>JAGXJF010001299.1:0-314753 GCA_019208055.1 Stipa capillata
ACCCATTAAGGGCCAGTTCTTTTCAGCTTCTAGAGCAGCTTATAGATGAAAATAAGCCTAAACCAAAAGAACTCAAAATTTATCATAGCTTAAATTCACAGCTTAAGCCCCCTCCTGTGGAGTGAAAATAAGCTGCCAAATAGCAGCTTCCCGAGCTTCTCATTTATTCTATTTGAACTTTATCCTTGAACTTGCTCAGTTATTTACACACAATTGCCACCGCGTACCGGTTCATCACGTCTAATTTTCCCAACTCAACGCCTTGCTTTCCCCAGCTCCCGCTTTTCTCCTCCCGACGCGCTAGGGTTGCCGCCGCCGCCACCGGCGCACCCTCGGCCGCCCGACTTGCCGGCGCCCTCCGCCGGACAAACTCGGCCGCCCGACGCGCCCTCAACCCACCACGTTCTACCCAAAGCCGCGGAGCTCCTTCCCCGTGATCCGCCGCCCTCCACCCCTGCTCCGGCCCTTGCTCCGGCCCCGTGCTCCTCCAACCGACGCCGGGACCCGCCACGCTTAGCCCACCGTGCCGCCCCGCTCCGGCAGCACCCGGCCGCACCCGACGCCCCAACTCCTCGACCAGACGCATCCTCGGAGGTCCCTCCACCCGACGCCACCCAACGCCGCCCGTCGAGATCCGTCGACCAGACGCCGCCCGTCGAGATCCGTCCACCCGACGCAGCCGCCTTTGCCGTCGTGCTCCATTACCCGACGCCGTCGCTGACGTGCTCGTCCACCCGAGGCAACCGTCGCGCTCCCTCCGCCGCCGCGCTCCTCCACCCGATAGCGCCGCGCCCCCTCCGCTGCCCTCGACCCAACGCAGCCAGTGAGCTCCTCCACCCGTCGCCGCCGCAGCCGGCCCGCTCCTCCACCCGACGACGCCGCCTCGACGCTCCGTCCGGCATCAGATAGCTCCAGCTCTTGTGCAAAGGTTGGTTTTATTTTTTCTTAATTTTTTGTATGGACAGTGAGGATAGTGAATTTTGCTGTGTATATGACATGTATTTGTATCTGTGCTTGCATTGGAAAGAAAGGCATGTATTTGTATATCTGTGATTTCATTCACTTGTAGCATATTATTACCATATTCCATTTTAGATAATTACTCCAATACTTGAGATGTGTACAGAAACAAATAATAATACACATTTTGTTTTCTTCAAAATAATACACATTTTGGTTTGTTACTGCTGGCGATCAGCTCACGTATACACACTGATTTATGGCAATGTGATTATTGATTGATTGGGAATAATACGTGATGCTATTGCCACAAGTCTCGTACCTTAATGATTAGTCGCTACCGAATATGTTGCTTTTATTGTGACCCCTTTTGTTGGGAAGAAAACATTACAATCTTCCTTTTATTTGAATTGTTCTCAAGTAACAATGATACTATTTTTTTGGTAATATTTAGCACTTTACGATGTTCAGAAATCATTTTTGTGCTCATATCTGCGGCAAAACAGTACGAAATAACTCAATGTCAGTTAGTCAGGATACAATTCCAGTCCAGGGGCATTACAGACTTTTTATCAGACAACTCAGACAATAAGCTCTTACGACAGAAGCCGAAAAGAACTGAACTGCAGTTTCTCAAGGGCTTCTTTCCACCGCTGACTTCTGTGAGTAGAGAAGCTTAAGCCATTTCTAGAGAAGCTTAAGCCGAAAAGAACTGGCCCTAACTGTTGTTTCTGCTTATGGTAAATCTGCTAAGGGAGCCAAATAAGTTTGGGTCCCTAAATCCCATAACTAATCTTGCAGGACACTGCCTCTAGTGGAACTGACTGGGTTGTGGATAGTGGATATACATAACATATGACAAGAGGCAGAGAGGAGTTTGTAGAGATCACAAGTGAAAATCTTCCAAGCAAATATGTGATCTATGCAGATAACTCCAAGGGAAAGGTAAATGGCATTGGTAAAGTTGTCATATCTGAACATCATTCTTTATCTAATGTATTGCTTGTGGATCAGATTGGCTATAGTCTTATGTCTATGTCACAACTGTGTGACACAGGTATGAAAGTTACCTTCTGTCCTGATGAGGTTATAGCCTCCAAACTATCTGATGATTCTCAAGTATTCAAAGGATGCAGGTCTGGAAAATTATACATTGTCAACTTCAATGAACAGCCTGCAGCAGCTCCATGGTGCCTCATGGCCAAGACCAGTGTTGGCTGGCTGTGGCACAGGCAGCTAGAACATGCAGGGATGAAGCTTCTCAACAAACTCAGCAAGCATGACTATGTCATAGGCTTAGAAAAGTGAGTTTGAGAGACACCCTGCAGTGCATGTCAAGCTGAAAACAAGTTGGAGCTGCTCATCGTCCCGAGACCATCATGACCACCACCACTCCTTTTGAGCTCATACACATTGACCTCTTTGGTCCGACAACTTATGAGAGCTTGGGAGGTAACAAGTATAGCTTTGTCATAGTAGATGATTTTTCTCGCTATACTTGGGTGTTCTTTTTGAAGGAGAAGACACATGTTTACAAGAAAATTCAAGCATCTCATTGTTAGAGTTCAAAATGAGTGGAAGGTAAACCTGGTGAAGGTCAGGAGTGACAATGAGACTGAGTTCAAGAACTCCAAAGTGGAAGCATTTCTGGACAAGCATGGAATCAAGCATGAGCTTTCAAGTCCATATGCTCCACAGCAAAATGGAGTAGTGGAAAGGAAGAACAGAACCCTGATAGAGATGGCAAGGACACTGCTAGACGAGTACAAGACTTCACCAAGATTTTGGGCAGAAGCTGTCAACACTGCATGCCACTCCATCAATAGGTTATATCTACATCCACTACTCAAGAAAACTCCTTACGAGCTGCTCACCAACTCCAAGCCAAATGTCTCATACTTCAGAGTATTCGGTTGTAAGTGCTACATCCTTAGAAAAGGCAAACGCCTTACTAAGTTTGAAGCTAAATCTGATGTTGGCATATTCCTTGGTTATTCCACTAACTCCCATGCCTATAGAATTTTTAACACCTCCACAAAGGTTGTTGAAGAATCTATAGATGTGGATTTTGATGAGTCTTATGGCTCCCAAGGAGAGCAGGTTGCTAATGATGTAGGGAATGAGGACATTCAAAAGAAATCCACTGGTGAGATCAGACCCACCATCAAGGAGGAAGCTGCCTCACCAATTGATCAAGAACCTCTCTCTCCATCACTGGATGAAGACACTGGATTCCAAGATATTGAGTTCGAGTACAACCCAGCCAATGATCAACTGGATGCAGAGGACCTGACTCAGCCAGCTGTGTCACAGGAAGAGACCAACTGTGTCACAGGCAACTCCAACAGCTGTGACACAGGCGGTTAACCCAGATCCCCTTGTGATCAGCAGGCTGCAGAAGGATCACCCTGTAGACAAATCATCGGTGCCATTAATAGGGGAGTGACTACTCGTTCTCGAATTGCTAATTTCTGTGAACATTACTCCTTTGTTTCCAGTGTTGAACCCAGGAACATAAAGGAAGCTCTCATGGATGCTGACTGGATAAATGCAATGCATGAAGAGCTGAATCAGTTTGAGAGAAACCAAGTTTGGTCCCTGGTTGAAAGACCCAATGATCATAATGTGATTGGAACAAAGTGGGTCTTCAGGAACAAACAAGACACCAATGGACAAGTGGTAAGGAACAAAGCCAGACTTGTGGCTCAAGGGTTCACACAGGTTGAGGGCCTGGACTTTGGAGAAACCTTTGCTCCAGTGGCAAGACTTGAAGCCATCAGGATCCTCCTTGGATATGCTGTTCATCATAACATCAAGCTTTACCAAATGGATGTGAAGTCTGCTTTTCTCAATGGTAAACTTTCTGAACTAGTATATGTTGAGCAGCCACCTGGCTTTGAAGATGCTAAGAAACCTTATCATGTTTATAAACTGCACAAAGCACTATATGGCCTAAAGCAAGCACCTAGAGCATGGTATGACACATTGAAAGAATTTCTGATCAACAATGGATTTAAAATGGGCTTAGTAGACACAACTCTATTCACTAAGAAAAATAGAAAGGATTTATTTGTGTGCCAAATATATGTCGATGACATAATATTTGGCAGTACTAACCGCTCCATGAGTGATGAGTTAGCCAGATGATGACCAAGAGGTTTGAGATGTCTCTAGATGGTGAACTCAAGTACTTCCTAGGACTTCAGATCAAACAACTCAAAGAAGGTACTTTCATCTCTCAAGAAAAAATTCACCAAGGACATCATCACCAAGTTTGGCATGAAGGATGCAAAGCCTATTCACACTCCCATGCAAACAAATGGTCATTTGGACTTAAACACTGAAGGTAAGTCTGCTGATCAAAAAGAATTTAGATCCATGATAGGCTCCTTGCTATACTTATGTGCATCTAGGCTAGATATAATGTTGAGTGTATGCATGTGTGCAAGATTCCAAGCTAACCCTAAGGACTGTCACAGAGTGGCAGTACGCAGGATACTGAGATATTTGATTCAAACCTCAGGGTTTGGTTTATGGTACCCTAAAGGTGCAAATTTTGAGCTAGTTGGCTATTCTGATAGTGACTATGCAGGGTGTAAGGTTGACCGAAAAAGCACCTCTGGTACTTGCCAATTCCTAGGACATTCCTTAGTGTCCTGGTCATCCAAGAAACAAAACTTAGTAGCCCTTTCCATTGCAGAAGCTGAGTATATAGCTGCTGGTAGTTGTTGTGCTCAATTATTGTGGATGAGGCAGACCTTGAAAGATTTCAACATATCTTTTAATCAAGTACCCTTCTTCTGTGATAATGAAAATTGTCACGGACCCGGGAATCACATATGTTTAGGGGAACGAATGGTCGCCAAGGGCTGAAGGACCAGTCGACCTGGTGGCACGGTACCTGCGCCGTACACACCGAGGCGGAGTGATCCGACACCTGACCAACGCAAGCCGGCCGAAAACGACTAAACTTCCCAGAACCACATACGATTCCCTGATCCGGTGAAGGTTTAGAGTCGTTCCCGAATGCTACCAGGCAAAACAAGGTCGGAGGAGCCCGGCGACTCTACCCACACCCTAACCTAGCTCGGAAGCTAGTGGGTCGCTCGAAAGCCCGGTAGAATACGCCCACACCCTGCCTGGCCGGCACAGCATCTCAGCCAGCGGGTCACTCAACCGATTCCTGCTCGGCCTAGTAATAAGAGGAACAGCCGTAACCCTTCACGGCACACCCATACGCTTCATATCATACACGCATTGCATATGGGCAGCCCGAATAACCAATTGGATATCACAACAAAGCACTAAATTATGATAATAAACTAGTTGTCTACATCGGACTATAAGATTACATCAATCGGTCATAACCGGAAACACATCCAAGTACGGAGTAATTAAACGACAGCAGAAGAAAAGTAAGTGAGTCCCACAGCGGCGCGTTGACCGCTGACCAAAAGCCACAAAAATCCCTGAATCGATAGCCAACCAAGGAAAAACCAAGAAGCTAGGCATCATCGAAGTATTCCTCGACCACTGGCTCACCTGCAATGATCTAGGAATATCCTAGGTGAGTACGAAGGTACTCGCAAGACTTATTCGTGCTTGATTAGATGTCCTACGCATACTAGTATAACCAAAAGTAAACATGGTGCAATTCTAGATAACAAGGCATAATCATACGAACAATTTACTGACAGGAGAAGACATATCAGGGTAAACCACTACCACACCAGATTCCATGCAACTTAATGGAGGAACGTGATGGTACCCACTAGTCACATGTGCACCTCAAAATACAATTACAATGGCTCTCACTTGCCATCGCCCAACTACTTGGGACAGAACAGATGTGCACATTGACAGTGAACCACCACGACCACAAATTCATTTGATCTCTCGGATCATTACCGGCAATCGATCACCCTGAGTACAAAGAGTGCCTTATCCCTTGGAGGTTATAAGGCTCCAAGGGTCTTAGTCTTACCTCAACTACACCCCAGCCTCGATGCCGCTAACGTCCACGCGTGACAAGGGGAGTAATCGCGATGGAGTCACCTCAGGGTTGGTATCGCGACAACTTCTTACACCTGGTCACGACAGACGTTCCAAATGATACCAACTTTATCCATCGGACACTTTCCCTTCGGCTCTCACATCTCACCTTAGTGGGTTCAAATACTTAGTGCATCGGGTTAAATTCAACCATAGCTAGACATAACTTGCAACATACCCTAACCATGCTAGTTGAACCGAACCCAATCACAATGTACGAATGACGAGGCAAACATCCACATATTGATAGATAAAAATAGGTACTGAACAATTAAAAGATGCAACAAGCTCTGCTTGCCTTGGTCGTAGAATTTCTGATCTTGCGTGAGGTCGTGAGCCTGGTGGTCTACCTCTTCGAGTCCTGTTGCGAACGATTCAAAGTGCCGGAAAGAAACGGTAAAGAAGGCCATAAGACTCAGCATGTATGCATGATGAATGGATAATGCTAAATGTAGGGGTCTAAGGTGGTGTGCGGATGCGGATACTCTAGGGTGACCGACATACTCTGGGTCTCTAGATTTAACCGATTGCCTGTTATCCTACCATGCATGCATGTCAAGTTTCATGCGATTGTTGTTCATTACGGATGGTCATGACCTAAAGCCTGTGTAGTAAGATAGTGCTCTGAATTACGAGACTAACGCTACTGAAATCGTTCGATTCGGAGCTTTATTCGTCAAATTAGGGTTTGTCGAGGAATCGCATGTGACATGAGGTGTAGTAGAGTTTGTGCCGATCCACGATAGAAAGGGACTAACAAGTATTTTATTAAGTGACAATTGTGGAACTTAACCCCTGGTTCTAGTAAGTGTACTTGTTATGGCTTATACGAGGGGTGTTAGGGTTATGGTGCAACAGGTGTTTAGGGTTAATGCCGCTAGTGGCGGGACGGGGTGACAATGTCGATTAGGTTGGTGTCTGTGGAGATAACCTAAGCCATGAGTTCAAAGCAATTGAAATCACACGAATTAGAGTTTCGATCGTCAAGTTAGGGTTTGCGCCAATCTGCGATAAAAGGGGCTAATGAGTATTTTAGGGGGGGGACATGGGTGGAATTTAAATTCTGATTCTACCAATTGCTCATGTTAGGGACGTCACGATAGTATGTTGGGGTTACACGGTGGATCTATCGTGCATGCGTGCGAACTCGTGCAGCTTCAAGTTAAGGCTAAAAGTTGGGAAATTACTATTTGTTATGCATGGCAATGTGTTGGACTGTTCTTATTATGAAAGTGCTCTGTGATGCGAAACCAACATGACTGGAATCATTCGAACTAGATTTACGATCGCTAAGCTAGGGCTGATCGACGATCGGTGGTTAATCCGAGGGCCAACACACATCAACCCTAATGACCTACTGTTCATGTGCTCAAATCGAAGTTTTCTTTCATCCAAGTCGTAGGAAATCTCGCAAGGTTTTCAAATATATAAAATTTATTGAAAATGGAGTTTCAGTTTGAAAGTTACGCGTGTTTGAAATTTGTCACATTTTTAATCAAAACCCTAACCCTAACTGCACGAAAACCTAATTGCTAAAGCTACCCGGGAGGTACCCCGGCCCATTCCTAAATTCCTACACGCACCCGACCAAAACTCACCCCAAAATACTAACCCTAACTCTACTCTGGCTGACACGTGGGGCCCGGCTGCAGTGCTGACTGGGCAGCTAAATCCCAGTCAGCTGCCTACGGGGCAATCTTGACCAATGGGAGGGCACCACCTCGCTCTCTTTTTCTCCTCTCTCTCACCCACTCCCACTCTCTCTTCTCTCTCTTCTGGTCTACCGGAGAAGGAAACCCGAGGCGGCGGCGCTACGCCGGAGACCTCGCCGGAGGGAGCTAGGAGGCAGGCCGGGGCTCGGGAAAGGTGGCATAGGTGCGAGGGGCTCACCCTGAGCTCAAGGAGCTGCTCGGAGGCGACGGGGAGGTTGGGACGAGGCCGGCGATGGTGGGGAATGACGGCGGCAAACGGAGCAACGTCGGGGGAAGTCCTCGGGCGTAGATCTGAAAAAGGGAGAAATGGAGGTGGTTAGGGAGGAAGGAGGGAGCTTAATGGCGATGAAAAGGGAACCAGGAATGCACTGGAGCGGTGGCGATTGTTCGCCGGAGTAGAGGCCGGCGCTGGAGAAGAAGAGGGCACGGTGGGGAGCTAGGGCAACCGAGGAAGGGGCTACCCTAGGGTTTTCTGACAGAGGCGAGCGGGGGGCGGAGCTACGGTCGGAGCGGGGGAGGATTTATAGGGCGGCGCGGAGCTCGGAGGGCTATCGGAACAGGGGCACCACCCACGGTGGCGAACCGGAGGCGGGGACGTGGAGGGCGCGAGCTGACGCGCGGGCCCGAGGCGGCAGAGAGCGGAAGGGACCGACAGGTGGGTCCCGTGCGCAGAGGGGAGAGAGAGAAGGGCGCCGGCGGGGTGAAGATGGGCCGGCCGAAGCGGCCCAGTAGGCTTCGGCCTGTTGCCCTTTTCTTTTTCTGTTGTCTTTTTCTTTTCTTTAATACCAGTGCTACTTCTTGCGTTATTTTATGTTTCAAAACAGCTCCAAAATTCTTGAAATTTTTACAGGGTATTCAAAGTATTATTAGGGATCTACTATAGAAGTTTGGAGTGATTTGGGGATGTTTAGAGCTAGGTTCTAGTTCATTTCTAATATTTGACCTAATTTGGTTTTGGGAATTGCAATTGGGTCCTTTGGGCTTCTAAGAATTTCAAAATTTCTCCAGGGTGTTCAATAGGGCATGTGGGGCCCACTGTGCAACTTTGAATTGGTCTGGGGTTCGTTTGACCTAATCTTTAGCTCAAGTTCAAATTTGACCAAGTTTTAGGGTTGAATTGGAGTTAGGTCTTGCGGACTTCAAAACCTTCCAAATTTCACCAGGATGTTCAAAATGGGTTATGGGGCCCACTGTAAAATTTTCAGATCTTTTGGAGTAGGGTTGACCCCAGTTCAAATCAAGCTTCTAGTGGAACTTCAAAGTAGATTTGAAAGGAAATCGAGTCCTAGACTCTTCCGAAACCTCTAATATCTAAGTGGGACTAGGGTTTGCATAATCGAGGCTAAACAATATTGTTTTGCACTTTTCATCCACAGGGGCTTGACCTGGTCGATTCATTACGATTTGGTCCTCCTTCTCCCAATTGTTTTCTAACCCTAAGTTTAAATGACGATGCAACAGGGCTCGGGATGAGGAGTCCGGGAAGAAGAGAGGAAAGGTTCGTGTGAGGTGATTCATCGACGGGGTCACTGATCACTCCACATGCTAATGTTAGAGTTGCTATCTGATACTTCAAATAAGTTGATTGGTGTTTGTAAAATCGTTTACCGAGGATGAGATATGTACATATTCTATAAAGTTTTCATCGTACTTTATCTTAGTTTAAATAAGGTGTGTGTGTGTGTGGATGTTTACATGCATGAATATGATGACATGTATGCATGAATGCGAGGAAAACCCTAATTGTCGAATCTGGGTATTACAAAAATGCAATTAAGTTAGCCAACAACCCAGTGCACCACCAAAGATCCAAACACATAGAAGTGAGACACCACTTCCTTAGAGACCATGTGGAAAAAGGAGATATACAGCTGTGTCATGTAAGGACTGAAAAATAATTAACTGATATTTTCACCAAGCCTTTAGATGAGACTAGGTTCTGTGCTCTGAGGAGTGAA
Organism: Stipa capillata; assembly: GCA_019208055.1. NCBI lineage: Eukaryota > Viridiplantae > Streptophyta > Magnoliopsida > Poales > Poaceae > Stipa > Stipa capillata. Next base: position 9,683 of record JAGXJF010001299.1, read on the forward strand.
TTGAATATCATTGATGTCTCTAACTTGCAATAAAAGATTGGCTTGGTGCCCTGCTCACATGTTTTTGCTATGTTTTTCTGTCTATCTGTTCACCTGTTTTACTCACCTGTGTCACAGGTGTGTGCTATGCTTAGAGTTGAGAATTTTTTTAGCTGACTGTGCACTCTCTTGTGTACATGTTTTTTTTAATCAACTCTTATCAGTTTTAGTTCTGCTTGATTGAATTTCTGGCAAATTGATATTCAGAAGATTTCATAAGGCCTCTCTGTTAGTGTGCAAGTGCTTTCTTTCTTATCCAACTCTCTCTATCTCAGTGTTTCATAGATGAAAAACTTGTCACCTGAGTCTCCCATCTATGTCTCAGGTGATTGCCTTTGAACTTCATAGGTCACAGGGTCTCTTCTCACTCACCTGTGTCACAGGTCCTTCACTCAGCTATGACACAGCCACCATATACCCCTTTGGCCTATATAAGGCGTCGATACGTCTCCGCTGAATCCACGTTCAACTCAAAACCCCAACTTCCGCCTTGCGCCAAAACTCTGACTTTTTGACGAAATTGCGGATTCCGCCCCACGAAAACCTTTCGATGCATCGGAGAAAGCTTTCCGTGGAGCTCAAGCACCGATTCATCCGTGCATTATCAATATATTGATCAAAGTAAGCTTCCGCTAGCCCTACTTTGCGCTTGTTCTTTCATCGGGCTCATGAACTTGCTCTAAAAGCCTAATCCAGTAGCGCATTGTTAGTGTTTAGGGTTGGTTTAGCTCATGATCATCTTCCAGAACTAATCTTGCTCGAAATTGAACGGCAAAAACCAGTAAAACCCTAGTTTTCTAAAATCTACCGTCCGCCTCTGCACGTAGCTATGTCACTGCTAGAGTCTCACTTGTCACACAGGCAAGCCTATTCCACAGGCAGAGACCTCGGTTGTTACTAAGTCCCCACCTGTGTCACCTCATCCTCACACAGGTGTCTCATACAGCTACTATCTTCTGCATCTCAGGAACACCTCTTACCTACATTCTATCTTATCTATCTTGTTTCTTCAGATGTCTTCAGATTCTGAGAGAGCAGACAGTGGGCTCAAGCGGTCAGATCTAGAGGAGTCCAGCAAAGAAATCAATATTTCAGACTCTGATCAAGAAAGAGAAAGCCTGAGACAGAAAGAGGAGGCTGCTGAGAAAAGAAGGGCAAGCCAAAGGGCTTACAGGCAGAGGAGAGCTGCTGCCAAGAAAGCTTCAGCTACTATTTCTCAGGCTGGTCAGTCCAGCTCTGCTCAACGTGTTCCGGCCAAGAGGACAAGATCCTCATCTGATGTTGCTCACACCTCGTTGGGAAAGGAGGCTGCCAAGAAAACCAAGAAAGCAGTAAAGAAGGGCTCAAAACCCTCAATTGCAGAAGTAGTGTTGCCTAGGGGCACACTTACAATCAGAGAGCCTGCCCTAGAGCCTCAAGTATCTCAAGAAGATCTTGAACATCACAAGCTTATCCTTGATGAGTTGGACAAGCTGGCAAAGCAAATTAGCACTGAAATTGATGAGGGAGTCAAAAAGCAGCTGACAACTATATACACTGCTAAAAGCTTTGAACTCTCAGAGGCTTCTAGGCCTGTTTCCATGGCAATCCTTGAAACATCAAAAGAAAACAGAGCTCTCATGGAAGAAATTGCAGATCTGCACAAACAATTAAAGTCAGCCACTTCATATGATGTGAGGTTGAGTTGAGAAGGCAAATTCTTGAGAAGCAAAAGAACTTCTCCACCAGCTGTCTGACAGTGCCTTATCACAAACTAGTTGAGATCAAACACTCTGATGCCAGAGATAGGCATCTCATTCAACAGATCAGTGAATTGATCAAGAAAGCCAACTCTCTGCCAAGTGGTCTCGAGAGACAATCTATGCAAGCTGAGATCAGGCTCAAGCGAGGTTTGCTTTCACCAGAATTAAGAACAGCTAGGTCATCTGTCCCTTCTCTAAGAATAATGCCCAAAGGTCTGAGTTTAGATGACAGAGACAGATTTCTTCTTGAAGAAATAAATGAGATGTTGGGCAAAGCTCTGAACATGCCTCAAGGCCCTGAGAAAATAGCCTTGATGGCTGAAGTGAAACTCAAGCAGGGCCAGATCTCTAGTGCAGTCAGATCAGTTTCTGCAGCCCCATCTGCACCAAGTGTCAAGAGAAAAAGGTCTGACACAGTTGTGGTCATTGAAGAACCACCAGCCAAGAAGCAGCCAGAGGCAGATGTTGAGATCATCTCAAAAACCACACAGAGCTCCAAGCCATCAGTTAAAGATCAGCTTGATCAACAAAAGGAAGCACTCAAAGAATTGAAGAGATGCCACCACCTGCGTCCAGCATAGCCAAGTCTGATCTGTAGACATACCAGCGGACGAGCAGAAGAACTCTGAGCTCTACAAGTGTAGACACACTTTCCTCCCTGGATGTGCAGAATCCAATGTTTCATCTCAATTCCTAGTATCTGAGGTAGAAGAGCAAGCTGCAAAAGAGGCCCATGTGCCTTCATCATCTCCAAAGGCTGGATCAGTGAAGCCTTCAGAAGCTGCCAAGTCTACTAGTCCACAGCTGCGTCAACCAGCTGTGCCTCAGGCAGAAGAAGTTCAAGCTCAAGAACCTCACCTGTCTCCATCACCTGTGTCACCGTCAGCTGAACCAGCTGCTGCCTCTCCCAGTGCTCAAGCACCTGTGTCCTCACCTGTGGCACAGGCAAGTGGCTCAGCTGACAAAGAAGAAAGCTCTGAAAGACAATCAGATGATGGAAGAGGAGTGTCAGTGACTCCACCTAGGGCTAGAGAACCAAGAGCTGATTCTGATAAAGATTACCAAGCTGAAAGCTCATCCCCCAGTGCAGAATCAGTTAATGAAGAAGAGGAAGAAGAAGCTTAATAAGAAGACAGCTCACCCAGTCCCTCAGTAGCTGCAGAAGATTTAGAAACCAAGTATCATTACATATTCTCCTATGCTCCGAGGACTAAGGCTAATCAGATGCAATTCATTTCAAGAGCTGCAGCAAAGAAGCTTCCCAAGAGTGACCCAAAGAAGTCCAAGAGCAAGGTTGCCTCAATGAGCACAAGTGCCTTCATCAAGATAAGGTCAACCTGCCCATACTTCAGTGACGATAAGGAATACCTGGATCCATCTTGCTCTGACCCCAGATTTCACAATGATCTTCAAATGGGTGTTTATCATGAGATCCTTTCTTCAAAAGGGTTTGTCGATTGCAAAGCCATAGATTGGTCGGCTCTAACTGACTCTAGACTGAGGACTCTGCCATCTCTGATCCAAGACTCAGGTCTAGAATTCATTTGCAATCTTCAGCAAGGATACGACCCAGAGATCATAAAGGATTCTATGCCACAGTTTGGGTAGAACAGAGCAATCAGGATGTCATGCTCTGGAGGACAAGAGGCCAGCTGCTATCAATAACAGCCCCAGAGTTCAACAGCCTGTTTCATGCACCTATGGAGCCTGGCATGCCAAATCTGTTCAAATTAGAGCCAGTCTCCAATGCTGATAGAAGGAAGTTTTATCCAAGGAATTTTTCCTTCCCTGCCAATGCCCCTACAGATCATGTTTACTTCAAGGGCATCACTATTACTGCTAAGCATCTGGTCAAGATACTAAATGTTACTCTTCAGCCCAAGGGAGGCAATACAGATGCAGTTTACAACCCAGTTTGGCAGGTATTGGTGCACATAGCTAAGAATCAGCATTTTGATGTGGCCAGATACATCTTTCATGAGATAGATGCTGTTCAGAAGGACAAGAAAGCTAAGTTGAGGTATGGATCATACATCATGTACATGATCCTTCAATGCACAGGTCTTTCAGGATCCACATTTGACACCTCAGTGAAGACCTCAAAGATCCAGCTCAGGCCTCAGGTTGATGACCACCCTGATGAGGTTGCTGTGCCTGCTCTATTTGGAGATTCACCAGATCCAGCTGTGCCAGTCCCCGATGACACAGCTGCTCCAACAGCTCCTCAAGTGCCTGCTCCTCCAGTGCTAGCTACCCAAGTCCAAGTGTCTACCAGTGTCACCGCTAATCCTCTTGCAGCTGACCCAGCTGAGTTAGTATCTATGACACAGGTGGCTGTCTGTCCTCCTCCCTCATGTCTCAAACGGCCGCTAGAGCCTACCAGAACAAGGTCATGCCAACCCAATTTGCAGCTCTGCGACGAGAGAATCTTTAGCTCAGAACAGAAGTCAACAGCCTGCAGTCCAAGGTTGATCATTTGCAGGATCAGCTCTCAGAAGTTCTCCAGCTGTTGAAGACCAAGCTTCCCTAAATGTTTCTTCTCCTCACCCCTTTCTGGTGTTTTAGTGTCAAAGGGGGAGAAATATAAGAGAGAGAAATATAAGAAATATAAGAAATATAAGAGGGAGAGTATTTTGGATTTAGGGGGAGTATATTTTTTGGTGTATCAAGACTTGTTTTATCTCTGATTCTTCTGTTGATTACAATTTATCTAAGTTTATGTTCTGATGCAGTAATGTTTTTTTTATATGTGCGGATGATGTTCTCTGTGATATAATTTCTTCTCACTATTTTTGAGCTTTACTCTGATACATATGTTTACTCTGAATCTGTGTTCTGATACATATTCATACGCTCTGGTCATTATAACTGCATCAGAATAAAAATATATCAGTTCAGTTAAATCATGCTATCAGAATAAAAATATATCAGTTCAGTTAAATCATGCTCCTATGATCTATCTAATTCTCTGAACTGATAAAAGTGTAAGTTGTAAGAAAATACTGCCCATACCCAAAATTAAAATCTGTGCACTTGCATGATAAAAGCAAATCTTTTGTGCACAGCTTCAGGGGGAGTATATTCTAACAACCTGCACATGTATCACTCATTCAAATCTTTATGTGAATTTGTTGAATGGGTTGCCACTAACCACCAAAAATGGGGAGATTGAAAGATCATCTAGGCCCCTAGTTGGTTTTGATGGTTAATGGCAACTCAAACTGGAATCTAATATTTACAATGAGTGTAAGCAGGTTTAAGAGGTTCCAGGAAGAAGGGTCATCAAGGAAAGGATGACCACCCAAAAAGTAAAAAGGTGGTTTCCAGGACAAGGGAATGGCTGTGCTAGGCAGCTGTGTCACAGCTGTGAGGAAGCCGGTGCTGTGCAAGGAGTTGCAAGCAAGGTGATGGTGGCTTGATGCGTCAAGGGCCGTGAATACAGTTGGTGGTAGGTAAAGTCTAGATTTGCTAGTTTCTTTGAGTCCACAGGAAACACCCGTACTATCAAGAGGGATGAAGTAGTAATGATCTGTGAAGGTTTTTTTGCTCAATGCTCAGGGTGTTGGACAGTGGCACTGATGCTTTGAGGTCAGTGGCCCTGTATCAACAGTTTTGCACAAGTGTGAGGCCGGCTTGCGTTAGCACTCTGCAATGCTAGCAGTAGGAAACCCTAGAGGTTAGAGTCACCGGTGTGACGCAGCTGTGTCACAGGTGGTCTAGCGCTCTATGACTTAGGTACATCTCTGTACCAGGGGAGAGCTTGTAAATGCTAAGGGATCTACATTGCGATAGTTTGCCTGCTGAGTCAGAAGACTGTCGGAGGTTCTCTCCTTATTAGGAATCAGAGTTAGTTGTGCGCTGAGGGCATGTGATGTGCCAAGATCGGGCTGAGTAGTTAGGCTACGTCAGTTAAGAGTTCTCATGTGTGTCCCTCCGGTGACACAGGTGTCGATCTGCCTGAGCCGGTTATAGTTGTGCGTTGTGACTGGTTGTGTCACCGATGTATGTCACCGGTGACTCACTCAATCCTACGTGGCAACAGTGTAACGGTCAGGTGCCTGTGAACCCTATAAATAGGGGACCAGGGGAGGTCTTTGGCCTCAATCTTGCTCAAACCAGTGAATCATATTCGACCGTTGTAAGCCTCTCACCCTCGTAACAAAAGTCAAACTTCCTAAGAGAGTTAGAGCCTTTGAGCAAAGAGCATTGGTTCCTCCAAGAGTCGCTGCTGCTGAATCTGTTACTCTTGGACTGTCTACTCCTAGACGGGCGTAGGAGTTGCTAGTATCACCCAAACTTGTGTGGGCTAAACCAGTAGTTTGGGAAGGTGACCCGAAGTCTAGCTGTTGCAAGGCTAAAGGACTTCCACAAGCAAAGCAAGATGCCTGATCATTCTGGTACTCGGAGAACAAGCACGATTCAGTGCTGGCGATCTCTTCGGAGTAGCCTCTCCAACGGAGACGTACCTCTCTGAAAAGAGTAGGGAACTTCGGCGAAAAACACCTTGTCTCTCTGAGTACTCATTGTGTTGCTTCTATTTACTTGCTATATCTGCATGCTTGTGTGTTCTGAGATATATTCCATTTATCTGTGATAGATCACCTTTTCACCTATGTTAGCATAGCTGTGTCATAGTTACTGTAGATCATATCTCTTACCTGTGTCAGCTACCTGTTACACAGCCGTTTAGTTTGCCCATCTGTTTCTAAATCTTCAGCTTAGCTGTATTAGCTACCTGTGTGATAGCTATGTGTTAATTTACACGTCATATATTGCCTGTGCTATTCATCTATCACATAACTAACTTATCCTTGCAACTAACTAAGATTTAATTTGATAAACTAAGTTAAAAGAAGTGGATTTAATTAGCCTCCTATTCACCCCCCTCTAGTCGGCACCTTCGGTCCTTTCAATTGGTATCAGAGCTGGTTGCTTTTTGATTTGGCCTAACAGCCAGAGTTTAAAGGATGTCGGGCTATGAGACAATTCAGAAGGCTCAAGAGACAAGATCCATCATGTAAGGGGAGTGTGAGATTATTGTACATTCATAAGGTATGCTCTTAACCCCATCCTTGTAGTCTCTGAGTTTTAATTAAATATATGATCTTATAGATAGTGCAAATACCTCTCTAGTACTAGAACTCTTCCTTTAGGCTTGTGATTGTCTTTCATGATTAGTAAAATGAATGGCCTAGTAGTGATTAGAACTCTTAGTTATCTCTGTTAAGTTGCCATGCTAAGAACAAGAAATAGATAATAAGGTGCAAGATAACTGAAATCCACATCTCCATTAGGTACTGTTAATTGTTTGTTTAATTATTTTTATTAGTAATTTGACTCCATGGTGTAGAAGTTGAGAACTTGAGGATTACTTTAGATATCTTTTAATTAACTTGTAAGTACTTAGTTAATTCTTGGAACAATGCTAGTGCTTAATGTTAAAATGATCCACAAAAAGGATCATTATCAATTGAATCAACGTAAAAGGGAGCCAATATTCCAATGGCCAATGAACGATGATCTAAGAGTATCAATCTCAAAAAGAGAGGAACTCGCATTTTAGCTAAGTATGTAATGATGAGTGTTGATGAGGACATGACCCCCATGGATACACCTGCTGCCATCTCTACTTCCACTACTTCAACTACATCCACTACTCAAGCCATAAAGAACACAAGGAGGTCCATCAAAATCTTCAAGAACTATGAGGATTCAAGTTCAAGCTCTTAAGAGGAGGAGGGAATGAGGTTCACGTGGCTATGACCATGTCCCACATGAATTGGTGTTGTACAAGAAGTCTTCTCACGTCACTTTTGGTCCAAGGAGAGCTAGAGATCAAATCCCACAAGATTTGAACTTTGATTCGTATTGCTGAGATAGTCTTGACTTCAAACATCTATATCTCAAGCATACAGAGTTTGATTTGGGTGATCTTGGACTCTTTAGAAAGCTTATCTCGTGCTCTTTCCAACTGATCTAGCCTTATCTCCAAATTCCTTATGAGCACACCACAATTTTCAAAGTAGTCCACGACTATTTTTGAAACAGATCATCTCTTCTCTTTATATACCCCCTAGGATTCTCTCTTTAATTTTTGGGTTCAATTGAGTTGTGTAGTTATTGCTACATTATCGCATCTACAAGTCATGTAGGACTAATGCCTTGTTTAGATCGCCAGTGGAATCCCAATATTTTTTTCTATCTCTTGTAACAATTTCATATTGCAATATATCATACTTCTTGCTGGTTCTTTGGTTGCTTGCAGGAATTCAAACCTGGTTGTTTAGGTTGATCGTGCCTACGGCAAGGTTGATAACCATTGGAGATTGGTTTAGCGATTACTAAGGCGCATCGTTGCATACGGTATAGTCGGATCATCGAGGCCAACCTTCACCAAATCGATAGCTACATTTGTCTCATCGAAAGATTGGGCCACCATCTCATCAAGTGTTATCAGAGGTCAGGTTGATCGGTGAGAGTTTACCTTTTTCGTAGATTAGATCTGTTCTTCCTATCGTCCAAAAAAAGCAAAAAAGAATAGTAGATTAGTTTCATTTTTCTCCCTTTCCAAACCAATTCATACTAGTTTCAGACCCCAAATTCAAGGTGTTCGGATTGGGCTCAACCTCTACCATTTAGGAGATATATACTGTTGATCTTGCCCCAAAAATTTCAGCCATTTTCGTGCATCCAAACTCCCTACAGAAGCCACCAAAGTCCTGCCCAGCATGAAAAATAGCAAATCTGCTACCGCAGCAAGGATACGAATTGAAGAGTCTAGATCCAACACTAGCAAATCTATTGCCGCAGCAAGAAAAATCTGTTGTTGTTGCTACCACAGTAGTAGCACATCAACCTTCCTTGTTTCATCTCTGGCACTACAAGCTTTGTGCTGTTTTTTTGCTGCCACTTCTAAGACTTCTGTTCTGTTTGATTTTGATTGATTGAGTGGGTTTTTGAGAGAAAAAAAAGAAAAAAAATCTCAGAGATCTTTTGCCACTCGTCTTTTGCAGCATTGGTACCTTATCTTTGGTTACTTCCACTACTGCCTGTTGAGCTTCGCTTATATTATTTGCAGGATATTGATTAGCTTTTCATTGGTCTAGCTAGGATTCAGCAACAATGACTAGTACTTTAAATATTTATTCAACATGTATTTGCTACATTGATAGTTGCTACTCCTTGCTACCATACTGAAGCCAACCAAACTTCATCTTCCTATGTTGTACTTTGTTTGGTCACCTTGGTAATCGCTATATTAATCTTTTGATCATCTTTGACACCGCCAAAAGCCGAGAACCACTGCAGCATGGTAAGAATTGGTAAGGGCTTGGTATTTGCTACAGAATTGATGAGATGCCTTCCACCCCACACCTCACACTCTAGTAGTTGGTAGGAACATATCCTTGTGATTTGTTTCCTTGTCTTCTACTAACAATGATAGGTTATGGAGTAATCAGTTCTTGGGCTAGATCTATAGTGGGAGATGTGCCATACCCTGAGGCAAGCATTTCTTCATCACCACCATGGCAAGAATGACTATCTCCATGAAAGGTACCACAACGTGAAAAGGTACATGATCATGTTGTTTCTATGCCAATATTTGAGGGTTGTGATAGGCCTGATTTTTATCTCGATTGGGAATTAGAACTCAATGAAATATTTGCTAGCTATGTTTTTCCTAATCATAAGCAAGTATCGGCTACTGTTAGTACATTCATTGATTTTGCTTCTATTTGGTGGGATGAATATTGTCAATTATACCCGATTATATACATACTATTTGGGATGATTTAAAACTTGTAATGAGATACAAATTTGTACCGTCCTCTTTTATACGTAGCAAGCTTAGAAAGTTGCAATATTTAGAACAAGACAGTAACACCGTTGATCAGTACTAAGACCTTCAATATTACTTATTTTGTTGTATTGTCAATGGAAGTAAGGAAGCTACTCTTAATAGATTTTAGAAAGATTTTAACCATGACATTCAGGACGAACTTATGCATAAGGACTACATTTATATTGATCATTTGTTTCATCTTGCTTGCAAAGCTGAACAGATGATCAAGAGACAGAAAAATGAGGCTAATAAACAAGGTACAAGTTTTCTTGTTGCGACCTACTAAAGGTACTAGTTCCCATGCTCCCCATGATGAACTCTACTTGTCCACTACTCATGCTATTTTAGAGCATCCTAGAGTGGAACCAGTTGTTCCTTTGCCTTTACCACAAGTTGAGAATACTATTTGTGATGAATTACTTGATGCTCCTTGTGAAAAAGAAGAGTTGTGTGACAATACTTCACTCATATCCATGCTACAACTAGTTAGTGCTGAAATTACTGTTCCACGTGCTGAAACTATTGAGATCCCTCGTGTGGAATTGCTTAGATATGATGACATTGTTTCCACAACATCACTTGACCAATGTTCTGAATCACATGAATTTCTTGATGACACCATTGAATGTGCCCCATATGACACCATTGATTTACCTAGAGATTTGGATGTACAAAGTGATAATACATATGAGGAAAGTTTTGAAACTTCTGATTTGGAAGCCACATGCCGTAATATTAATGCTGTGCAATCTGTTTGGGATGATATAGAAGTTGATTTGAGTGCTCCATTTCCTGAGATTGTATCTTCTACTAATTTGAGAGCACAATTGCTAGACCATTTGTAGAAAATAATTCTAAAATAAGCTATGATAAGTTGATAGAACAAAATGACGTGTATAATGTCATTAGTCATGATGTTGTATGTGCTATCCAACTTATTAACCCTATTACTTTGACATATACTCTAGAAAAGGTTTCTGAACTTATGAGTTTACCATCTTGTCTACACTCTTGCTTATAGGATTAATTTAATTAGAGCTATTAGTGTAGACGATGAAATTTGTCTGCATATGTTCTGCATCACTTGTACTAAACCGGTTGTTTCAAAACTTACTCATTTTGACAATGACCAATTACAATTATTTATTTCATCACCTATGTAATTTCGCTTTTTGATTCAAAGGATTACGTTACATGCTGTAGCAATTTATGACATAGGCAATGAATTCTTGATGCATAGGATTTGTATTCAATGTGATCAACTTTCTATTTTGAGAAAAGTTAATTTGACGTCAATGTTTCATTCTTTGATATGACCTCCAATATTGGTGCTGAATTTATAACAAATAGCTTGTCACATAATTGTTCCAATATTAGTGAATTGTCTTGCTCTCCATTTTAGCATGATGTAGCCTCTTATTTGGACAACAGTAATGTTTATTCTCCTAGATTGGGATGGCTTAATTATGGGGCATTGCACCATAGATTATATGCATGAATGCTTCACATATACTTGCAAAGCTAGTTGCAATACTTATTGTCTAGATAATAAGTTCATGATTCCATTTGTTACTACTTATCATAAAGGCAAGTTCTTCACTTATATTTGCAAATTGAGTTGCAAGTTCTTCACATGTTTTTGAAACCTGCCTGACTATATCATCGCTTTACTTCTGATTTAGATGTAATTGCTAACCACGAGAGCTAACCATGATTGACAGATACATATATGCTCCATACACGCTTTCTTTACTGTTTGATGGTTTTTAGGTTATGCAAGGCCGATGATAGCTTTGTTTTCAAGGAGCGGAGGAAGATGAGGGCATGACCCCCATGGATACACCCGCTGCCACCTCTACTTCCACTACTTCAACTACATCCACTGCACAAGCGATAAAGAACAAAAGGAGGTCCGTCAAGATCTTAAATAACATGCGAGGATTCAAGTTCAAGCTCTCAAGAGGAGGAGACAATGAAGTTCATGTGGATATGACCATGTCTCACATGAATTGGTGTTGTACAAGAAGTCTTCTACATCACTTTTGGTCCAAGAAGAGCTAGAGATCAAGTCCCACAAGATCTGGACTCTGATTCGGATTGCTGAGATAGTCCTGACTTCAAACGTCTATATCTCAAATAGGGGCTCTATTTGGGTGATCTTGGACTCTTTAGAAAGCTTATCTCGTGCTCTTTCTAGCCTCTCCAGCCTCATCTCCAAATTCCTTATGAGCACACCACAATTGTCAAATTAGTCCATGACTGTTTCTGAAATAGATCATCTCTTATCTTTATATACCCCCTAGGATTCTCTCTTTAATTTTTTGGTTTCATTGAGTTGTATAGCTACTGCTACATTATCGCATCTAAAGTCATGTAGGACTACCGCCTTGTTTAGATTGCCAGTGAAATCCCAATACATTTTCTTCTATCTCTTCTGCCAATTTAATACTCGTAATCTCATATTGCAATTTATCATAATTCTTGCTGGTTCTTCGGTTGCTTGCAAGAATTCAAACTTCGTTGTTCAGGTTGATCGTGCTTACAGCAAGGTCAATAACCATCAGAGATTGGTTTAGCGATTGCTAAGGTGTATCATCGCATACGGTATAGTTGGATCATCAAGGTCAACCTCCACCAAATCGATAGCTACCTTTGTCTCATTGAAAGATCGGGCTACCGTCTCATCAAGTGTAGTGGCAACGCTATCTCAAGCAAGACAATGGCTTAAAAACCCACCAAAGTAAAAACCATGGATGCTCTAATGAATATGAGCACAAGTGCTAAGATGAGGGACTTCAAAGGATGTGCCATGTTGGTTCCAGGAACTAAAATAAAAAGCCTTATCACTCTTTTGGCTCTGCTTCTATCTTTATGTATTGTTCTAAAAATGAAATGAAGTGTTCCTTATTTGGTAGTTAATTGATAGAAGAAGTGTTTGATAGTTTTTAATCTCGTGGGAAGAATCATTTTCTCATAATAGTATTAAACTCACAATTATCAAAGTCTAATTGGATACGCTTATACTTTAACTATAAAATTTGCTACATCAAATACATCAGCAACTAATAGAGACAATTTTTAGTTCTACTATTTTACTTTACTATTTAACTCATTAACCTTGAAAGCAATTTTCTATCTAGAGATGTGAGTCTATTGCTAGATGAGGATTGCACATTATATAGGAACATATGTTTAGTTAAGATTTCAGGAATTACATTGTGTGGAGGAACTTAAGATCATTCTAAATGGTATTGCATTGCCCTGACCTCTTGTAGAATAATGATCAAACTTTATGTTCCTTACGCATTTTTCTTACTCGAGGATGAGCAAAGGTTTAAGCTTGGGGTAGTTGATAAGTCCATTTTGTACTCATCTATTTCTTCAATTTTGATCTTTATTCAATGCATTTTTACTGTATACATTCCTGATTTCTGCTACTAATGCCTAATTAATCACTGGATTGTGCAAAACTCTCTTTTTGGACTATATGTGTGTAGGATCACTAGAAAATGGGGCATATATTGATATATTTGGAAACTACATATCAAGAAGAATGCCCACGAAGAAACAGACCCCGAATGGAGCTACCAGTGGGCCAGATGGCCAATGGTGCGACCAGGGCCGCCCGTACCGCACGGTCGTACCGAGAATGTATGACTCCGCCACATCAACCCGACCAAGTTTCATAAGGAGTCTCGAGAAGAATCGCGATGGTGATCCCAAAAGACCATAAACAATGCCTCTGACCTATAAAACAAGAAGAACAGAGGTGACAAGAAAGGAGAGGGAGAGAAAGAGCCACACTGACACAAGAGCCACTCCATGTTACCTCCACCATCTCCATTACTATTTAATTGAAGACCATTTCCTTTTTATCTCCTTGTTGCAATAATCTTCCTCGGTTTAATCTTGGTGATTTCTATGGATCCGATTAGTCCCTCATTGGCTTTGGGAGGAGGATTAGCCTAGTAGATTTAAGTTTATTTGTATTGGATCATGTTTATTTGTTATCTCGTGTTTTTGATATTTTTTCTTGTATGTTCATCTATAATAGGTGTCCAAGGTGAATATTTGGGAGGACTCATGCTACCTTTGAAGTACAAGTGACAGCTACTTGCGGTGTAGGGAAACATGATGAGCCTCTAGGGACACTCGGCACAGTCACAATACTTTAAGGGTTGGTCTGGCTCACGCTTTAATAATTCTGGTGACATGGCGGATGTCAGCATCGGGGTTGGCTAATAGATCTTATGAGTAGGTGGATGTCAGCGTGGGTGAATAAAGAATTTTGGATGTGTCGCCAACTTGATTATTTATCCTAAATATCGATGCTATAATAATTTTGCTACTGACCATATACTTATATTCTAATCTACAGGTGAAACTCACTTTTAAGCCTATCCCTCATCACATTAGCAATCTCAGTTAGTTCTCGCATTTTAATTCCAGTTTTATTTAGTTCTAGCATAGTTTTGTCTCTACAATTGATTTTAGGAACCAACCATATTCAAATTGACGCACTAAACACACACCGGCACTCACTGATATTCTCAAGAATGATCTCAACGCTGTGATAGTTTTCACAACAACTCGCTTCCTTAGGTTTAATAAACCTCGGAATACTTCCATGGGAAACTTTACTGCAACCGATCTAGTCCTATTGCTCAGCTAGCGTCAAGGACGCCAAGAAGATGGCAGGAGAAATTTGGCAAGCTCAAGTTCACTATGCCCAAGTTCTCTGGCTATGCCGTTGACCACGAAGAGTACCTCACTTGGGAGTTCAAGGTGGACAAGGTCTTCTGGATGCACACCTACTCCAAAGAGAAGAAGTTCTCCATGGCTTCACTCGAGTTCGACGGCTACGCTCTCATTTGGTGGGAACAAGTACAAAACCAATGCGATGGTCATGGAGAGCCACCCATCACAACTTGGATGGTGATGAAGCAGGAGATGTGTGCACGCTTAGTGCCCGAGTACTACAAGCTCAACCTGATTAGGGGTGGCTTAATCTTCTCGGCGAGGAACCGTGGTGTAACATCCCCAAAGTTTTACCATGCTATTGTGCATCATAGCATATGCATGAGTCAAATTTGAGGAATTTTGAAAGTTTGAGAAATTTTAGTTTGAAAATTGTTTGAAAAGGGGGTGAAATTAAAAACAGAAAAAGAAAAATAAAATTTAAAAACCTAAAAACCCTTCCCCCTGGATGGGCCTTTTCCCGGCCCATCTTCTTTCCCCCCTTCTCGGCCCGTTTTCCCCCTCCTCTCCCCGTTGGCCCGCTCCCCCTCTCCTCTCCCTCGGCTGGGCCGAGCGGCCCAACATCTCTGCCGCATCGCCCCGCCTAGGCCCCCTCCCTCCCCGGCCCGCTCGTCCTGCTCCCGCTTTAGCCCGCTTGGCCTGCTCCCGCCTGGCCCGCTCGCCCCGTCCTCATCCCCCTCGCCGCCACCAGCGCATCCCGACACCAAGCTGCTTGCTGTGGCAAGCAGCCGGGCCTCCCGCCGCCACCTCCTGCTTCGGGGCCGGCGTCACCCCCCTCTCTTATCTCCTCTTTCCCTCCCCCTGGACCAGAGCCCTCTCCCCCTCCCCGAACTCTCTCTCACTCCCGTCGCGACCCCGTCCCCGACCGCTCCTCGTCGCCGCTAGCTCCGACCACCGTCTCAGCCCACCACCGCTCCACTTCGCCGATTCACCTCCTCCTCCATGTTGCCGCTCCACTGTCTCCTCCCCGCGCTACTCGCCTCCATCCCGGCCGCTCCCGTCGCTCCACTGCCACCTCCCCGGTGCCCTCCCCGTCTCCTTCTCGATTCCCCGCCACCTGAGCCACCTCCGCAACCGCTCCATCGCCGTTCGCCCCGGCCTTGCTTGCCTTGCCCCGACTGCCCCGCCTCCGCGCCGTCGCCGCCTCAGCCGCCGCCTCCGTCACTGCCCCGGTCCTGAGCTGGAGCTCTTCTCCCCCGTCTCGGCCGCTGCCCCGCCGCCGCTCCACCTCCCTGCCACCGCTCCACCTCCCTGCCACCGCTTCCCTGTGCCGCCCCGCCTCCCCGTCGCTGTACCCCTCTCACCGCTGTTGCCCCCCCAGACCCCGCCGCCCCGGCGGCACCGCGCCAGGCGAGCCACCAGTCGGGCCGAGCCAACAGCTGGGACCCGACCGAGGCCCAGCTTAATTAGGGCGTTAATGGCCCTATTAAATGTGTCGTTAGGACACCATTAATGCTAATCATTAGCATTTATTGCTAAGTGTACGTAATACTAATAATTACCGCTCGAACATAATTAATGCTAATGATTAGTAATTAGTGTTAATCTGACACATTAAAAGCTAATGATTGGTCATTAATGCTAATCCGACACATTAATGACAGTAATTAATGCCCTAATTGATTCGGTTTTAAACACTGTGTATGACATGTGGGACCCACCCAGCAGAATTTAAATAAAAAGAATAAAGAAAATAGAAATTTATGACAAGTGGGCCCCACCTGTCAGTGACTAAAGTTGACCATGGGGCCCACATGTTAGTTTTTGAGGCTAGTATTGAATTAAGAAATAAAAGTATTTATTATTTAATATTAATTTTATTTACTGAGAAAATACAAAAAGGGTATTTAAATTGATTAAATCTTAGAGAATTCATAGAAAATTCATTTTTAATCAGAAAAATGCAAATAATATATCAAAACGTTCATAAAAATGAGATCTACTCAAATGTATCATTTTCATACATGTTTGCATGCTAGGAAAAATATAAATGGCTAAAAACTCAAATTAGGGTTTCCCTTTTAGCCGAAAGTCGTCGGATCACGATATCTCGAGCGTCCGGACTCTGATTAATTTGATTCCACTTGCATTAGTCTTCATTTTGAATCCTCTATGCCATGGCATGCATTCCATATCATGCTGATGTTCATCATTGTGATATTTATTATTACGTCCTCTTTTTCTGGTGTTTTCGTTCTTTCCGATAGCGCCGGAAGATCTCGAAGCGTTTAATCCCGTGTCGGAACAAGATCTAATAGCCGAACCACAAGGCAAGCAACCCTTTGATCTTCTTGTGGTCCTCCTACTATTTGCAAGTTATTAATTGTTTCCAAAACCCTATCGCATGTGTTTAACTTATATTTTATGTTAAGTGCCAGCTCTATTCCTTGCATAAATTACTTTGTCGCTCAATCAACACCACCACCCCCTCCCAACTGTTTAGAATAGTATAGTTGCTGCTTCTAAGTTACTTATATAGTTAATGGTGCTTAGATATGCTTAGTCATGTAAAAGTCGTAATTCCTTGGACTTTGGATGGGTTAAGCGATAGGTGGGTGTTCACCGGGAAGTAACTAATGAATTTGATTAATAATGATCGGGTTTAGACGAGAGGCCATGGCTGGGAGCATGGTGGGTCGTTTTATTTTTCCCACAAGGACCGGTTCCCGGTGTCCTTTTGAACCAAGATTTGCGTACTTCTACACGAGTGGTATAATGGGCCACCCACGACTGAATAATTTGTCTAGGTTTAAATTATGAGCTGCATAGTTTGCCATTTCCATTTGCTGGGTGAATGAAAAAGGATGTGATGTGCTGCCTCAATATAGGTGTAAGGGTTACACACGGTCCGGGACCGGGGATGTATCACCTGCTACAACTTTTGGGACCGTGTTGGGGTACCAGCCGGACTGGTGCACACGGATTAGCTCATTAGGGCGGCTCATGCTTAAGTCGAAAACATTGTAAAGGTCGTGTTCAATCACACTCTGCTAACACACCTGTAAAGATGTACGCCCCTGCAGGGTTTGAACTATTCGAATAGCCATGTCCACGGTTATGGACAACTTGGTAAGAATCCGCATCGAATTAGACAACTACAACATTACTTTAAAACATGCCAACTCTAAGGTTGAGGTGTTAGCGATTGCTTCCTCCCCGATGGTTGAGGAAAAATCGAGGGTTTAAGTGTTCGGTGGTCTGCAATAGATTTCTGTATGAAGATTCGAACTATCCCCTTTTAAAGCAATCTGGTAGTCGCTTTCATCATACTTAAACAGTATTGTCAATTGGATAATCAGCTTTCCGCAAACTAGTCCACAAATACCCCCCTTATTGAAACATGTTGCATCTATTACTAATTTTCCTTGTAAGTCTTGTGGAGTATAATTTTTTGTACTCACCTTGCAGTTCTGATAATTTTTGTGCAGAGGAAATCATCCCCTCAATGGATGGTTTCTATATAGAGATCGACGCCAATGACGACTAGTCGCTAGGAATCCCAGGCAGTGGTCCTGCCCAGGGTTCAGCAGCTTGGTTTGTTCTACTGCCATCTTTTGGCCCTACCTTTTTGGCTTCTTAGCCATGTTTAATCTTCTGCTGTGTAATCAACTCTTGTGTGAATTATGTTGTTAAGTTTTAAAGAACAACTAGTATTACTGCAGTTTCAGTCGTAGAGTTGCTGTTGTGATACTTGTTTGTTCTCACCTGCCTCATGTGCCTTGCGTGCATGTTAGGTTTAATCACCCCTGTGAAGTTACTCTTTCACCGGGAGTTTGGGAACTATATCATCCTACTCCAGCCAAGCATTAATTTGCTGGGATGAATTTGGAATTGATGTTCCGGCTCAGTGAGAAAAGAGTGAGGAGACCATATCACCCTACTTAATCTGTGCATTAGTTTGCCAGAGCAAGTTCGGGGTTGACGTCTCGGGCTATTCGAAGCCATATCACTCCACTCCTCGACTTAGCGGGTGATTCCACTTAAAGCTCTTTGTTATGGATTCTGGGTCCCGATACATGGATAGATGGTATGAATAGACGATCTCGCTAGCTGAACACTCACGCCAATGCACGAACCCTTAGTTCTTCGGAAAACGCCCAAATAGACTGGTAGATATCGTCGCAAGACCACGAGCAACGATCGCCAGGTCCCCAATTCCCCACGGAACGATGGTTTGACCTTGGATTGCAGAATAAACATGATCGCCTAATCCTCTGTTAGCTGTCCTCGCATGAACGCTGGTATGAAAGAACAAGCGATAGCTATGTTTCAATTCTTATGCATAAGTGGTCTGAGACTAAAAGCCGTGAATTACAATAGTATATAAAAACTCTAGGATGTCCACTCTAGTGTTAGGGTCGAATCCAACCTAACTCTAACTTCCCCTAAGTTACAGGATTCTATTCAGAAAAGGACAGATACAACCGACGACTTGTTGTGATGGTTGTGGACAGACCAAAAAGAATCTGTGGATGGGCGTATACCCATTGGAAAGTACTTATTTGCCTAATCTGGAGATTGTATGAGGAAACCATGGTTGTTTCAAATTAAGACCTCCTAGCTGTCCGAACCGAATCCAAACTGAGCCCAACCCATTCTATATTCTGTTTCCTTACCTTTTTAACCCAAGTCCGAGTGGAATCATTTAAGGAAGTTATTGAGAACCTTTGGATGGTCATGGGGGAGTTGAATCCCACCAATACTTGATGTACGAGTCCCGGACTCCTCAAGTATATCATTTCACGTTCATTGTCCAAATCAGCCTGCACAACCTTCACTTCTAAGGTCATAACTTTCTCTAGAGAGCTCCAAATCATACACTGTTCGATTTGTTGGAAAGTAGACTTGATTTCCTGTTGTTCTTTCTCCTCAGGTGACGCATTGTCCTCCCTCATCTCTCGTTGGAACTTCACTCGTTCTTGAATCAGCAAACACTTGTGAACAGCATTAACGCCTCCTTCTAACTCTTGAGCTGAATACCTGAGTATCATTAAGCAATTGGATTTAGGTAGTATAAAGCTCTCGTCAATAATATTAGCATTTTCATTAAGGAGTGAATTCACCTGTTCATTAAGTAGCTTCATTTTAGCTCTAGTTATTGGACCTTGTGGCAGGTCTATGTGTATCTCCTTATTGGCATCTTCATCAGTGGCTGGTGAAGATGAAGATGAGCTATGGATGCCCGCATCATCCTCCTTTTCTTCAAAACAAACCGTTCTTTTTTTTTGTATGCATGTCTTTCCCGCATTATTCTCCCTTTCTTCAAGAAAAGCCGTCCTCAGCTTTTGGCAAGCTGGAGATGTAAGAAACATTAGCATAACATGTATGCAACATATATGTAGACATCCCAGATTTCATTGTTCTTTTGATTTTGTATACAAATTACACAGCAACAATGAAGGAGATAATACCAAGTAGATACCAACTGGTGTATGTTTTATGGCAATGACCAAAGTAGGAACTTGGTTTAAAAGCACTCGAAATATCTGAACATGAGCAAATGAGCAAATCCGATTTCAGCAAGGCATCTTTTCTAAGTATTTTACAACTCAAATTGCTATTATAAGTGAAGCACATAGTAGAATGACTCTCAATGTTCAGTTTACAACTTAACTTGCAAATATAAGTAAAGCACACATAAATTCCCCACCTCGGAAACAAAAGACTCATTTGTTGTAAGACTCGATCAGTAGCATATATGGGCATAACATCAGCTGTTTCCAGCAAGCATTGCTTGTTCAGATGATCAGATTGTAAACGAGCAAGATTGATCCATTCCAACAAACGTAACATAATTTGAATTGTTTTCCACTAAGCAACTACAAGATGTTGATTTTTAATACAAGTGAATGTACTAAAATACGAACAAATATGCAGCAGATGCTCAATATCAGAAGTATTACAAAAATTGGATGTTATATCACATGGAACAAGCTTCTCTACACAAGTATTATTGCCTGAAATACCACGCCTCAATTCGGCAAGATGATCACAAGTTATGCAAATTTGATAAACAAGAAGCTGACCATCGACACCATAGTCACTAATGAAATTGAATTTATAACAGTAGGCAGTAGGCGTAAGTGCTAGATAAGGATTTGGATGATGAAATTGCAGAAAGCTTATCCGTAGCACATTCCAAACTAATAGGCTCATCAGCAGGGGGTATGCAAGCTAGCACTTCCTTATGTGTAATTAGCACCAGATGTTCAAAATTAGAAGCATGCAATTTATTGTTGTTGGGGTTAGTTAGCCATTTGGGTTTACCTAGCTATTGTTCCAACCGTGAAGATAGGGATCCCTCTATATCAGTTCAGGTGTGCAACACCAATCTTGATGAAGTGGCAGAAACCTTTGGTGGCCCTTCTTTGTCTTGGCCTAAATGTGCAGGGAGTTGAGGCCAAAATATCTGCTAAGTCTTTATGGAGGCTTGAGTGTCCTGAAATCATCACTTGAGAGAATACTCATGTATGGGCTGCCATCATTCTGATACATGTGCTTCGCGCTCAAATCATATTCTATTAATATCAAGTCAAGTATCGAGAAATGAAAGTACCTGATAATTAAGTTGTCGAACACGAACCCTAGTTAGGTCCTTGTGTTGCCAGCACCGAACGAGCGTCAACTTGTGAAGTACTAGGTGTTGATATAGGAGCTATGGTTGTATCATTAGTAGGGATGTTCTCATCATCCTCCCCGTCTTGAATTGAAGTAATCCTGGATGGCAGCTCATCTTCCTCTCACAGATATGGTTTAATTTCTGTAATGTTAAATGTGAGACTAACCCCAAATTCTGCAGTGAGCTCAAGCTTATATGCATTATTATTACTTTTCTCTAACACCTTGAATGGTCCCTTAGCTTGACGCATTAACTTAGACTTCACAAATCAGGGAACCTATCTTTTTTCAAATGCAACCAAACAAGATCTTCAGGTTCAAAAGTGACATGCCTATTTCCCTAATCACCATCCATTTTATACTTAGCATTCATGCGCTCTATTTTTTCCTTAGTAGTCAATTCAGCTCGTTGCTTAGCATCAAAATTAACCTTCTCCGAAGATGGAAGAGGTAATAAATCAAATGGTGCACGAGGAATAAAACCATACACAATTTCAAAAGGATACATCTTAGTGGTAGAATGCTGGGAACGATTATAAGTGAATTCACTATGGGGCAAATATTTTTCCCACATATGCAATTCTTTTTCAAAACAGCCCTAAGCATAGTAGACAAAGTTCGATTAACCACTTCGGTTTGTCCATATTTTGGGGATGACATGTAGTACTAAACGTAACCTTAGTTCTAATTTAGCCCATAAACATCTCCAAAAGTGGCTAAAAGATTTAGTATCATGATCTGAAACCATAGTATAGGGCACACCATGCAAGCGAACAATTTCATGAAAGACAAATCAACATGTGTAGCATCATCACTTTTATGACATGGTATAAAGTGTACCATCTTAGAAAATCTTTCCACGACCACAAAAATACAATCCCTCCTTTTCTTTGTTCTAGTCAGTCCTAAAACAAAGTGAAACATCCTTTGAAGGTACATTAGGAACAAGGAGAGGCATATATAAACCATGTGTGTTAAGTTGTGACTTAGCTTTTTGACATGAAGTGCAGTGAGCAATAAATGTCCCAACATCCCATTGCATCTTTGGCCAAAAGAAAAGATTAGTAAGGACATCCTCCATCTTCTTTACACCTAAGTGTCCCATCAATCCTCCCATGCGCCTCCTGTAACGCTAAAAGATTAACGAGCTATCTGGGATGCATAGCTTGTTAGCACGGAACATAACTCCATCATTAGTGACAAACTTGTTCCATGTTATCCCTTCTTTACAATCATCTTTAAATTAAACATCTTTCAATCCAAATATTTTGAAGTCAAGTTGTGAAGGCATAGTATAATAACAAGACAAAACATCAACAATAACATTTTCTTTATCCTTCTTGTGTTTAATAATATAGGGAAAAGACTCAATAAATTCAACCCACTTAGCATGTCGATGATTCAATTTTGTTTGACTTCTAATATGCTTTAAAGATTCATGATCAAAATGTATAACAAATTCTTTGGGTCATAAATAATGTTACCAAGTTTCTAATGTCCAAACAAGAACATATAATTCATTACCATAAGTAGAATAATTCAGAATAGGCCCACTCAATTTCTCCCTCTTTTAATAACACACCACCTAAACGAATTCCACTAGCATCACGTTCAAGCTCAAACGTCTTACAAAAATCAGGGAGCTAAACTAAAGGTGCATGTGTCAACTTAACTTTCAATACCGTAGGCCTCCAAACAAATGGAAAATCCTTCTTTGTAAGCTCATGCAATGGTGCGGCAATGGTGCTAAAATCTTTAATGAAGCACCGATAAAATACAGCAAGTCCTTGAAAACTCCACACCTGTGTGACCCTTTTAGGATGCCACCAACTCTGTATGGCTTCAATCTTGGCTTTATGAAGTTCAATACCCTGTGGAGTAACAACATAACTAAGAAACGGTACTAGGTCGGCGCAAAAGGTGAAAATTCCAAGGTTACCAAACAAATGTGCATCAGGTAATGCATTAAAAACGGCGCAAAAGGTGAAAATTCCAAGGTTACCAAACAAATGTGCATCAGGTAATGCATTAAAAACGGCGCAAAAATGATTAATATGGTCCTCTAAATATTTGCCATAAATCAGGATATGATCAAGACAAAACATCACAAATCGTCCAATGAAAACATGTAAAACTTTGTTGGTTAATTGCATGAAGATACTAGGTGCATTAGTTAATCCAAAAGGCATCACTAACCACTCACAAAGTTCGAACTTAGTTTTAAATGCTATTTTCCATTCATCCCCTAATTTCATACAAATTTGGTGGTATCTACGCAAATCAACTTTAGAGAACACACTAGTGCCTCTTAATTCATCAAGCATATCATCTAACCTAGGTATAGGATGATGGTATCGAACAGTAATATTATAGATGGATGTATAATCAACACACAACATCATGATCCATCTTTCTTGGGTACCAAAATATCAGGAACAACACATGGACTAAGAGATTTGTGCGCATAACCTTTGTCGAGCAGTTCTTATAATTGTGGTTGAATTTCCTTCGTCTCCTCACGGTTGGTACGGTATAGCGCACATTTGGGATGCGAGGCACTAGGAACTAAGTCAATTTTGTGCTCTATCCCTTGAATAGGTGGTAATACCTATGGTACGTCCTGTGAAAAGATGTCAATGAACTACTGCAAAATGTTCTTTGCAAACAAATGCATAACAAACCAAGTTATTAGCATCCAAAACAAAAATATTAGATTTACTAGCAAGCAAACATGTACCTTCTTTTTCCACAGTATGATTTTCAATTTTGTCTTTCTCCTGATTCTTAGCTCTACTAGCTCTAGGAAGATCATCTTTCAAAATTTGTTTAGGAGTGGAACTTCTCGCTGGAGCAGCTAGTGTACGTGTGCTTGGTGTAGGTGCGTGAGGGGCTGTTGTAGGGGCAGCTGAGCTTGACTTGGTGATGGGAGTGGCCGGGGCTGTGGGTTGGGTAGATCGGGCAGTGGGAGTGGGAGGTGCCCATGACAATGTACGACCTGCAGAAAATGAGTTATTGTCCTTGGCTATCGATCCTGCACTTGACGTTCAGCTTTGCCAGCAAGATGGAATAATCGAGTAATAGAATTATACTCCTTATAATCCAAAATAGTTTGAATTTCATGATTTAATCCACCAAAGAACCTAGTCATCATTGTCTCATTATGCTCATTAAAGCATAGCAAATTAAACTAGTTTGCAATCGTTGATAATAATCTTCAATTAAATTAATGCCTTGTTTTAATTGCTATAACTTATTAAGTAATTCTCATTGATAGTAAGGAGGAACAAACGCATGGCATTTTTTAAGGTAGCCCAAGTGGTAATTATATTATTAGAATACAACCTACAATGCTCACTCCACCAAATAGAAGCAAAACCAGTAAATTCACAAATAGCAGCTCTAACTCGGTGATCCTCAGGATAAGTATTTGGCTTATAGCGACCCTCAAATGGTGGAATTTCAATTTTAATTTAGGAGTATAATAATGAGCACGTACCTCCTGATGTGGTGCCATACCATGTCGCTTGCAGCGTAGACATCGATGTAAATGATCATTGTTGGTGTTGACGGTGTCCTTGTCCTTGAAACCGTTGTAGTTGTGGTAGTCGTCCTCCTCGACGTCTCACATGGCTGCAAATGCCGAATCCGTGTGGTCGGTGTGAAGATGCACCAAAGTACTCGAAGTTGTAGGAGCTTAACTATGTGCCACACAGCATGCTCACTATTGGAAATAGCGAGAATGGGGGTTGGTACGTGTATTGGTGGTGGTGGCTGTGGTGGTACCCATAGAGTGCTATCCAAATGGCCGAGGAGTGTGTCAAACTTTACCAAAAGCTCCTGAATGCTGCCCTCAAGCCCATCGATACGATTGACGGTACTACCAAGTTCCCATCGATACGATTGATGGTGCTGCCAATTTTGTCATCGATGTTGCGAGTGTGGTTAGACACCACTACCTGAAGCTCCACTCGCATCTGTCGTGAGCGAGGACTGAGATCAGCTCCGCTATTTGCTCAAGATGCTGTCATGGATAGTAGCTCAAGCTCTCAAGCTAATTCACATTTCTTAAAAGTTCTTACCAAGCCACAGAGGGTTACGGGCAACCAACGGTGTCAAAAACCTAGAGAGAATGCGTAAAGCAATTGCCAAGTGAATGCATATCTGCACAGTGTAGGAAAGTGGAGCTTGGAAGGCTTTGTGGTAGCAAGGAAAAAGCAAGTCATCAAAGTAGCAATGCAAAGTTGAACGGATGCTCAAAAATACTAGCCCTAGTTGCCGGACATGAATGAGCAAAATTTAACTAATCCTAGATATTGAATCAATGGAGCCAATAGATCACTAGCAAACGAAGCAAGAAATGTAATTGAATTCCTCTATTTTTTATATCAGTGGCCTTCTATGTGGCTTCTTCTTCTTTGTCTGATCTTTTTAACCATCAGAAAATTCCAAATAGTGCAAACTATATGAATTAGGCAAGGAAAACAAGGTTCTGCCATATTGCTGCCCTGGCAGCAGAAAAACATCATAAACTTTGCTGTGGCTGGAAAATGGCAAGAGGCTGAAACTTTAATTGCGATTTATCCCAAATGGCTCGTCACCTTGATTTATGCCTGATTTTCAAGAACTATTTCATATTTTCTAGGTAATTTTATTTTTGAGTTCGCATTCGGCTTGGAGTTTGAATCTGAAGCAAAACCGAGTGGGCGAACCCCTTCGGTCAGCCAAGGCATGGTGCAAAAGATATATGAGGCAATCTAACCCCAACAAGGCAAACCCTAGCAAGCCAATTTGAACTCACAGCAAAAAGGGAGCAAATAAATTTGGATTGCTATAGTCTGAGATAATTTTTTATCTTTTCTTTTTCCTTGCTGATTCTTGTCCAAAACAGAATTAGATCCAACCTGGAGCTTGGCCAAGCTTCCTTCTCGGCTAGAGCAAAGATGCAAGCTAGCATCGCGGCAAGCAACCTTCGCATGTTCTTGAAGATCTTGATGGACCTCTTTTTGTTCTTTATGGCTTGAGCAGCAAATGCAGTTGAAGTAGTGGAAGTAGAGGTGGCAGCGAGTGTATCCATGGCTTGAGTTGCTGGTCCTAGATGGTTCGTGGTTAGAATTCCCTACTAGATAATATTGTATTTGTTTTGTTCTTCCAAAGGGTATGGCAACATATGATGAATATGCTCAGCCATGACAACCCCGTCGTACATGCACGTTGAATATGTTCTACCTCTATTACACCTTTGCAAGAGGCACCCCGTCAAGCATGTACGTCTACTTTATATACACCGTTGCTAGAGGTGATTCATGCTACCCAAATGGATGACATCAAGGTGATGTTTTTGGACCTCTGTGCCTGCTTGCAAAAGCAAGCCCCATTCTCTCCAAGAAAAGTATGTACCACATATGAGTCGAATCTACAAGGTAACAACAAAGGTACTGTTCTAAGCACTCCACATAAGATAGTGCTTCTGCAGATAAATTGAACACTTCGTCTGCTTCTGGAGAATAGTGATGTCGAATTGTGTTTACCATGTGATTAGACAGATGATACACTTGCTGAATTGTGTGCACCACCTATTGAAATAATTTTGCCTATTGATTTGGGTGCACAACGTGATAATATAACTGAAATACCCGCTAATTTGGTCGCACCTCCCGTTATTGCAAATAACTTTACTTCAATAGACACATTGTGTGACCAAATAGATGATTTAGCTGATGATTTTGTGCCTTGTGTGATATTATTTATTTACCTATTGACCTGGATGCGCAAAGTAATAATACAAATGATATTTAGTCTCAAGTTCATGATTTGGATGTGCTGTGCAATATTGCTGATGATTTCTTATCTATCTTGGGTATCCAAATTGTGATCTGAATAATATAGTTGTAAATTCGAGTGCATCTCATGTTTAAAATAATTCTCTTGCTGATTTGAGTGCACATGTTGTTTTAATTGCTGATGATAATGAACCATGTGAAGAACTTACTTCAGATTTAGGTTACCTAGAGCTAATTAAACATGAGGATGTTCTTGCAAAGATATCACTTGTTCAGCATTTATGTCACATTATGCTTGATAAACCAATATTGCTGTCACATGCTATGGATAGAATTGCTGAATTAACAAGTTTATGATCTTTGACTAGAGTTTACACCCTGGGCTACAAGTTTAATTTGATTAGAGTTTATGGTGTAGAAAATAACTTCTTGGTGCATAGGATTTGCATCACTTGTGATTAATTAAACGATTTTAAAATTGTTGATTTGAGATATCAAAATGTGTGAATGCTTTTACCTTTTGATATGGAATCCTATATTAGAGATGAATTTGTACAAAATAGCTTGCTGATGGTTACTTAAATTTTTAGAATATTAAGCTGCTCTAAACTTTAACATGTTGTAGCTAGTAATTTGAGAGTCATTAATAGGTATTCACATCATATGCCCTGAAGTTAGCATGCCTTTGATCATTTGCCCTAGTTGATCTGCCTTCGTTTAAAATGCCCCAAAGTTGGCCTTCCAATTGATAATTTGCTCTACAATAGATTTTTTGCAAAACAATATCACTTAACCTTTAACCCCCCTAAGTCAAAAGACTATTCTACCCTTGCTTCTCTTTCCCTTGCTTCTATTCCTTGCTGTGCACCCCCGACACCCTTCATGTGCACCCCTGAGACCCGAGCGCGGCCGTCGGTCCCCTTACCCCGAGCACCGCCATCAGTCCCTTGATCCCCAAGTGCCGCCACCCTCCGCCGTCATCTGCCACCCCCTGCAACCCCTCCCCTGCGTCGATCGCCGCCCCCCGTGTCTCCTCCCCTGCGTCAACCGCCACCATTGACCCGTTGGCCTTCGAGCGCTGCCGCGCTCTGCTGCCCTTCGCTGCCCCCCTATGACACCCCCCTTGTCGACCGCCGCCACCAGCCCTCCGACCCCCCAGCGCCGCCGCGCTCTGCCATCCGCCACCCCCTGTGTCCCTTGCCTCGACCGCCCCCCGCGTCCCCTACCCGAGCTCCACCGACCTCCCCTGCCCTCCGCCACCATCCACCGTCCTCCTCTGCCATCTGCCGCCCCCGTGACGCTGTCCCCTGTCTCGACCCACGGCCAGGCAAGGTGAAGTGACAGGGCCCGACGACGTCCCCCTTGCCTACCGACAAAACACTCGGACGCACCCCTCCACGATGGCCTCCCCAACAGTAGCAGCAAGGTAGGCCCCCTTCTATCTTCCTCCTCTTTGGTTCATCCTCTTGTGTTGATTGTTTCTCTTGTGGAATCTGTCCATGAAACCCTAGGTTTTGACATGGAGTTTAGTTGAACTTGGAGATTGAGGAGGGAGGAAAGCACACCATGGATTCGATTTGTACTAGGTAACATCTTTCTTGCTGTTTCGTTATTGTGTTGGCTCAATTTTGCACTAGATTTAGTACACGGTTAATTTATCCATGGAGGGGATTTACATTTTTCCCATGTCTAGTAGGGTTGATGTAGAGATGCTGACTGCTATCAACCAACCTATGTTAGTGAATGAATCTATCCAGTCAAGTGTGACGAACATGATGGTGTGTGTGACTAACAACAATGTAGCATCGATGGCTCCAGGGCCAATTGTATGGGCCTCGGATGGTAGATTGGATTGGGCAAGTCTTGTTATTGAACAATACATGGACATGGATGATAGAGATGTTCCTATGGACGAGAAGATGTATGTGTTGCTTGGCTTAAGGGAGGAGGATGAGAGAGCCATAGAGAGCATAGTATTGAACCAAACAGTTGATGTTGCCACTACATATAATGAAGAAGAGTTTCAAGATGCCGCTATTCGAGTTGATGATTATATGTCGAAGGAGCAACATAGTGCCTTTGATAGGGATAGTCAAAAGTTTGATGTAGGTAGCACTTTTCCGTCAATTGAGGAATTCAAAATTTGCATCAGAACATTTGCAATTAAAAATGAGATTGACATGAGAACCGACAAGTTTGACCCTACCAGGTTTACAGGCTTTTGTAAGGCTAAAGGATGCAATTGGAAAATTGTGGCAAAGAGATGTTTCAAAAAGAATTTGAGCTTGAGATGATAGGGAAATATAACGTACATCCTCAAGGTGGGAATGTTTATCTACTAGTTCCAAACAACCAATAATGTAATGTTTATGACTCTCAGCCCTACTTGGTAACCGCATTGG
This sequence comes from Stipa capillata, assembly GCA_019208055.1. Taxonomy (NCBI): domain Eukaryota; kingdom Viridiplantae; phylum Streptophyta; class Magnoliopsida; order Poales; family Poaceae; genus Stipa; species Stipa capillata. The sequence continues at coordinate 38,865 of JAGXJF010001299.1, forward strand.
TTAAGGAAGGTTCATATTCATGTTAGTGTTGCAAATTCCAACTATGGAATCCTTTGCATCCATATCTTGAACTGTTCACTCATTGTGGTGTTGACGAGATATTGCAACAATATATGATGTGGAGATGGACACAAGGTGCAATCCAAAATGATGAAGTTGCACCAGAACAGCAACAAACCGATGCCATGCCCCTAAAGTCACACAAGCAAATAAGATTGGCTAACTTGTCTATCATGTTTGCCAAAGTTGCTAAGGTAGCTAGTGCACCTGATCCAGCCTATGCAATCGCTGAGTGGCACATACATGCCATGCAGACTGAACTAAACCAATTAAACAAGACCAAAAGGAGGAAGAAGACTCAAGCTACAGCTCAGCCATTCAATGCGCAACCCGATGCACCAGAGGGGCCCAATGTTTCTTCAAGTGTTCGTAACCCTCCTAGATCCTTGACTAAATGTCGATTCAAGACTAAAAGGTACTCGGGAGGAATTGAGCTTCAACCAAAGAGAAAGAATATGTGTAGCTTGTGTGGCTCTTTTAGACACAATGTTGTGACATGTTTGAAGAGATTGGATCAGCTTGCCTAAGAAGACTATAGTGTTTCTTGTTTCTATGAGTAAAGTTTAGAGAGGAGTTGACCTGATAAAATCTTGGTTGAAGCAAGTCTTTGTATTAAATTGCTTCCTTGTTGCTGGCTTTAAGAAACTCTACATGAATGCTTGTTGCAAAGCACAATTTTGCATAAAAAATTGCCTTGTTTAGCTAGTGGTTTGTAAGCAACTATGTAGTACGTTGTTGCTATATAGATCTAAGTTATTGCTTCCTGTGTTATTTAAAATGGTTGCCTATTTACTGTAAAATGCATTTCCATTTATGCAGATATTGACATACCTTAGGAAGCTTCACTTGCATCATCTAGTCGACATCATTGTCACTACAATCAAGCATTTTCTTGTCAGCAGTTTTTTGATGCTTGGGATGTCGTGTTGTCCATAGACAGGTAGCATCCTACCATCCCATAATTCAGCATTTCTAAGCATAAAGATGCCATAGTCATCTCTATTTGAAAGCCAAGTGGTGTAAGCGAGAAAGCATCAGCTAGTCACAAGTATATAAATTTCCTCCGATGTACAAAAAGTTGCCCGAAGTTGGATATACATGGTTTCTTGCTTGGGAACACCGATATCAATCAGCCTAAAATCATCAAATTGAAATTTTGATTTGTGATAGAACTTGTCCCAATTGGCATTGATTCCTGCAATCACTGTCCTCACACACATGCATAGATCCTCATATTTAGAGTTCTCAAGGAGTCCAGAACTTCGAAGCGCCTATCCCATATATTGACTACAAGTAAAAAGTAGTGTCTGGTATCTTTTGGGATTTTCTTTGTCCAGTGGTTGTTGGAAACATGATTTGAAAATTGCAACATCTGAATGAAGCTAATTAACAATAATACGAGACAACTTATCAACAAATATGAACCTAATAGTATGTGTACTAAAACAAAGCATTGATCGAGCTAGTTTTGTATAATTTACTAACCATGCCACTACTGTCCTACAATTCCACAGGGTAGGTGAAGGTAGTCTTTGATAAGTAACTGTCATATCCACGATGAGCATAAGGAACTGGTAGATTTGGTCAAGTATTATCTCTTCCATGATTCTGCAAATATATTTTTAAGGAATAAAATGCATGTCAATGGCGATGATGTATAAAATGGAGATGGTGATGAAGACAACCATAAAGTAAAAACAAAACTAAAATGGAACAAAAGTAAGAACGGTTGTGATAATATAGATGGTGTTCTTAAGGGAAATGGTTTTCACCACTTACCTTATATAGATAGTAGATGAAAATAATTTGTGTAAATGATAATCACTTATGAGAGCGGAGCCATAGAAAGATGTACCTCGAACATCGGACACACATCCCTCACAACCGCCGTCTCGCCACAATGTCCAATTGGATAGCGAGGCAAGTAAGGTCACCTGTGGTAACAACATAAATTAGTGGGTCTCCGTGAATCTCACATCTAGAAGATCTAGGGGTTCAAGGTAGTTTCTGTCACCATGATACCTAAACCCCGCTCTCCTAAGTGCCGACACCCTTCATGTCCCATAGGCAACATGGTGAACAATCAACGTTCGCACACCATCATGAAGAACATCACCGCAGTCATATATCATAACACAAATGAATTATTGCATCTCAATCATAACTAGGTTAGGACTACCCTATAACCTCAAGAACTAAATAAACTACTCAAGAGATAGATCACAAGGCATGAATGAAGTGCAGAAATTGAATATCATGATTGAATATGCAAGAGTAATCTTAGAACAAATCCACACACATAAAGTACATAATAAACAAGTTCGTAGATCAATCTAGATGGAGAAACCGATGATGAAAATGGAGATGATGATGGGGGATGATTCCTCAATCTCCCTTGTGGTCTCTCTTGATGGTGATGGCTGCCCTAATGGTATAGATATATTTCCTCTCTGATCTTCTATTGTTTTTCCTCTCTCGTCACATGGGAATGTCTTCTGCATATATGGCAGTGGCCACCAGATAGGGTTGGAGAAGGCGGTTGTCCTAAAAGGTAGTACGACCAGGTGGTACAGGCGAGCGTGCCCATACCACTGGTTGGCTAACCTCCTGGTAACTCCAGTTGTGATAGGGTTTCTTCTAGGAGTCTTCTCTCATGTGTACATGACATGTATATATTTGGTTTGCCTAGAAAACCCTCTAATTTAATTGAATTCCTTAGTTTTCCTCCAAAAGGGCCTTAATCTGCCTTAAACTACAACTAATATGAATGAATTGGAACAAAAACATGTATGCAAAGTGCACGCATCAACCTCCCCAAGCTTAGACCTTTGCTCGTCCCCGAGCAAATAGCTTTGTGAATAAGATCCTCATGTTCATAGAGGAAGTCGATAAAATGAATTTGAGCATTGCAATATATATGTCTAGTATACAGCAACAAAGATTAACTTAATTAAGCTTAGATGCAAACTAGGATATATTAATACTAGTAAACTCAATAATAACAATATGTAAAACGCAGTTCGTGAGCTCTAATGCCAAACTAGATATAAAAAGTAATAGAGAAATCAATAGGTATACAATATTATGCCTCTAGTAAGAATTTAATAGAGTTGAATTAAAATAGTAAAAAGGATTGCGAACCCTAGTTTATTTAATTGCACAATCTCCACGTGCTCCTTAGTTACTTTGACGTATCCCTTCAAAAAATATAACATAGGAGAATGCAAGCTTGATTTTTCATCTTAATCATGGCCAAAAGTACGGGAAACTTTAGTGCACTAGTTGGTCCTTTTTATTCTTTGGGGTTAACCAAAGATTTATACTTTGCGGGTTTCGAGCAAGAATTTTGCACGGTATAGCGTTGCCTCTCCAACCGTCATTCCACTAGTAACCGAGATGTGGGTTCCTCTCTCTAAGAGAGTGGCACCAAATGATATACGCTCATTGGTTAGAGGAGTGGTTGATCGCCCTAGTTGGTTTTCCACATTAACAAGGTGTACTAGGATTTTAAACTATGTGATGATCAAGGTGAAAGAATAAACAAGCATGCTCTCAATACTACATTAATACTTAAGAACTAGATAAATTAAAGCAATTGAACTAAGAAAGAAGATATGACAAACACTAAAAGTATTTATATATAAAGCAACCTCTTCAATTATTTTTAGTCCAACTAATAAAATAGATAAAAGAGATACATAGAGAGTCATTGCCTTTCAGCCAATTGCACTAATCATTAGTAATAAGACAAATATCAAACTGATTAATCATAAAATTAAAGACTGAGAACTAGCATTGAAACATAGAAACTAGTAAGTAGAAAAATTTATTAATACTAATCTTTATGAAATCTTTCAGGATACAATGCTTTACGCATCAAAACTCCGATTAAACCAAATCATGTTGCATTAGTTCTTAATTTAAGAATACCATGCCATGACATGCATGTCATATCATCATCATGTTGTGGTTCAACCATTACGTATTGTATTGCCTTTTCCTATGTTTTGCTTCATTCGGGGAGACACCGGAGTTGACGTGAATTGTGAGCAACCGTTTGCGATAATCTCATATCACACCTAGCAAGGCAAGCAACCTCTCCTTTGAATATGTTGAACATTCCTATTATTTACCAAGTTATTATTTATGTTCACACTTTATATCGCATGCGTTCAACTTCTACTTTTTCGATAAGTACTTATTGTCCTATCCTCGCTACATCGAGCTACGTTGTAACCTAAAAAGCCATGACAACTACTCCCAACCTAGCTATATTGGATTAGTCAAACTCTTACTCTACTTATATTGATATTTCATGCTTAGCCTTGTTTAGACATGTAAAAGTCATAATTCCTAGGATGGCAAAGAATTCAACATCTGATAGATGGGTTAAGTGTCCTTTTGATCATTGGGTTTAGACGAGAGGCCATGGCTGGGAGCATGGTGGGTTGTCTCGTTTTCCCACAAGGACCAGTTCCCGGTGTCCTTTTGATCCAAGCTTTGCGTACTTCTACAACGGGTGGTATAATGGGCCACCCATAACTAAATAATTTGCCTAGACTTAGTGTATGAGCTACATAGTTTGCCGTTTCCATTTGCCAGGTGAGTGAAAAATGATGTGATGTAGTGCCTCAATATAAATGTAAGGGTTACACACGGTCCAAGACCGGGGATGTATCACCTGCTACAATTTTTGAGACCGTGTCGGGGTACCGGCCGGACTGGTGTACACGGACTAGCCCATTAGGGTGGCTCATACCTAAGGTTGAAAGCATTGTAACAGTCGTGTTCAATCACACTCCGCCAGCACACCTCGTGAAGTGTGTCAATCGCAATGGCATTAGGAGTCGATCGATACATGTACGTAAAGATGTACACCCCTGTAGGGTTTGAACTATTCAAATAGTTGTGTCCACGGTTATGGACAACTTGGTGAGAATCCGCATCAAATTAGACAATTCTAATGTTACTTTAAAATCTGCCAACTTTTCTTTAGAGGAGCTAGTGACTGCTTCCTCACAGGTGGTCGAGGAAGAGTCGGGTGGTGTTAAGCTGAGGATGGATGGAAGCTTTGTACTAGTTTTGGAAGCATGCTCACTTATCCTTTTATGAACTGCTCTAGTAGTCAATTTACATCTATTTAAGTAGTCAATTTGCATCTATTTAAAGTAATGAAAAGTTGAAATTGGCTTTATACAAATTTGACCACAAATATCCTCCTTTATTACATTGTGCATCTATAATTAATTTCCTGTAAGTCTTGCGGAGTACAATTTTTGTATTCATTTTGCTGTTATTATGATCGGATTGTGCACTCAGTTATCTATCTATGAAAAGGATCGTCTTCAGCAATGCCTCGGCTTAGGGAACCCCAGGTAGCGATTTGGAAAGGTGATGATATCACTCTGATATTACTTTCTCACCATCTTATGGCATTTGTTAATTTTACAACTGTCTAAGTTGCTAATGTTTCCACTATGTTTGTACTTGGTCATCCGACCATGTGTGCATCCACTCGTTAAACTTTCTCATTGTAAGAGTCTCTTAGTAATGAACTTTATCTCGAATGTCATAGAGCTATGTTGTGATAATGGTTTGTTCTCACCCGTCTCACATGCCATGTGTATATGATTATTAAGCACGTGATGCAGGTAGGGTTTCAGAGTCTCTAGTATGTTATCCTACTCCAGCTGAGCATTGATTTGCTAGGACAAGTCTGGGATTGAAGTTCTGGCTCAGTAAGAAAAGGATGAGGAGAACATATCACCCTACTCGATCTGTGCATTAGTTTTGCCGAAAAGAGTTCGGGGTTAAGTCTCGGGCTACTCGAGGCCATATCACTCCACTCCTCTTAGAATTTGTGCCCAAGAGTTGAGGTCGGGGTTAACGTTTCGACTTAGTGGGTGATTCCACTTAAGGTTCCATGTTATAGATTTTGGTTCCCCACATAAATCACTTTAGGACCGAGTGTGCAGGGACTTCGGTGTCGATCTAGGGTCAACTAAAGACACCTGAGCTAGCGATTCAAGCCCAATGTCAGGATTGTCTCCTACAGCTTCCGATCACTTAGCTAATCGAGACCAATCTCCGAAGACCTCCTCTGGCAACAGGGTCATGATGGATCTAGAGTACACGTCAACCAGAGCCGGTCCTCAAGAAGTACTCGTTATCAGAGATGATAACGAAGATCCGATGAACTCTGCTCAAAACGACGTTGTAGCTAATCCTAACCCACCAGTCAGGGATCAACCCCCAAGACAACCACCAACAGCGTCTCACGATCAGGCACCTAGGCGGCCAGATCCAATCATCTCTCGACAAGGGACATAAATCTATCTATCTAGGACCACTGAGAAGCTTTATGAAGTCCGCCAACAGGTCTAGCAACCTCCGATAAATGATCTCACCACTTCGGATGGCAAAATGTGGTTACGGGACATGGAGGCTAGGCTTCTACAAGCCCAGGCACAGGCTGAGTCTTCTCAATTGTTGGCAATAGCCAATAGCTCCAATCAAGGAAGGACTCCTCCCATCAAGTCGGAGATGAATCAGATCGAGAAGGATGGAATCCCAAGAACCAGACTTTCCTAGAAGCCAACCAATTGGAACATCGCTTCAAAGCCTCACCTATCTGGGGTAACCCAATCCGAGACCTACGCGATGAACTGGATTAGAGTAGGTACTCAAAGTCCCAACCAGAGCGTTCTCCCACTCAATACACATCAAGACATTGCTATCGGAGTCAAGATCGATCTATTTGCCAGCAAAGAGTTTCTAGCTTCTCGAAGAACCGTGAATGGATGCCAAGATTTTACACCTAAACTCAAGAAGGTGCATTGGCCATCTCAATTCAAACCGAGATCAACAGAGAAGTATGGCGGGACCACGAACCCAGCCGAGTTCCTGCATATCTACACCACGACCATCGGGGCCACTGGTGGTAACAAGAAGGTCATGGCCAACTACCTTCCCACTGCCTTTAAGGGGCTGGCTAGGACATGGTTGAGTAATCTGCAACCAAGAATGATCCACTCATGGGAGCAGCTCTGCAGCATATTCCAAGGGAACTTCCAATGCACATACATTTTTCCTAGTAAAATAGATGATCTCTTTCGATTCACCTAGCAAAAGGAAGAGAGCTTGTGTGAGTTTATCCAGCTTTTTAATAGCATTCGCAACACCATACCCGATGTAACCGATGCTGATGTAATTCAAGCATTTATCCATGGTGGTAGGAATCACAGATGCACAAAAGATCTCTCCATGCACCCTCCGAAGACAGTTGCATAGCTGATGGACATCGCCGACAAGAACAGTGTCGTGGGGATTTCACAGCAGTATACATTTCTAGTAGGAGTTTTGGGGAGCGCGTGAGGAAGATTCAAGCGGGTTCACACAAGAGGTTTTTACCCAGGTTCAGGCCCTCCAATGGCGGAGGTAATACCCTACTCCTGCTAGTATTTGAATAGCCTTGCGTGAGAAAGATTACAGGAGGTTGAACACAATGCCTAGCCTCTAGTGTCCAGAAAAAGAAGAAGTGGAAGAAGTCCCCCTCTGCATGGGGTGCTCTGCCTTATAGAGGCTGTACATGTGCCGACTCGGCCAGTCGGCCGAGCTACAGTAACCGCATAAATTAATTGGTACATTCATTCCGCGTAATCGTTCGAGTAACGCCAGCCTTCATGTTGGCGAAACGTATGCCTTGATGAGGTGGTAACGCCTTCCTTGATGGCACTCGGCCGTTGCGCCCGTGCGGGCCTTACTTGGGCCTTCATCCGAGTGGGCCTCCATGGAGCTCCCCGAACCTGTTGGGCCGACTCGCTGTGCTGGGCCTACCCGGATGGGTTCCCCCCGTCAAACAGGAATGAGGGATGTGTCGTTCACCATCCAGAGTGGAGGGCGAGTCGTCAAAGAAAAAGCGAAAGAAGAAATCCTCCAAGGGAAACGGGGTGAAGAGGTCTAAGACCAAAAATTCATGGCAAACTCACCCGAGAAGTGCCCCTGGCAGCCTCAGGTCAAGGACAAACAGTCGACGACTGTCGAACGAACAGGCAAGGTTCGGTGCGATTTCCACTAAACCAATACACACGGTCTCCGTCAAAGCCGACTATTCAAGAAATACGTCAAGGCTGAGATAGAGAAGCTCCGAGCGAAAGCCCCACAGGTGGCGAGTCATAGTTGAGATTCTAGCTCCAGCAATGACTCAGACCACGCACCTTTCCAGGGAGAAGAACGATTGATTGAACATATGTTTGGAGGCTCAGCTTCTTACGATTCCAAAAGACAGTTCAAAATAATAGCCTGAGAAGTCCTGGCTACGATTCCTAAAAGCTTGCAAACGGTCAAGTGGTCGGATGTTAATATCTCCTTTGACCCAACCGATTGTCCTGAGAACTATGTCAGACCAGGACGTTTCCGGTCATAGTCGAGCCAATGATCAATAACTACAAGGTATCCCAAGTGCTCATCGACGGAGGGAATTCCCTAAACATTCTCATCACCAGCGCACTCGATGCAATGCAGATTCCTCGCTCCACTATCAAATTGGTAACCCATGCCTTTCATTGCATTGTCCCTGGGTCCTCGGCCACTCCGATTGGCCAAGTCACCCCATGTAACTACACTTGTAGAAGGAAAGCAATAAACACATTATCACTAAAGGCAATCATGTACATGCAATAAGAGTAATATTTGGATTAATGAAGCCAACTCTTCAAGTGAAAAACAAGCAAAGAAAATTAAAGTAAATATAGTAGGAACTATGCATCTGAGGTGAAGCAAGTATTGAATCAATGCAAGCAATTAGGTATGTATAGGCAAAGCAACTATAGCATTAGTACAGACAAGTACACGAAGTTTGAAGAAAGCAAAGAAAGCAATTATACTGCAATGAGGTGTACATATATTAACTACCATGGAATTTAACTAAGGGGCAATTTGGTGAAGGGAGCCCTTTATAGAAAACCTGCTAAAGCTAATCAGCTCAAACCTAGACTTTCATCAGCGTTTAACTAAGGGGCAATAGGTGATGGGAACCCCGTCTGAAAAATGCTTTTGAAGCTACTCACCTACAACCTAGACTATCATCAATGTTTAACTAAGGGGCAACTGGTCAAGGGAACCCCGCCCGAAAAAACAAGGCATTAGCCGTTCATGAAGATAGTAACAAGGTGCTTTAGAATATTCATTTACCTCTTGTTGGAAAGTGCATGGTAGCTTCAATGAGACAAATGCTTCAATCTCAGGCAAAGCAATAAATAAGTTGTCTTTCATATTTACCCCAAGTCCAAGTTTCAATTGTTTAGATTACAAAACAAAAGGTTATGCATGAAGGAGATGCCTTATTCTCAATTTGCAAAATTCTCCTTCAGGCTTCCTATCAATTAAATGTTGCATAATCCTCTAACAATTACTTCATTGTGCAAAATCTCTTTGTTTGTGTCTCTTACATAGGGATGAGGTGGAATATTCCATGGGGAATTCACGATGATTGGCATCAATTTCGAGTTAAATCGGAGAAGTTATAGTTACCAAATTAGAATTTTGTGTTTAAAGAAATTCATACTAACTCCAATTGAGGATCCAATGATTGAAGGTTGTAGGGCTCATCAATACGAGTTCAACAGTTTAAAAATCTCAATTGGAGTTTGTATGAGGTTTTTATGAATCAATTATGAAACCCTACTCGAAGGCTGAATCCAAAAGGTTTGCCGACCTTCGGTATGACCGTACTGGTCGTATCATTGGGTTGTACTACGTGCCGATAGAGAGCACTAAAACTTACGTATCTTCATTTCAACTTGGAATTAGGGCTGGAAACGAGCCAAGCCGAGCCGGCTCCCGGCTCGACTCACCTTGGCTTGGGAAAATACAAGCCGAGCCCGAGCCGGCTCGCCAGATTCTACGAGCCGGGAAAGAGGCTCGGCTTGAGCTTTCACCGAGCCCGAGCCGGCTTGTAATGGCTCACGAGCAGGCCTAGCCTAACTTAAGTTGCTCCCGTCTGATTCAGCCTCTCAGATCTCGCCGCGTTCCCTTCTTTCTCTCTCTGTCTCCCCGCGGGCGGCGACACGACCTAGGGTTAGGGCGCTACCGCCTCCCACCCCTCCTCCACCGAGCATAGCTACCGGTCCGCCACCATATCCTCTGTCGCATCCTCCGCCACCTCCTCCGCCACCTCCTCCCCTCTACCACCTCCTCTACCTCAGCCCCTGCTGCTGACTACTACGCCGCCACCTCCTGCTGCTCCTTCACCGGGAACAGCCGTCGTTCACCGCCACCTCCTCTGCCGCCGCTCATGGATCAGGAGCGGCAACCCAGCGAGGTGTTGCGGGCTTGTGTGGGTGGAGGCCGCAGTCCCGGTCGCGTTACGCCGGCATCCCCTGGTGCAATGCGACCACCTCCGTCTCGTCGAATCCTCCGGACCTTGTTCCCGCCGGCCGCTAGGAATCCACCTCTGCCTCCACCTTGCGCGGCCCCAACTCCACCTCCACCTCCTTTACCCGGCCGCCTCCACCTCCTTGCTCGTCTCCATCACCTCCACATCTGCCATGTCGGACCCTACCTCTGGCCTCCTCGACGAGCCTACGAGCGGCTCGCGAGCTTTTGCGAGCCAGCTCGCCGAGCTTTGCGAGCTGAGGAGGCAGCTCGTGCTCGGCTCGTTTGACCACCGAGCCGAGCCGAGCCCGGGCCAAGCCTTAGCGAGCCCGAGCTGAGCCACGAGCCTCGAGCTTTATGTCCAGCCCTACTCGGAATTGATCGTCGTTTGGTGTGTTGGAACTGTGAGAGGATGGGGAACATCATGAAGATATCGAAAAAACCTCTTGGCCTTGGATTAAATTGGGATGAAGATCTATGAAGGAGAAGACACCGGTGAGGCTATAAAAACACCTCCAAACCCTAGCCACAACAACCAATCTATCTGGGGGAGAAGACACATCAAGCCACCAAGTACTAATCTATTAGGGGGAGAACGCCCCAACTCCTCCAAGAACTCATCTCCAATCTCCTCCAAGGATGATTGCAAGGAAGAAGAAGGGGAGGACGATGCCTCCGCATAGGATGCGGCCTAGGGCCGCCATGCGTGCCACCTCTATCTCCTCCATGTCCCTCTGTCTTCTTTATTGTAATCTCATGTTACTTTGTGTCATGAATTGCATCTTTAATATGAGCTCCCTGTTTGAGTAATTGATTATTTCTAGGCTTGGTGATCTCGCATTTATTGGTATACGTAATTGTATTGTTTTGCATGGTTCAATTCCTAGTGCCGGTGATGGATACATACATTTATCAAATTACAACACTATTGGGTTACACTGATGAGATGCTATGAGAATTAGAGGTAACAGGGTGACTCAAGCTTCCTCCAAGTCCTTGATTATTAATTGGGGAGTTACGAAGACCCAATTGCTTTATGCCGTTACCACGGGAAACCCTAATTATTTTGCTAGCCAATTGGACACTCGGGCAAGGCGGTGGTTACTAGGGGTATGTACGATGTCTCCAGGCATATCTATTATGGTTTTGCCCATGTTTGTATACATAGTTTCCTATCTATCCCATTGCCTAGAAACCGTTTATTACTTATCGTCTAATTCATGTCTTGTCGTGTCCTTTTATTACTTTTTTAGTTAAGTTTACTTGCTACGCGTAATTTAGTTTATCTTGCTCTCATTATTGTTGCTTCGGTAAGGTAGATTATTTCCGGGTTACAATTCGGGTGCATACTCAACTAACCTCATGACAAGTTTAGTCGTGGGAAAGGGGGAGTGCCCATCCTTTGCTCCCGTGGTTCGATCATCTCGGGCTAATACTTGCCGCAAAAGGTACTACGCTGGTCCAGTTCACTTGTCGGTCATCAGCTACAACTTTTGAGAAAAGTGCATTGTCCCATGCCTCAACTCGAATAGCGCAATCTCTATCGGTATGTCCATGACTAGAGAATCCAGGTACAAAATCTACATAGATGAAACTAATAATAATTAACTTGCAGCTATAACAAAACTTCGTCGAGCAAACAATTATATGTTTTACTTTCAGAATGTTAGGCAACTCAACCAAAACCTCTAACTTAACAGATGACTTGAGGCAAAAAATTAACAGATGACCAGAATCTCTTATCAATGGGTGATTAACACAAGCGCACACTGAGTTCTTCTTCGCACCCATGGTATCAACAGTTGACCTTAACTACTGAACAAATTAACACCAGCAGCTAACACCCGTTCAGATTTGGAACTTTATCTTAGTCAATGACTAGTGGATAGCATCATCAACTGACATTTAGGCTTCTTTTGGGTAAAGGAAACTGCTGACTCCTACAATCAACCGCGCATGCATGAACCTATCGTCTACTCGTCTAGCCATCGTTTCAATCATATTGCAAAAAGTAGTAATTTCTGGAGCATTTCCGCTAGCTATCCCATACTGTTCATTTATGAAGGTTATGCTATTTGCATCCCATCCATAGGAAACATCATCTCCGGAATTTGGTAACCCAAAAACGTAGTGCACACTTTCAGCATCAACTGCAATGGTTTCACGGCCTGGGATGACAATCTATGATTTCTCAGAATCATCCTGCTGGAGAATCCATTTGCTCAAGTCAGATGGCATTGATGAAGCTGCAAGCTTCAGCAATCCTCCAAAACCCTTAGCAATCCTCCAAAACTCTTTTTGATCCGAAGACAACCTATTGGTGAGCTTGAACAGCCTCGAAGGTGAGGCACGATTCCTCCCTACCTGTGTAATTAAGAAGAGGCAAGTTAGGCAAAGCAAGCGTTACTAAAGTGAAGGTGACTTTTCTTGCATAAAGGAAGCAACGAAAAAAAAATAGTGCACGTAACTACACATGTTTAAGGAAATCAAAATCTGTCAAACATGTAGGTAATCAACAAGCATGAAGGAAGCAACATCATAGGTACCGTTTAGACTGTACAACAAGTTAACGTGAGGCAACTATTTATATTAAGCAAGGAAAGCATATATATATAACAATACAAATCATTAAAAATAAAGGAAAAAATTACATACCATCGGTTTATCCTGGTTTCAGCCGGTGCGACCGGTTCATTTGGTCTAATTCCAGTATCAGATGGTGGGACCGGTTTGATAAAAAAAGACAATGTTTAGTGCATATGCAGAACATGGTTGCGAACAAGAAGACATATATAGGATAGATGCGTTATATGTGGTTCGCTAGTCTATGTCTCAATACCTGTTGTTGCCTCTGACAAGTACTTGCAACCATATTTTCTTCAATTATGTTGTTACAGCGTAGGACCCATTGAAAAAAATAGGAAATATAGTTATCTCAATTGTGTTAAAAAATTGTTCTAGCAAAATGCTTCTGTTAAAAATTGACACACTGTGAGTCAGGTAACAACACACAAACTACAGACAATTTAAAAGCACCATGCATTTGCAACATATTATTACAAGTCAACAACCTACATTATTGAGGTCACTATATTTTCATCAAACTAGAAAACTAATATGCTTTAACACATGATTATAAATTATGAAATTATCAAGGAGTTAATAACCCAACACATACATGATATCGGTCCTCTTCCGTTAACTATTGTTTTCATTCGGAACATGAAGAGGTACTGCATCTTCCTGCTGTAGTGATGGGTGTAGAAGGTTTGCAGAGGAAGGTATCACAGGTAGAGGGCATTGAGTGTTGAACCTCCATTGGATGTCATGACTGAGCGAAAATCATTACGCAATGGGAAGATATTAATAGCTCTAGGTTGTCTAGTGTTGCCACCCATGGACGCATGCAGATCCATGCTGATATGCGGTACCCGAGAGGCTGGGATCCTCAACAAAAATGCTGGCTAGCGCATCAGCTGGGCAGCCAAGGATGAGCAGGAGGATCGATCAAACAATACAACTTGGATGTCACGCGAGGGGTATACATGGCAACAGTAAGAATCAACCTGTAAACGTGCTCTGGCCGTGACTAGGGCGACTATGAAGGGCACATGCCAGATTGGTCTGGTAGTATGCGATTGCATAGTGGACAAGATAAGTATGAGAAGTTGGATATGTCAGCCAAAAGGATGGTGCGCATGCCATGACGCATCTAAGTCTTCGGCCGTCTTCACGCTAAGCACTACAAAAAGATAATGAGATGCAAGGTGGAGTATCCAAGAAAGAATTAGGACTAGGCTCAGAACGGGAAGCAAATACTGGTAGAACTAGGCAAACTATTAATACTAGGCAACTCAATTAGTAATGGTAAAACAATATATCACTAATTAAAAGCAATTTCACAGATTAACATGCACATACACCAAAAAGTGCTTTATGAAAATGGCAGTTGAATACACTAAAGAACCGTTTGCAATGGACCAGTCAAAGGAAAGTAGTGTACTTGACACTAATCAAAAAAAATTCTTTAACAAAGACATATATATTTAAGTAGAAGTGAATAATTTGTAGCAAAATTAGGATTACACATTTCAGAACACCATCTCAAAACTTCAAGAACTTAACTGAAATGTAACTACTAGTCAATTCCTTCAAACTAAAAAATACTACTACTAGGCAACTAAGCACAAATTTTGAAGCAAAACATTTTACTATTGCTAGGCAATTCCTTCAAAACGAACAATACCAAAAAAAATGTAAACTAAATCTGAAGACCAATACTGTAATCTAAATTAACAACACCACAATGCAACTTGTCAACAATATGAAGCAAAATATTAGGATTACTAAAAAGCAATTTTAGAACAACATAAACACAGATAGCGTCCCGAATAGATGACATCCTGCAACCACGTTCCTCGACCCGAATTACTTGGGTTCCTAGGAACTTTGGCTTCGACGATGGCCAGTTCGTCGTCTCCATTCGAAGAAATTTGTCCACATTGTTGAGAACTTCTAGTGATCCATGTGTATCCGTCATAGATCACCTTTGTTTATGCTGACGTGGCGCGTCGTGGAGCATCGACCTCCTCTCCTAGTTTCCTTCCCTCAGTGAGACCTGATTCTTCTCGCTGTTATGATCATTCCGTGCGTGCGTGTTTGTTTTTTTTCTCGATAGAACTTGCACCCTCATGTATATCTAAGGAGGTTATAGAATTAGCACTAGCAGATTTAGTGGATCTCAAGTGTACGTACACGTTTGAAGTTCCAAATGGAAAGAAGAGGTAAATACTTATCCTTCATACATATACATAACAACTATAGCCCATGCTTTGAAGGCCCACGCACGTAAAGATACAACGGAAGAAGTGATACATGAGATTATACTCAAGCTAATTAATCAAACAATGGTCTTACACGTGCATATGCATGTCGGCAAACTCATCTGAATATTCTTCCAATGGTTAGTTACCTGACACCATTCAAAAAAGTAGTGCAATTGTCAAAAGTATCGTAGTTTTGTTAATACTAGCACATTTAGTGGATCTCAAGTGTACGTACACGTTGAAGCTCCGACTAGAAAGAAGAGGTAAATACTTATCCTTCGGACATATACATAACAACTATAGCCCATGCTTTGAAGGCCCACGCTCATAAAGATACAACGGAAGAAGTGATACATGAGATTATACTCAAGCTAATTAATCAAACAATGGTCTTACACGTGCATATGCATGTCGGCAAACTCGTCTGAATATTCTTCCAACGGTTAGTTACCAGACACCATTCAAAAAAAGTAGTGCAATTGTCAAATGCATCGTAGTTTTGTTCATACTGCAAAATATTGTAGTAGTCAAAAAATACAGTAGTTTTTTGCTACAACTTAAAAAGACTCTGGTTTCGCATATCATGGTTTTTAAAATACAACTTAACGAGAATATGTGTTCTGTTATAAAGACAGTCCCGAACGGTTTTGGCAATTGCATCGTGCTCGTGAGGAATTTAAAGGTGGGACTGGACAGGTTGGAAAGAGCACGAGATAAGCTTTCCAAATATGGCTTCAAATCTACAACGTTAAATGTGGGACTAACCCCAAAGTCTGCAGGTAGATCAAGCTTATATGCATTATCATTAATCTTTTCAATCACTTTGAAAGGACCATCAGCGCGAGGTATTAGTTTGGACTTGCACAAATCAAGAAAACGATCTTTTCTTAAATACAACCAGACAAAATCACCTGGTTCAAACACAATACGTTTCCAACCATGACTACCAGCAAGTTTATATTTAGCATTCATGTGCTCAATATTCACTTTAGTTGTCTCATGAATTTTTAGTATCAAATCAGCACGTTGCTTAGTATTAAAATTAACTTTCTCCGAAGATGGAAGAGGCAATAAATCAATAGGTGCACGAGGTATAAAACCATAAACAATCTCAAAGGGGCACATCTTAGTGGTAGAATGCAGCGAACAATTATAAACAAACTCAATATGAGGCAAGCATTCTTCCCACATACGCACATTTTGTTTCAAAATAGCCCTAAGCATAGTAGACAATGTTCTATTCACAACCTTAGTTTGTTCATCAGTTTGGGGATGACAAGTAGTAGAAAATAAAAGCTTAGTCCCCAATTTAGCCCATAAAGTTCTTCAAAAATGACTAAGGAATTTAGTATCACTATCTGACACAATAGTATTAGGCACACCATGCAAGTGTATAATTTCACGAAAGAATAAATCAGCAACAACAGTAGTATCATCAGATTTGTGACATGGTATAAAGTGTGCCATCTTACTAAATCTATCCACGACAACTAATATACTATCCCTCCCCTTCTTTGTTCTAGGTAGCCCTAAAACAAAATCTATAGATATATCTTCCCAAGGTATACTAGGAACAAGTAGAGGCATATATAAACCATGAGGATTAAGTCGTGACTTAGCTTTTTGACATATAGTGCAGCGAGCAATGAATCTCTCAACATCACGTCTCATCTTTGGCCAAAAGAAGTGGACAACACGTCCTCCATCTTCTTAACACCAAATGACCCATCAATACTCCCCCATGTGTCTCATGTAACAACAAAAGAAAAATGGAGCTAGTTGGGATGCATAGCTTGTTAGCACGGAACACAAATCCATCATTAATTAATGACGAACTTGTTCCATGTTCTCCCTTCTCGACAATTCTACAATACATCTTTAAATTCAGCATCATGCACATATTGATCTTTGATGGTCTCCAAACCAAAAAATTTAAAATCAAGTTGTGAAAGCATAGTATAACGACGTGACAATGCATCAGTAATAATATTTTCTTTACCCTTTTTGTGTTTGGTAATATAAGGGAAAGACCCAATGAACTCAACCCACTTAGCATGTCTACAGTTTAGTTTAGCTTGACTTCTAATATGCTTCAAAGATTCATGATCAGAATATATGATAAACTCCTTGAGCCACAAATAATGCTGCCATGTTTCTAAAATCCGAACTAGAGTATAAAGTTCTTTGTCATAAGTTGAATAATTCAGACTAGGCCCACTTAGTTTTTCACTAAAGTAAGTTACAGGTTTGTCTTCCTATAATAAAACACCACCAAGCCCTATGCCACTAACATCACATTCAAGCTTGAACATCTTATTAAAGTCAGGAAGTTACAGCAAGGGGGCGTGTGTTAACTTATCTTTTAATATCACAAAGGCGTCTTCTTGTGCATCGCTCCAAACAAAAGGTACGTCCTTCTTTGTAAGCTCGTTGAGCGGCGCTGCAATGGTGCTGAAATCCTTAACATACCACCGATAGAAACCAGCAAGTCTAAGAAAACTCCGCACTTGTGTGACCGTTTTAGGAGTCGGCCAACTCTGTATCGCCTCGACCTTGGCTTTGTCAACTTCAATTCCTTGCGAGGTCACAACATAGCCAAGAAAAGAGACTCGATCCGTGCAAAATGTGCATTTCTCGATGTTGCCAAATAATCGTGCATCATGTAGAGCATTAAAAACAACATATAAATAGTCTAGGTGCTCATCTAATGACTTGCTGTAAATGAGAATATCATCAAAGTATACTACCATAAATCATTCTATGAAAGCTCGCAAAACCTCATTCATTAATCTCATGAAAGTGCTGGGTGCATTAGTCAATCCAAAAGGCATAACTAACCACTCATATAAATCGAATTTAGTTTTGAAAGTTGTTTTCCATTCATCACCCAATTTCATACGAATTTGATGGTAGCCACTTCTCAAGTCTACTTAGAGAACACAACTAAGCAACTAAGTTCATCAAGCATGTCATATAATCTAGGAATAGGATGATGATAATGAATTGTAATATTATCAATGGCCCAAATACCGTCTTTCTTAGGAATAAGAATAACAGGAACAATACAAGGACTAAGGGATTCACGTACATAACCTTTATCAAGAAGTTCTTGAACTTGTCACTGAATCACCTTGGTCTCCTCCGAATTGGTGCGGTACAGTGCACGGTTGGGCAACGAGGCGTCGGGTATCAAGTCAATTTGTTGTTCAATTCCTCTCATAGGTGGTAGCCCCAGCGGCATTTCTTTTGGAAACACATCAATGTATTCCTGCAAAAGGTTAAAAATAGCAAGATGCAAAGAAGGAGGCATATCCTTGAATAAAAACAAAGCTTCTTTGCAAATCAGTCCATAGCATGCATTAGAACTAGCATCTAATTCTGAAATTTCAGCACGTGTAGCTAAGAATGCAGCACCCTTCAATTTTATTTCTATAGATGAGCTAGGTGTAGCTTTGTTCAACTTATTAAATTTCTCTAACTCATGAACTACTTGCTGATTTTTAAATTTAGCATGCTCTTTATTTTTATTTTTGCTAGCCCTAGCAAGATCATCATGCAAAATTTGATCAAGAGACATAGGGTGCATAACTATTTTCTTGTCTTTATGTGTGAGAGTATATTGATTAGTTCTACCATCATGTATACATTATTTATCATACTGCTATGACCTACCTAATAACATAGAACAAACTTGCATAGGCACAATGTGAGAGTCCAAACTTAACTACTGGACTCTCTCTGTGTATCATCATCTTAACTTCTGGACTCTCTATGTGTATCATCATCAGTCCAGGATCAAGCTGATGAACACAGTCAAAATGATAGCATTGTCCTGTCAAATTTATTACAACATAGTCTTGATGAAATAGAAGCCACATGGCTTTAACAAAGTACTCGGTCACATGATCGTTACAGAGAATAAAGCAGCAGAAAAAAGAAAGCAATAAACTGGAGGGCTCCATCTCAACCACAGGCAGTCGATGGAGTTAACGCGACCTCACACCTCGGGATCATCATAGTAGTAGTCGTCGTCAACGTCTTCGGCAGCGTACTCAGCGTGCCCCCTCGTAGGGAAACACCTAAACCAATGTACATGAAGCTGCAAAGGAAGGTTGTATGGCTATTTTGTGTAAAAACACTTTAAGGTTTAAATACTATGATAATTTTAAATGCGGCTTTGATATAAAATCAGGTTTTCATTCATGTCAATGTGAGGGTCTACGACCAACACATGTGAGTAAGGCATCTGGCCTAAACTCGACCATAGGTTCTAGCCACCTACTCATATTTCCGGAACTGGGGTAGAGGGAAACAGCAACGGGGAGAAGGACATGTCTTTTTATCAGGAATGAGGCATGTGCCATCCGTGACCGTGGATATGGCTAATCGATTAGTTTAACACTCTGCAGAGGTTGTACACTTTACCCACATGACGCGATCATCCCCTTATGCCAAGCTGATCGGGCTTGTACACACGCCCATCGGTGTGTCGGCAAGGTGACCGTGACGAGGTCTTTTAGCTAGTCTCATCCCGATGTGACATGCCCACTAGGTTTCGACACAGAGGAGCGATACACCCGCTTACCCTGCGTGGCCCCCATTGGTGCCGAGGTCCTCGTAGCTATGTCCACCCTTCTGCGGTACGGCAATGTCGACACCAAGACTCGACTAACCTACTTAACCAAGCTAGTGCCCATATAGCATGTGGTCGTACTGTTTTCACATTTCTCAAATCATGCCTTCAGCCTTATTCGATACGAATGACCAATGGCTTCTTCAACTCATGAAGAACAACCATCTGCTCCTTCAACTCATGATTCAGCTGTCGCCCACACCTTTCAGATGGTAAGTTTCACCCAGAGTAGAAAAGGAAGAATATAGAGAGAGAGAGGGATCAACAAGGGGCATCCGGTCCTAGCTTAGCGAGCTCAACAAGGTTTCAATAATCATAACAATGATCCGAAGATCAGAGGCAAGATAAAGATAGCCTAGGGATAATTAAGCATGGCTAAGCATCATCTCTACTCTATTCTAAAATATTAAATAACTACTCAGGGTATCAAGTAAAATGGCGAAAAGCGAAAAGGTAATGGTGTGTGAATTGACACGCTAGCTACTGGAATAAAACAGCATGCATGTTTATAAATAATAAAATATAATGATTTTGAAAATATAGGATCAACATGATCAAGAAGAGGGGGCATGCCTTCGTTGTCGAGTTATTGTTCTTCGAAGGCGGGCCCGGTGGTGTCGACGTCACCCCCTAAACGTCGTAATGGAAAATAAAGCGAACGGAAATAAATAACCATCCAGAATAAAGATCTAACTGCAAAAGGGATGTGGTGATCGACGACGAATAGAGTGTGTCGAAGAGCAGGTTAGGGTTTCAACCCTAGGACGGTCAATTGGAGTCTCCTAAAGAGGGCCATAACCGGGTATTAATAGGTAAATAAATATAATATTAGATTAATTAAGTTATTTAATACCAGCAACACGGCACATTAATGATAATATAAATTAAAAAAATTAATATTTTAATCATTTCTTACATTAAATGAAAACATTACCAGGATTATTTAATTAGGAAAATTATTAATCAACAGTAATAAGTCTAACCATGCTAGTGTGTCGTATGAAAATAAACTAGGACCTAAGCATGATACTAACACAGGGCACGTCATGGTTGAGCAATAAAATGAAATTAACAACACCGATGTACCTTTGACCTTACCGGTGTTTGCAAATACTCATATCTAGGTGCATCATAAAGTTGTAAATCTTGGATGTAGAGCTATTAACCTTAATTAATCAGTATCTAGATCATATATAATTAAATATTACAGCAAGATTTTAATTTATAGAAAAGAATAACCAATAACAGTCTATTATTTAGTACGCGAATATAGTCTAGAAACGGCATATAATTTATTAGCATGCTCAAACAGTGTTAGAATTTTACCAAATTTCACCACAAATAGCTAAACAGTGAGTATAACTCTAAACAAAAATTAAATTATAAAAACAGAAACTATTTCTATTTTTAATAACTAAAACAGAGACAAAAACAGGTATATAAAATAGTGTATAGCTTCTAAAATCATGGGAAAATTCTTGGTAGGTCCTGCACATGCTAGTAGTATACTAGAAAATAAATAATTTCAAAATTTACATCCAGTACAAAGTTACTTCAAATTTTGGTCAAATTTCATCCGAATTTGAATGAATTGAAAATCTATGGTCGGATTCGAAATCCGACTGCACCAGTGGATTCGTTGGGTCCCAAATACCCTAGTTCAACCCTAACATTTTAGGTCTAGCACTAAATTGAATTTACAGGAGGATTAGATGAGGGGGAGAGACATGCATGCTATGTAGATGAGGAGCACTGGATCCATCGTGGGTTGATCACGCATGCATGGATGGACTAATTGCTGTTGCATGCATTTATAGGCCGATTAGTGCATGCATGTATTTGCTTGCGATGTATACTTGCTGGGTTCATGGATCAATCAATTGATCTTGCATGCACGCATGAGTCTAGCATGAGTCTAGCACTGACTTGCTAATGCACATGGCTCGGTACAGGGAGGAATTAGCGAGGGTAAGGAGACTAGTAGACAGGACAAAAAGTGCTCACAGCGGGTGATATGCAGGAGATCGTTAGCAATGAAGAACGGTCGACGAAGATGCGATCTGCTATTTTCTTGCTTAGACGAGAAGAGCAGCTGTAGGGAAGGCGAGGAATAGATGGGGAAAAAGAAAAGATCAGGTACTGATGGGTCTATATATAGAGGAGATTAGGGCGTACATGGCCAGGTTTGTGCACAATCTACACGGCTACCCGTGCGAAGTCCGCAACGTCGGTGCCACGTCGAGCGTGACATGCGCGCGTGCGTTATGCACAGGCTGCATCAGTGGCCAGCACAAGCTGCACAGCATGAGCAACTGCCGGCCCAGCAAGGCCTAACAAATCTTTCCTTTTTTGCAATTTTTGAATTTAAATTGGCAGAAAAACAAAGATGGCATTCAAAAAAAGACCAAAACACCTCCAAAAATTCCTAGAAAAATCCCATAACTCAATTGAAGCATAAGGCATCCAATAAAAATACTTTCAAGAAGAATTTTCAAAAGATCATCAAATGAAAAATCAAAACTCCCCTTTATAAATTAATTCAAAGACTTGAATTAATATGAGATAAAACCAATTAATTAAAATACTTAGAAAGATTACATAGCTGCACATCCTCTTTTCAAAAAAAAATCATCGCCTCAGATTTTACACACAATATCGCAGTCAACAGTATCATGGTATGAACCTAAGGAAAAGTGAACTCTCAACATGCATATTACCTTTACTTTGCCGCCATCATTGAACCATTGAATGTAATAAGGATTGGATGTGGCCATGTAGGTAGACTGAGCTTCTCCACCATGTCAATGCTTGCTAAGTAATTGCAACTTCCTAAATCAATGATTATACGAACCGAACGCTCCTTGACGACACCTTTGATGTGGAAGAAGTTGTGGCACTGCACAATTTGAGCACTAAGCACACGGTGTGTTATAATACTCATGTACCGGTCGGCATCTTCAGTGGTTACATTCTCTTCATTTTGGTCAGACTTAGCGTCACCTTGTTTATGTTCAGCAAGCAAAGCATAGGTCTCCTCATCTAGATCACTCGCGGAGTCGTACTCGCCGTCTTCACGAATGAGCAAGACGCGCTTATTAGGATAGTCCTTCATAATATGACTGAAGCCCTTGCAATGGTGGCACTGAATATCCTTTGTTCTCCCCCTGGAGGCCACCGACGACGAAATTTTAGCAGGAGTTGATGAAGCATTTTTCATCGGTGCCATAGTACGGGATGTTGAATTGGAAGGAACAAGAGCTGGAGCTGATCTGAAGGTCGAAGGTGTCGCTGTAGAGGTACAAGTGGGCGGGGCAGTAGGTGCGCGGCGCCCAAGTGGAAGCACGACCTGCAGAAAAGTTAGCACGCGGTCTCGAGCGTCCCTGCACTTCATGTTCAGCATGTATAGCAAGGTGAAATAAACGAGTCATATAGTTATAGTCCTTATAAGCAAGAATATCAGCAATCTCTCTATTTAATCCACCCATAAACCTAGCCATAGAAGCTTCCTCATTTGCCATGGTTAGCAAATGGAAACAAATCACATGTTTATATTCCTATCACTACTACAATGTGGGGTGTGGGTGGACAATAATTCTGTAGCAATACCAAGCTCTTACCAGTTCTTACCGTGCTGTAGTGGTTGTCGGTCTTTGGCGGTGTCAAAGATGATCAAAATATTAATATAGCGATTACCAAAGTGACTGAACAAAGTACAATATAGGGTGGTGGAACTTGGTTGGCTTCAATATGTTAGCAAGGAATATCAAATGATCAAAGTAGTTATGAAAAGTTGAAAAGATACTAAAAAATACTAGTCCTAGTTATTGGAGTTAGACTAGAGCAAGAAAAATTTAACCAAGCCTAAATACTGAAACAATGGAGGCAAAATATCACAAACTCAAGAAGCAATGCAATGCAAGAATTCTTCTAAGATTATTTTTATTTCCTTTTTTATCAGTGGCCTTCTGTGTGGCTTCTTATTCTTTTCTTCTTTTTGTATTTTTTAAACCTCAAAAAAATTCAAAATAGAGCAAGAGTTATTGAAGAAACAAGTTTTCAGCTTCCTACCACAAATCTGCCGCGGCAGCAAAACAGGCAGAATTTCTTGCCACGGCAAGGGTACAAAACCACCCCTGGTTCATTTTTTGGCTATATCTCCCAAACGGCTAGGCCAAATCGGCTAAAAATTTTATGGTAGACTTTTGAGAATATCCTTGATTTTACAAAATATTTTAATATTTTTTTGAGTAATTTGAATTTTTGAGTTCGAATGGCCTTTGAATTCGGATAAAATTTAAATTCAAATTAAATTTGGAGTTCTTGTCCAAAAACATGGAGAATT
The DNA here is from genome assembly GCA_019208055.1 of Stipa capillata. Classification (NCBI taxonomy): domain Eukaryota; kingdom Viridiplantae; phylum Streptophyta; class Magnoliopsida; order Poales; family Poaceae; genus Stipa; species Stipa capillata. Next base: position 63,100 of record JAGXJF010001299.1, read on the forward strand.
GGATGTCCAGGAGGCTTATTAAGGACGTGGGGGAGCCCCTTGGGTTAGCCAAGTTGTGGGGCAAAAGATATAAGATGCAATCTGACTTCAACAAGGCAACCCTAGCAAGCTGACTTGAACTCTTTTGTCTTTTCTTTTTCCTTGTTGATTCCTTGGCAACGTGGATGGTGTGGATGGCAAGCTATCGATGGTAGCGGTAGCAAAGTTGGAGCCACCACAGGCAGGTGGTAGGAGGATGGCAGCGTATGGATAGCCGGAATGCTGTCGTGGTAGCGAAATTGGTGTCGCGGCAGGGAGTCCTTCCTCTCTTTCTCTGATTTCCTGCCACAAGAGCTAGATGGAACCAAAACTAAGTATGATCTAGTAGTAAAATTTTAACTACAAACCAATCTAATCCAGCAATCAACACGATCAATGCAGCAAAGTTCAACAATGTAAGAACTACGATGAAAATTGCGAGGCTCAGATTGGTTTGGACAAGGGAAAACGAATCTAATCTACTTTTTTTTGCTTTTTTTGGACAATAGGATGAATAGATCTAATCTACGAAAAACAGTAAACTCTCATCGATCAACTTGAGCTCTGATACCACTTGATAAGACGGTGGCCCGATCTTTCAGTGAAACGAAGGTAACTAACGGTTTGGTGGAGTTTGACCTTGACGATCCGACTATACCGAACGCGACGATACGCCTTAGCAATCAATAAACCAATCTCCGATGGTTATTGACCTCGCTTTAGGCATGATTAACCTGAACAACGAAGTTCAAATTCCTGCAAGCAACCGAAGAACCAACAAGAACTATGATAAATTGCAATCTGAAATTGCGAGTATTCAATTGGCACAAGAGCTAGAAGAACAAAATTTGGGATTCCACTGAAGATCTAAACAAGACGGTAGTCCTACACGACTTATGGATGCAATATTGTAGTAGTAGCTAAACAACTCAATGAAACCCAAAAACTAAAGGGAGAATCCTATGTAGTATATAAGTAAAAGATATGTTCTGTTACAAAGATTGTAACATCCTCAAATTTTACGGGCTTAAAATTTTTTTTAAGAAAAAGAGGATGTGCAACTATATAATCTATCTATGTGTATTTTAGTTGGATTTTATTTCAAATTAATTCAAGGCTATGAATTAATTTGAGGGCTATAAAGTGATGTTTCAAATTTTTATTTGAAATTTTTTTGGAATCTCTCTCTAAAAATATTTTATTTGGATTCCCCATGTCTAAATTGATTTACTGGAATTTTTCTATAGTTTTTGAACTATTTTTGAGGTTGTTTTGATTTGTTTTTCTTTTTCTGCAGCATTTAATCTGAAAATGTATTTGTTTTTTTTTACTAAAGCTTGATGGGCCAGGCCCATATGTGGGCTGCAGCCAGGCCTTGCTGCTTGGCCGTGGCTGCCCCGTGCCCGAGTAGCAGCTGCTGCTGGCTGCTGGTAACGCGCGCCGCCGACGATCGATTCTTCCGCTTCTCCGGCCGTTCCTCCCGATTTAATCCGGCAGTTCTCAGCAATTAAGCACAGTGCGTGGCTGCTCCTCTCCCCTGTTTTTCTCCTATAAATAGGACCCCATTCCCTGAGGTTCATTCCTTTACTCCCTCTCCAATTTTATTTCTCCTCCACCTCTTTTCTTCCTCAACTCCGGCAACCACTCCGGCGAGCAATTCTGGCGACCACGACGCACCTCCACACCGAGGCTTTGCTGTTAGAGCTTCCCCACGCCGTCAGCTTCTTCTACCGCAAGAATTCGGAAGTTTTGTTCACCACGTCACTTGTACCGCGAGCATCTTCCTCAACTCCGGCGAACTTTATCTCTCCTCCATTTCTTCACCCCCGGTGAGTCCCTCTCCAATCCCTATCCAGAGTAGACTCCCACCAACTATTGGAACATTTTCCCTCCACCAATTTTGCCCAATGTTCATCCATATATGCAGCCATGTTGTGATCCATCTTTTTTCTCTCTATTACTATAGCATGAACAGTAGTCTCGTGATTACTGTAGCACATACAGTGACCCTTATGGCATATCCTTCTGTCCAAATTTTAAATCCATCTAAACCATACCAATCTTTGATCTTAGGAGTAAAATGGAACCATTAGAACCCCATGAGTCCACTGGTGCGATCGGATTCTTAATCCGACCGTTAGAATTTAAATACAATTCGAATTTGGATGAAATTCGACCAAATTTTGATCTAGCTTTGTACTAGTTGATTATTTTGAAATTATTTCTTTTGCAGTAAATTTCTAGAATGCTAAGGAGCACCTCTGTAAATTTTCATAATTTTTGAACTTGTATAGAATTTTCTAGAATTAAAATAAGCTCTGTTTTAATTATTAAAAATAGAAATACTCTCTATTATTTATATCCAATTTTTGCCTAGGATTAGAGAACCTTAGAGCTAATTTACCATGTAAATTGAAACATTTTTACTGCAATTTTTTGAGCTATAAAAATCAGGAAGTGCTCTAGGTTTATTTAAAATGTATATTTAAATCCTATTTTTAGCAATAGTGCCTTTATAAATCTGTTTTAGCAGTTAAAAATGCATGTCCAGTACCCAATAAATCATGTTATATTCTAGAAATGGTGTCAAGTCATGAGCACCCTTTTTGGATAATTAAGTAATGTTTCACCATGTTTTAGCATAGTTTTCATGCTTAGAATAATAGTTTCAATCACTTAAAATATATTTCTAGAACACTTTTAATCATGGAATGTCTCTGGAATTGATATTACATCATGAGAATCCAATTGTATGATTTAATAAGGTTAATCCCTATTTTCTATATAATTGTTACACTAGAAATGATAGAAATGGCTTTAATTAAATAATGTTCAGATTTAATATTATTATTAAATCATGTTTTGGTAGTGTTAACACATCCTAAGTTGATCCATGCTTAGCTAGTTTATGCTAATGGTAGGAAATAGCTTTGTGATTAATTTCTAGTCTTAAAAATAATAGAAATACATGTGTAATTGTGGTTATATGTTATTAATTTATTTTTACTGTTATTAACCATTATAAATATTTAGGATTCACCTAAATATTTATTTGTGGTTAATTGTAAATTGTTATACTTTTTATCATGATGAATAGCATGTTAAGGCGTATGTTGTTTGTGTTTGTATAAAATACCTGGTAGGGGATACATGTTATTTATATATATATGTTATACGTATATATGGTTATGACCAATCTTAGAAGACCTATTCTATCTTCTTTGCGATGACGATATCGCGCCATCGTTCCATTCCATCCATATCTTACCTTCGTCGTGCTTCTCTCTCATGTTGCTTTCCGAGATATTCCTATTGGAATTGGTTATTCATTTGCTTTGCTCTCGTTGCGTTACGACGTTAGGGTGTGAAGGGACCGACGCGGTGACCGAAGCAGCAGAAGAAGAAAAGTACTACCACGAAGGCATGCCCCTCTTTCTTGATCATATTTGATCCCATATTTCTGAAAGTCATTATATTTTGTCATTTACAAATATGCATGCTGTTTTAATCCAGTAGCTAGCGTGTCGATTGACACACCTTTATCTTTTCCGCTTGTCGCCCTGAATACTTGATACCTTGAGTAGAATAGCTTTATATTTCTGGATAGAGTAGAGAAAATGCTTAGCCATGCTTAAATATATCTTTAGGTTGTTTTGATTTGCCTCCACGGAGGAATGAATTTCGGATCGATGATCTTTGTTGAAACTTGTTGATCTCGCTGAGTTAGGGCCGGATGCCCGATGTTTCCTTCTCTCTCGATTCTTCTAAATTCTACTCCGGGTGAAACTTATCATCTAAAAGGTGCGGGCGACAGCTGGATATTGTGATGAAGGAGCAATGGTCGTTCTTCGTGAGATGAAGAAGCCATTAGTCGTTCGTATCGAATAAGGCCGAAGTCTTGAAGTTTAAGAATTGTGACGACAGTACAACCACATGCTATATGGGCAATGGCTTGGTCAAGTAGGTTAGTCAGCCTTTGGTGCCGATGTTACCGTACCGCAGAAGGGGTGGACGTAACTACGAGGACCCTCGGCACAGATGGGGGGACCAGAGTGTGGGAATGTACTCTCAACTCCGGGCTAGACCCGGTGGATATGTCACACCTTAGGGAGATCTAGCTAAAAGACCTCGTCATAATCTCCCTGCCGGTACACCGATGGGTGTGTACTATGCTGGCGACGGCCAGTGGCAACAAGATGAGATTGTGTCATGTGGGTAAAGTGTACAAACTCTACAGAGTAATAAACTAATCGATTAGCTGTGTCCATGGTTATAGACAACACAAGACTCATTCTTGATGAAAAGGACATGTCCCTCTCCCCCTTGCTATTTCCCTCTACCCCTTTGCTGATGGAACCTATGAACGAGCTAAGGCGGAAATTCCTTGCTCGAATGTGTTGGTCGAGGACCACACGCTGAAAAATACCCCTGATAATAAAATTGATTTACATCAAAATGATGCCTTTGAATCTACCCTAATATTTCAACTAAAACCGTATTTATGCAAATGAACCATAAAGCCTTCCTTTGAAGCCTTACATATAGTACGGTATGACCATTTACCGCCAGGTGGCTTGCTGAGTACGTGAAGTACTCACCGTGCATGTGTTTCGTGGTAGTGTGCAGAGGAGTATGCTGAAAAAGGCGCTGATGAAGACTTCTTCTATGAAGATCCCGAAGAATAGGTCGCGTGGCCTCCGTCAATTGCCTATGGCACGGATGGAGCCACTTCGCTTTTGTTTCCGCTGTTTCCTCTGATGTAATAATGTCGTGAAGACATGGTACTTTGTAAGCCATGTGGCATATTGTACTCAAATTAAGTTTTTAAACTTTGAATGTATGCAATGTTATCCATTTCGCCTGTGTACCGTCAGCGTGATCCTAGACTGACGAGGATATATACAGGGGGAGGGTTCTAGTAGTTGAAACAAGACTCTCACAAAGATAGTCCTGAACGGTTTTGGCAATTGCATCGTGCTCATGAGGAATTTGAAGGTGGGGCTGGACATGTTGGAAAGAGCATGAGATAAGCTTTTCGAAGAGTCCAAGATTACCCAAATCGGAGTTTGTTTGCTCGAGATATAGTCGTATGAAGTTAGGACCGTCTCAGCAATCCGAATCAAAGTCCAGATCTTGTGGGACTTGATCTCTAACTCTTCTTGGCCCAAAATTGACGTGGGAAGCCTTCTTAAACAGCACCAAATCATCACTTACATTTGCACTTGAAGTCTTGAGTAAAAACTTGTTTGTATATTGGCTGCCTTGTTCATCATTGCTTGTGTTCATGCTCCATTGCTTGTTCAACTTAGTTTGGCTTGGACCTCCATTCCTAATAAGTAAAAGAATATTTCCTTTAGGCAACACCATATATTCTTTAATATCAAACAAAGTACTAAGAAATGACAATACCTGATAATTAAGTTGCTGAGTATGAGCCCTAGTTATAGGTCCTTGTATTTCCGGCGTGGTACTTGGGGCGGATGTAGGAGCTGTGGTTGTATCATTAGTAAGGATGTCTTCATCATTTACCATTAGTCTAACTAGTAGGGCTTATTTGTTAGTGTCTCATTACTCTCATCTAGCCGTAACGGAGTGCCACAATTGATACCACCTCAACATCCAATGTGCTAGGGTTTTTCATGTGGACAGATAGCACATGGGATAGAAAAAAGAGATAAAGCAGCCATGTCACTCTGTTACATTAAGATGGGAGCAATGAGACATTTATAAGTGGGTTCCAGACTAATAACAAAATCTTATATATGGAGTTGGGTGATATACTATAACTTTAAATGTGGGTTTTATAGATCTCTAGATATAGAGTATTATGATAGTTTATATATTACTTCCTCCGTCCTAAAATGTGAGGTATATTTTATTTGGTTAAGATAAGACTTTGATCAATAATTACTCTATTAATATGTGGTTTATGTGCTATAAAGTCACAATCATAAGTAAGTACTTTTAAATTTAAATCTACTAACATTAATTTTATATCACACAAATTATATACTAATAGAATAGTTGTTGATTAAAATCTTGTCTCAAGTCTTATATTCTAGGACGGAGGAAATATATATTCTGGCCTTAGATATGAAGTTTGCAAGAGCCTTTTTTAGATGTTTTTGACGGGGCCGAATCATTCTTGTGAGACTGTCACCAGGGCCCTATTTTCCTGTCCTCCATCTGTTCCTCCGACCAGTAAACCCCTCCCAGATAACAATAGCAGCAAGAAGCCGCCGCGAGCCAAGAAATGGAAGCCGCAGCAGCCATGGCGACCCTCCCGACGCCTCCCTGCTGCTCCTCTCCATCGTCTATGTTGCTCATCCCCAACTCTTGCTGCTGGAATTCGGCGCCGAGAGTGGCCGTCCGCGGATCGGGGGCGGCGGCGGCCAGGCGGACGCTCTCCTCCGGGTGGAACCTGTCCGGGCTATCGGCGGCCCGACCGGCGGCTAGGAAGGCTCGCCTCGAGGAGCTGGACACCAGCAACATGCTCCTCCGCCAGCGCATCATCTTTCTCGGCTCCCCGGTTAGCTTCGTTCTTTATTTCTTCCCCGAATCCCACTGGCTGTGTATTTGGTTCTTGCATTCTTGGTTAAATAGGTATATACAATTTTCTCGTGCTAGATGCTAAAAGCCAGGAAGCGGATGTACTTTAAAGTGAATTTTATTGTTTGAACAAGTCAAGATAAATAGCATGATTGCTAGAAACTTTGAATGGTATTGCACTGAGTCTAGAAAAAAAAGGCATTGCAATCTAACCAGTAAATCATTTCGACCCGAACATATCCTAGTAGGTTTGTTTCTTCAGTGCATTGTGACATTTTTTCCTTGAGGATTATGCCATTTTATGTGCATATGATAAAAGTTCATCAAATTAGATAAATTTATGATGCCTTAAAGTAGAGTTCAAAATAAGTAGCTTACTAGTACTCAATGGGAAGCCAAGTTTTGATTATTTGATCTTTAGTCGTTTTGTCCAAGTTATTCTAGTTTCTCTCATCATTATTGATTCTCTGTAATATGTATAACAATAGTAAATGGAATATATTTGTATCATTTTTGCTACACCCTGAACAACTTCCATCATAAGTCATGCAGTCATACGAGTGATGTTTATTGATGGATTAGATGTTACCTTGGACATTGTTGCACCTCATATAACACATTACATGCTTGAAATAATTTTGAGTCGATTGGTTTCCTTTGACAATTTACTTTGGTATCAACTGATAATTATTGTGAAAATCTGATATCAAATATGAGCTACTTCCTCGGGCATACTCTTTGTTTACTTCCTTTTCTCTGTTCAGTTGACTTACTACAAACAGATCTGAAGTACAATTATTCATTTGAGTGTGATGATTTTATGTTGGGTGTACTTATTTGATTGGGATAATTAGCATAACTGCAGAAGTGATTCTGGGAATCACTTTTCAGTTGGAACTCACACCACCTTGTGAGAACTTGTGGTCTTGATAATTTGATATTACAGATCGGTTAGTATCAAAAGTCAAAACTAATACTACAACCATATATCAATCTGGTCACACCGATCAAATGACGTGCTTCTTCTGCACGGTATTATTTTCGCACGTTAAAAGTGCTTACTTCTGTACAATCTGCCCTGGCATGTGTTAGTCAAAAGAAGCATTTTATTATTCGATTAGTGTGATTAGAATGGAGTTCAAACAGATATTTATGCATCTGTTGCTTCGAATGCCTTGGGCTAACTGCTGAGCAGGTGGATGATATGAGTGCTGATCTTATCATCAGCCAACTCTTACTGTTGGATGCAGAGGACCAAACTAAGGATATCAAGTTGTTTATTAACTCACCTGGAGGCTCCATAACAGCAGGTGGGTGTTCTCAATCTCATTTTAATAACTGTTCCTGGTGCTTTTTGCTGAAGAATAGTTGAACACTAGTACAATTTCAAGGATCTAGTTATGTGAATATATGAACTTTGCAGATTACATTTGAATATTTGATGCATGCAATAGAATAATCTGTCTTGCGGTCTTGCCTGATTGGGTTGTGGGTCATTGGTCATTTGATGATGTCAGAATTTACTCAAGCAAGGGGTACGGTAACTGGATCATAAGTTAGTGAGGCTAGAAAAAACTGGCCACTTGTCTGATTGGGTCGTGGGTGGTCATGTGATCATGTTGGAATTTAACCAAGCAAGGGGTACGGTTACTGGATAATCAGTGAGGCTATGCCTTATGGGTCACAAGTCGGTCTATGAATCCAAGTCAGAACATATGTCCGACCACTCTGTGTACATAGACCAAGGAACAAAATCAAGAATAGTCAATAAAGTCGGACTGTGTTTACCCTTATCAAATGGAGTATCCAAGTTTCTCAACCTTCTCTCACAAAGTTTTTAAAGCATAGGTTGGAAAAATTGAAACAAATTTACTCTTGATTTCATGAGTGGGCAGTTGTGAAATGGAAAATGAAATGAAGAGAGTATATATTAATTAATCAAAAGCATACGCGTAAGTTATACCAATGAGCATATTTTTAACACAGCTGATATTAGTCATGATGGTGCATAAATATGTATGCCCTGATCTAAGAACAGCAAAAGACTAATTCATACATTACCTGATCATGTCATCAGCCTCAAAATTATGTGTCCAGATAAATATTTACAGAAAAATGTTTTGGACTTTAAGAAGATTTTTGCTCGACCAATAGGAAGTTAACAGGTCTCCTAATTGTGCAGTGATCAACTTTCTGATTGCAAAAATTTTATGAGGCATTTATCTAATTCATACATCAACGACATTTAGACAGGTTCATCGATTATGAAAAAATTGTGGCTGAACCACTGAAGTTTGACCATCATTTTTCTTCTTAAAATTAGTTGGAGCATTTTCTGGAATTGAAATACCTGGGGACCTAATATGTACATTCATGAGAATTCTTTAGTGCTATCGTGATTGTTCACGTGTGAATAGCATACACCCCACAGAGTTCTCAGGGAAAATTGCGGTGCAAAAAGTTGTCAGGATCAGGATCTTATGTAGGATTGTTTTCATGTTAACACTATCGAGATTGCGGTAGGATCATTCCTCCCAAATCGTGATTGTAATATTATAAGACCTGTGTCCCAAAAACAAGTCTTAACATCTTGATCATTATCTCATACGGTTTCTACTTCTACTAAGTTAGATCCTCCAAAGGATCGGCAGGATCATAAGATTCTATGATATGGATTCTACTTTTACCTAATTTTAGTCCTCCATAGGATGGGTGGATCATAAGATTCTATGATATGGATCATAATCTTGGTAACCTTGGTGTGCATGCCTCTAGGAGGGGGTGATGGCTGCTCTCTATCTGTGGAAGGACCATACGGTTTCCACTTCTACCTCTACCTAAGTTAGATCCTCCAAAGGATTGGCAGGATCATAAGATTCTATGATATGGATTCTACTTTGACCTCATTTGGTCCTCCATAGGATGGGTGGATCATAAGGTTCTGTGATATGGATCATAATCTTGATAACCTTGGTGTGCATGCCTCTAGGAGGGGCTGATGGCTGCTCACTGTCTGTGGAAGGACCATTGGACCAGTTGCAGCATTTAAGCTATGGAACAGCTATAGCATGGTTTCTGTATATGTTCCTTAAATGAATCCTGACACGAAACAAATATTATGACTGGTCAGTTAAAGAAGGGACTAAATTGTGAAAACTATGCAATAAGTAATTACTTGTATACTCAGCCATTTGGGAAATCACTTGCTTATTCCATTGGTCATCATACTTTATTACAACAATGACTTGCAGTACTTTGACTGATAATACTATTTACACTTTTACAAACTTTTGGGCATGGATCAGTTTGTGCTCTGGAATTCCTCCTACAAAAAGCATATTTTCATTTTCCTGTCTACTTAGGTACTACTCCCTCAGTTTCACTATTACTGTCACCGGTGACCGGCCACGGAAGTCTCCGTTTCAAAATATATGTCCATTGAGGGAATCATGAGTGTAGTTAATGCACTATTTCCACTCTCTACCCCTACTTTAATGCTTTGAAAGACGGTAAGTGGTTGTAGTATGTCATTTAATAGGGGTACGAATGGTCATTTCTCGTTAACTCTTTTTTGGGTTGAGTGTTTTTTTTTGTCATGCGCACGGTGGGCTGGTGACAGATATAGTGAAATAGAGGGAGTATCAATTATCAACTGGGCACACAATTCATAGGTGCAGTCATGCAGCTTAGTGCTTTTGGCCAATGGTCATCAGAGGGCACTGGCATTCTGAAGGACTTGGTGGTGCCATGGCTAGTGGTGTGGGCTGAGTAAGTCAACAGTCCTCACCTTTGAACCAATACCACCACTGTGGTCAACTGGTCATATGCCAAGTTGCCAATACTTTTGGAGCATGTCCTGAAACATCAGAGCATGTGACTTCATCTTTCAACAGAATTTCAGTGCAGTTGCTGAGTAACATCACAACTTTTAAGCTCTTTTTTAATTCTCAATATCTCCCAAAATTTGCATGGTTCTTTGAAAGTGACCTGCTTCAACTGAGTTGACCAAAATCTTGCCAGCTCAGTCAGCTTTTTTTTTGTTCAGGCTTCAGAGTGTCTTAGCCTACCTCTTGTATATGAGTTTTCTTTTAGTCCAGAGTGTCTTAGCCTACCCTTTGTACACAGCATCTTAGCCTGCCTTTAACAGTTAAACCAACTGGAATTCTGACTCTAGTTCTATTATGAATACAACGTCTTGGTAACTTTCATTACCCATTTCCAGAATTTCTTAGTCTTCTATTATTGCTGCCATATTGGTGTTGTATGCTGTAATATAACATCTGGCACATCAATTTATAGGAATGGGAATTTATGATGCCATGAAATTTTGCAAGGCTGATATCTCAACTGTTTGCTTTGGATTGGCGGCTTCCATGGGTGCATTTTTGTTAGCTGCTGGGACGAAAGGAAAGAGATTTTGCATGCCAAATGCGAGAATTATGATCCATCAGCCATCAGGAGGAGCGGGTGGGAAGGTAAGTTTTTACTTCATCTGAACTTTTAAGTGGTTAGTGCCAAAGACTAAAACATCATGAATTAGCTTACTATGTGGGAAATCCCATAGGTTAGTGTCTTAATTAATGAATGCAGTGTATAGTTTACATCAAACAACTTGTGTTGAAGTGTAGAAACCAAGATGGCCAGCACTGATTAAAATAACTAAGAATCCTTAGTTTGTTACAGTACCTTGATTGTTTCCTTCCTTATGCGGTTAACTATTTAATAGAGTTTACAAAAAAATATACTGCCATTTGATGTGACTAAGGCAAACATGTGTGACTTGAAACTTAAAAGTTTTGAGGTACATGTGCCAATAAGAAAAGTATGATCTGGACACCAGCTTTTAAATAAGAATTATGGCTTATAAGCACAAGAATATTGCTTAAATATAAAAATTTTATTTAACTTTACCTAGAGTCATAGAGCAACGAGGAAATATTAAAAGGTACCTTGCTCTCGTTCTTGCATAGTGTCATCGAATTGGAAAATCATATTATGTAACCCTGTGCTCTTGGGAAGTAGGGTCCTTTTGGTGGCACGTCTAGTCTGCTGTCTGCAGCATAATCACACTGCATTAGTTCTTTAGCAGCTTCATGGAACCACTTAGTTAAGAAGTATTCAGAGATGGAGCACTTACAATTAAGCTTTTCATTAAAGTTGAAGGAGACAAACAAAGGTACTCTCGACGATGGAAGAAATTCCATCGTCGTAAGGGAACGCTTGGTCAATCAACTCACCGCTGTTGACCAGGGGAGGGGAGCACAATCTGATGAGGGAGATCATGACATGTGAACAACAAACCATAACATGGTTTGTCAGTTTCCTATTGGTACGGCGTGTGTCACATGAACAATCGGCGGTCATAGCATGAACAAGAGTACCTTCAGCATATAGTGTTGCACCAGTCCCACCATGATCGCCAGAGCAAGATTCATTCTTTAGTCGCTACCATATCAAATATGAAACCAGCATCCTAAAAAAATAACCACTTATTCTTCCATTTGAAACACTAGTGACAATAACCATGTCTGTATCCGGTGCATCCCATTCCCACCTTTAGATGTGTTATCCCCTACAGAAACTCGTGCAGATGGTAATAAATTTTTTTTGGGTACTCCCTCCGTTCCAAAATAGATGACGTTTGTGACTTTGTACAGTCTCCAATGAGGAACTTTGACTTTTAATCTTTATATGAATATGTAGTAAAATAAAACAACAACAACAAAGCCTTTTATCCCAAGTAAGTTGGGGTAGGCTAGAGATGAAACCCAATAGAAGTTACATGAGCCAAAAAGTGAAGGAAAAAAAGCTTGGAAAATATATTATGATTCAGGCACGTGGATCGGTAATTTCCACACGGTTCTAATCAGAGCCAAATCCTTGGATACATTCCAATCTTTCAAGTCTCTTTTTACTACCTCCTCCCATGTCAACTTTGGTCGGCCCCTGCCTCTCTTACTATTGTCGATACATCTTAGAATACCGCCATGCACCGGTGCTTCTGGAGGTCTCCATTGGATATGTCCAAACCATTTTAGTCAGTGTTGGACAACCTTCTCTTCAATTAGTGCCACCCATATCCTATCACGTATATCCTCATTTCGAATTAGATCTTTTCTTATATGACCACAGATCCACCGTAGCATATGTATCTCTGTGACACTTATCTGCTGGATGTGTTGTCTTTTACTGGGCCAATATTCTGCTACATAGAACATTGCAGGTCTAATATGTAGTAAAATATTCTCTTCAATTAGTGCTACCCATATCCTATCACGTATATCCTCACTTTGAATTAGATCTTTTCTTATATGACCACAGATCCACCGTAGCATACGTATCTCTGTGACACTTATCTGCTGGATGTGTTGTCTTTTACTGGGCCAATATTCTGCTCCATAGAACATCGCAGGTCTAATATGTAGTAAAATATTACAAAAAATATACATTGTGAAACTATTCATGAAAAATCTAGGTGTACAATTTGTACCTTACAATTCTAAATAGTTTTTATTAACTAATCAAAGATAGAGAAGTTTGACTTCACCATATCTAGGACATTATGTATTTTGGAATGGATGTAGTAAATAGGTATAGAGAATTCCATAGATGCCATTCAAAATTTTGACCGGTTCCAAATATGCCACTAAAAAGTTCCTCTTCCAAATATGCCACTGAAATTTTGCACCGGTTCTATATATGCCATTGATGTCAGTTGACCGTTAGTTGACCGCTAGTTGACCGTTAAGTGGCTATTGAAAAGATAGTTTTGTCCTTTGTATTGTCTTTCATATATGCCACTTTATAGTAAATGTTAAATGCTACAAAAGTTTTAGAAAATATTTTCTCTAACATATGTAAAAACATGCCCACAAACACAGTTACTACTTTTACTACAAAGTGGCATATATGAAAGACAATATAAAAGGGAAAAAAATGTCTTTTCAGTAGCCACTTAACAGTCAGCTAGCAGTCAATTAACGATCCACTGACGTCAATGGCATATATGAAACCGATGCAAAATTTCAGTGGCATATTTGGAAGACGGACTTTTTATATGACATATTTGGAACCGGTCAAATTTTAAGTGGTATATATGTAATTCTCTCATAGGTATACACTCAACTATCATGTACAATAGATTTGATCTAAATTCGATGCAATGAAGGAGAAACCAAAAAGAAAATTCCTGCTCCGAGAAGAGAAAGGGAAAAAAGGAAGAAAAAGACACTATTCACTGAAATTTGTCCTTTTTGTTTCTCCATGTGTAGATCAAATCTTGTGACATAGAGACATGAGAGATTGAGTGTATACCTATCTACTCCATGGAGTTCTTCATAGCCATTTGCACGGCTGAAGAGGATGCACCAGAATGTACCTAAAGTTATAATGCACCTGATACATTCTTGATAAACACCCAAGAAAGCACTGAATTTGAATGCTCTAAAATATGCAAGTTTTGAACTTCGTTTTTACTTTTCATTTTTGTTTTGAAATATTCTCCCTACGTTGGATAATATTTCCATCTTATTTTCCTTTAAATCTGGACCATGTTGGCACTGATGACAGTGGGTCATTTATGGCTGGTGATTTATAGGTGCATTATCCGGGTACCAGTTCATCATGATGGATTTAACACTGGGTTTCCACTTTCCAGGATCGTGATAACTTATTTTTGTACGAACATATGTATAACACTAGAAGTAAAACTAAACACACAAAATGATAACCTGTAACACTTGCTAGAATTCTTTTACCATATGCTGGAATTTCTTTCTCACTGAATCATTGAGGTGCATATCTTCTGCTAATATATTGTGGAGATTAGTCCAATGAAAATTTGTTTGCGAATAGCTACAATTTTAGAGCATTTGTGCATGCACCTTTGGAAAAAAAGGAGCAAACTATAGAGCCATAATTGTCTTTTTGAAGTCGGTTTGATGGGTTATCGGTAGCTTTCTACATAGTTTGATCCATTGAGTTCATTTCGTTTCGTCAGAATAGAACATTAAGCTCAAGGTTGGAACAGAAAGGAATATTATCAACGATCTTGAGAAACCAGCCAAACTTATGCAAATAACGATATGAAATATGATGCAGCGTTAGAAAATCTAAGGCAGAGTTAAGTCGTTTGTCCCTTGAGTCCTGTGTGGACCAGGGGTATCTATGTGTAGTATGCACATGTTATAATCCAATCTGTCCTGGCTAGGACTAGTTGACAATTTCATATGGGTGGTCTTATGCTGGACCATGTGCCTGGTTCCCTAGACCAGTTTCTGGTCTAATGTCCTGGTAAAGTATGGAGTATTGATATTATAGGTGCATAAACAACGGCTTACAAGTTCACGTGCATCTTCTTTTATTTATCATTCAAACTGTTCACTGTTCCTTCAATGATGTGTTGATTTTTGTAACTTACAAGATGAAAGGCTCAGAACAAACAATGTATGCCACACTTGAGATGAAAGTAGTACAAAAAACTGAGACTCAAAGTTATAATCAGAACCTGCCATTATACTTCATAGTATCAGAACAAGGCTACATGATGACCTACGGATTAGAAATCATGCTAGCTTGTCTTCATTTCTGATTAGCATGCAATACGTGTGCTGACTTGGCACGTGATGCTGTTCTGTAAATCCAAAAATTTGGAAATGCATGATTCTTTATTTCTTCAAAAGTGTAATATGTTGATTCACCCCATCTGGCAGGCCACAGAGATGGGATTGCAGATAAGAGAAATGCTGTACGAGAAGATAAAGATCAATAAGATACTGTCAAGAATCACTGGAAAGCCTGAAGAGCAGGTAGTCCTTCAGAACATGTTGCTCATGCTTTGCTTGTCCAATAGCAACAGAAAACTGCATTGTACTGAGTGCTGTTTCTTGTAGATCGACGAGGATACGAAGTTCGACTATTTCATGAGTCCTTGGGAGGCCAAGGATTACGGGATAGTTGACAGCATTATAGACGAGGGGAAACTTGGGTTGGTAGCTCCTATGGCCGGAGCCGTGCCACCTCCGAAATCACGCGTGTGGTACTTGTGGAATGCTTCAGGACCAACTAGAAAAATAATGAAAAATCTACCTTCAGAGGAAAAGCTCATTCGAAATGGTAATGGCAGTGCAAGTGGAGATGATGGGAAGCGCAAGGTCTCAGCAACTTGAGATATGTCTGCCAGCTTACACGCTCACCATGGGTTTACAACCGAAGATATCTTGGCTTGCTATACAGAGTAGAGCTTACAATGTGCAACTTTCAATGCTATTTCGTTAGTTGATTGCAGGCTGCGGAATTCAGTATAGCCTTGGCGATAGTAGAAAATTAGCTGTAGCGCTCCTTGATTTCCCAGAGTGCAAAAGGCATTCTTCCTATGCGATTAGTTGTATGCTGCATTGTATTTTGTTCCCTATTAATGTATACTGTTGATTTATTGATCATGCGATGCAACGGGGCATGCCACCACCTTTTCGTGATTTACATAGCTTCCTTTGTGGCTTATTTTATGCTCTTACCGTGCTTATTTTTGTCGTCGTAGCACGAATTCGAACATCGTTAGGATTCGTACGGTTCTACTCGGCAAGACTATCAAGCTGTTTCGAGCTATTCTATGTGCGCCACACCTGAAAACCAGCAAAATCAAACCAAAAGTCAACATCCGGAAGATGTTGCCTATCGTTGGGCATTGCATTGCAGAGAGCTGAGTTGAAGAGTGGTGCCATTGATAGGAACAAGATGCCACCGAGCATGTAACTCCCAAGGCATAATCTCTACTCAAGTGGCTAATAAGTGTAATTTCGAGAAAAACTCAAACGTACACAAGTTTGTCAACTGTACCTTTGCCCCGTGAATTTTTCCTAAATCATCGAAATACAACAAGAAACAATAAGCTTATCTTGATATGAGCTTCCATAAACATATTTTTAAAACTTTGCTTTAGTTTTAAACTCATCTCAATTATTGTACATGAAAAAAAGCTACCCTAGAGTAGTTTCCCGAGCTTCTCCAACCCCTGCTATCAACTTGTCCTTAAATTTATATAAAAGTACGCGCAATTGCCATCTGTATATAAAACAAATCTTTAGGATTCTTTCACCCCAAATCCACCCGCCCTCTCCTACCCAGCGCAGCCCCATGCCCCCAACCAAACACTGCCACCCCAGTCATGCCGCTACGCCTCTGTCGCTCCCACCGAACGCCTCCGCCGCCTCACTTCCAGCCTGATACCACCGCCCCAACCCCTCCCCGCTGGCCCCCATCACGCCGCCACGCGCCCCCAACCGGACGTCGCCACCCCCACCCCCTCCGATGCCCTCGTCGCACAGCCACGCCTCCGTCGCCCCCAATCGGACGCCGTCGCCTCTAGTCGGATGCCGCGCCCCGCCGCTGCCCCTGCTGGCCCCGTTGCACCGCGCCCCCAAGCTCGTCATCCCGTCATGCCACCAAGCTCGCCATCCCGATGCGCCGCCCCTATGCTCCAGCAAGACGCCGCCGCCCTGCTGTCCATCACCACCCCAACGCGCCACCCCTCTGTCCCTACTTGTTCTTCTCAGGTCAGCCAGAAATTTCTCATGTCAGCCAGAAGTTGTTGTTTGCGCATACGTATTTAGAAGCTAGCCCGTATAAGTCAGGTCCTTTTCTCAGATATGTGCATGTCGAATCCTTTTAAAGAGGAGAATTACACATAGTTTTGTTTGCTCTGCGCATGTTTTCCATCAAATGTTGGGCTTTTGAGTGTTATTCTAGATGTTATAACCAATGTACAATGTCACAAAAATATCAGCAGGAAACAATACCAGTTTAGATAGTTAATTTTTTGCCACCGAGCATGAAACAAAAGCTTGCATCTTATTGCTATGTCGAGCAAATAATTCCTTTACTGAAAATGCTGGTTGCGTGGCTCATGACTTGTATGTGGATTGTTGCAGGATGGTGAAATTACTCCTGGGCCTGGATAGTCATCAGGACAGGTGATCTGTCATGCTTCCTGTGCTGATATAGTAATTCCATAGGATGCGAACTTTGGCTCCTTAGAGTGCTCTAATATTGGTTATGATGTAGATGCCTGCAGGGTAGTAAGAAATATTGAATTTCCTTTTTATCTTGATTTTTGCAGATTAGCTCAGTATATATGTCTTAGATAGTATGCTTAGTCATATCTTGGGTTATTTTTGTTACTGTTTTTGAGCGAGACATAGATTGTGGGCTGTCAATGAGTTGTTCATGAATATGTAGTTGAAGTAATTGATCTTTGTATTGTTAGTTCATGTAGTTGCTCCTACTAGTTGATCTATTAATTTGTTAGTTGATGGTGTAAAGACATGTGTGATCTCGAAGAATTATAATTATTAAATGTTTTCATATTAGATGGAAAAAGGGAAGGCAACCAAAGCTCTTGGGATCTGGTTGCTCATAAGATTCTCCTTGACATTTGTATTGAGGAAGTGCAAGCTAACAACAAACCAACACAATTTTTGAACACCACTAGGTACAACGACGTGATCGCGAAATTCAGTGAGCGTGCAAAGAGAGATTACATGCGCAAGCAATTTAAAAACAGGTGTGAGACACTCAAGAAGGATTACAACATTTGGAAGACATTCAATCAACATGCCTCTAGACTGGAAAGGGATCCTAATACCGGAAACATTGCCCCCAGTGATGAATGGTGAGAAGAAGAGATAGAGGTACACAATTGATTCATGTCATTTAAATTGTGTTTTCAATTTTGTAATTGTGTAATTTTGCTAATGTTGTATTGTCATATTTAGTTACAGAAATGTGTAGATGCAACCAAGTTTAGACCTGCGCCACTTGCCAACGAGGATAAGATAAGTCAAATTTTTGACAAATACAGTGTCACAGGTGAACATGCAATGGTTCTAGGGGCAACTCCTACGGTTGAGGCATCACATGTTAACCTTGAAGAAAGTGAGGTTGGTTCAGGGTGTGAGGGGCTCGATGGTGATGATGCAATACCAACCAGTGGTAAGAAAGGAAAGAAGAGGTACACAGGATATTCACTTAATCATAAGCCACCAAAGAGGAGTTAGTGACAAAGATTCCCGGCTTGATTGTATTCTTGAATGTGGGAGAAGGATAGGGAGGAGACAAGCAAAATTGTGTAACTTCCACATCTCATGCATCTTTTGATCCAGTGAGGGAGGAGATTTCTAAGATGTTGGCCTAGGTGGTAGAGGCTGGGGCAGATGAAGGGAGCGATGAATTTTTCTTCGCCTCTTAACTTTTCATTAAAAAAGAGTATCATGATGTGTTTGTCAATTTAAAGACACCAAATGAAAGGCTTGCATGGGTTAAGAGGACATTGGAGGAGAAGAAGAAGTGCTGATGATCAATTGATGCTATGCATATGTGTTTTTCCTTAGAACATTCCATTTCCATTTATGTGTTGTGAACCTATTCGTGATGTTGCTTTAACTTATGTTGTGAGATACTTGTTTCAACCTATTCGTGATGCTACTTGAAGTTATGTTGTGAGATTATTGTTTGAACCTATTTATGTGTTGGTCTCATGTGTTAATTTTTTATGTAATGACAGATGTGGTCGTCAAGTTCAAGTGATTCAAATGAGGAGGAAGAAGTAATATCTGGTAATGAACACTACTACATAAAATGTCAACACTGACGGGCGGAAAACATTTATCAGTGACGGGTACCCGTCCCATCAGCAACTAATGGTCAGTGGTAACACAAGTTACCACTGACGGGTGGAGCAACCGTCAGAGATAGCAAATTATCTCTGACGAGCGAAAATTTGGACCCGTCAGAGATAACCGGTGGAGAGGACCACATGAGCGAACTGTAGAACACATCTATGACGGGTAGGTTACGTATGTCCGTCAGTGATAACTCCTACCTTTGACGGCTACTAGTAGTCGACCAGTCAGAGATAGAAATTATCACTGACGGGCAGTTTAACGGTGCCCGTCAGTGCTGATTATTACCTTTGACGGATGTTTAAAGTTGCCCGTCAGTGATGAGTTTTACCTTTGACGGTTCTTTAAAGTTGCCCGTCAGTGATTATTGTTATTACTGACTGTTTTGTATATGCGCCCGTCAGTGATGATCCTATTCATAAACCTATTTTGCTGGCTAGCCTCAGGATTTGCTAGCCATGCTTAAAAAAATTCCCAGCTGTGCAGCCCCCTAGCTACACAGCCTCTCAGCAGCCCCAGCTGCGAGGCACAGGCACAAAGTATACACATCACAAATATTTGCAATAACAACGTACATCACATAGCATCACATTTAGAACACATTCAGAAATATCTGAAATTCACAAATCGAAATGCAAACATGCACATCTCTCATGCGGCATTGAAGAGAACAGAGTTACAAATCGAAATGAAATTCAAGTTGCATTGAAGAGAATAGAGTATACAAATATGAACTAAGTTATCAATAAGTCAACATTTTCCGGAGGTGGGAGGCAGCTCTACGCCGGCGTAAAATTCACCGCCTGGCCGGACGACATACTGGTTCAAGAAGTACGCAAAGACATCTCTCATGCGGCATTGATCTCGTAAGTAGTTGTAGTCGAGAGCCAGGTAGTCCTTGAAGTCTTTTTCACTGGATAGTGGGTTCCAGCGACGAACCATCGCGTCCATGTGCGCGCACACATAAAACCCACATGTCACGGTATTCGCCGGCTGCTGCTTGCACGGGAAGTCAAACGCGTGGCTGAGCCTAGGATTTGACTTTTTCCAGCGCGCCGTCCCTCCCATTGCCCTAAATTTCGCGTACGTCTCGTCAATGCTCCGCCGAATCTTGGAGAAGTCCCTAGGGGGTAGTCCTTCTCCGCGCCTGAGAGAATCAAGGTAGAAGAACTTGTTCCAAGGTACGACTATCACGAGAAGGACCCAATGGTCGCTGCATAGACCAGATGAGATGCATGTAAACACACGCAGCTATTTAATTAAGTGCTTGAACACAAAATTGACGCAATTAGTAAAGAACTCACGGAGGGTTATACGGCACGATTAGCATTTCACTGTCCCTTTGCGCGAGCCATGCCTCGGAGATGAAATCAACGACCGACTCAAATGCTTCGTCGATTTGGCGGTTGTGCAAGATGCACGGATCGATGAACCCAATTTTCGCTTTGTTACGCCTGGCCTCTTTAGATTGCCAGAGTGTCCAGACCCTCATTAGCGCGGTGTCTAGTCTCTTCAAGTTATACATGCTCCAGACGGCTTCAAAGTCGACGTTGAATGAAGGACTGTCAAACTCTCGATAAAAGTGGTAACTTTCTGGTACTTCGACTTTGATGAAGGACACAAATCGTTCCGGTTGACTCGAGTGTAGCACGATCATATCATGCAGCAGTTTTGCCTCGGCTCCCAAAGTTTGTATTTCATCGTCCGGGAGGAGCGGCTGACCGGGGATGTAGCTGTCTGCCCTTGCTTTCTGTCGTACTTCAGGAGTTGACGCGTAGGACAGGGACTTAGCGGCGCTATCTTGTTTTGCTAACCTCTTTGCTGTGCCGCCCCGTTTGGTGTTCCTTCTCTTTGGAGCCTTTTGGGCCGCAGTTGGATCACTCTCCGTACGTATTATGTTTTCCTTAGGCGTAGGGCCAGCAAATGCCTCCTTCATTGCGCCGTGAAGTGTGCCTGGAGATAAAGTCTTCGCGGCACCTTGCGCACTGACGGGCTCCGCTGGCGGTACGGCATTCTTTGGGTCCTGCCTATGCTTGGTGTGTCTTTCTTTTCTCGGCGGCTCGGGTGCATCGACAAGTGGCGGATCAACTTCCATTGGAGTGGCACCTGCCTCCGGTCCCTCATGGGCTGGCATCGAGTCTTCGTCTCTCCGGTCGAATGACAGATGTGTTTGGCTCAAGGCCAAAGGAGATATCCGGGTTGATGGAGAGGCGCTGGCCGGAGATGCGCGAGTCGAGGCCCCTTCTACAATCACTTGAGCCTTCGGCCACTGGATGAAGGTCATCAGGCATCGTCCTAGCGTGGTCGCATCCTCTTCAGGAGGTACAGGGACAGTCATGGCACCGAACTCGGCAACTACCCTATCCACCTGTACCTTCACCATGTCCGGCGATGTTATCTGATGGTGCGTCAGGGCCCCTGAAGAAGCTGGCATCAGTAGTCCGTGTGCGACGGTAACATTGGCGCCCGGCACAGGATAAACCAATCGGCATTTCGTGAGCACCTGCACCTGTGAAACAGTTAAAGGTTGGTTCTCGGCCATTAGAGTAGTGTTTGAAACATAAGATGTGTATGAAAGATTCTACTAAGTGCCATGAACTTACATTTAGGGTATCGTACAGATACGATGTAGCTACCCCATTGGAGGTGGCCGCATTGGTAGAGGCGCAACTGCTCCCTCCAGGAACGTTCGGCGCACGATGCATGGGTGGCAGATCCCCATAAAGCCTTGCGAACTCCTGTCTTGCCGCCTCTCGTGCCGCCTCTTCCGACCGTCTCAGGAAATCCTCGCTGATCTCCTGTCTCGCCGCCTCTCTCGCCTTCTCCATCATCGCTTCCATTAAAGCGTCGTGCCTGCTCCTCTTCCTTTGGCGGGCGGCATCAGGTGATTTGGGAAAGATTCTATCCCATGAAGCGGCTACACCGACACCTCGTATACGCCCAGTTTTCTCTAGGTTTCCCAGAGCAACCAATAGAGGTGTTTGCCACCCCTCAGAATGTACGGAATCTTGAGAGGATTCCTGCTGGCTCAACTGTACCTGCAATAGAGACGTATTATATTTCACTACCGAGCGTTTAGGAAACAAGTTATTTACGATGGATTGACAGGACAGGTCGAGTGAGTACCAATCGATTGGACACCGCCTGGACCTCCTCGGTGGGGAACGTCACATCCCCCGTCGTCGGGTTCACTTTCGTGTGACCCCTGGCCCAGTTTCTGGCGCGAGGCTCCGATATTTCCTCGAACGGAACTGGTTTCCCAGCCGCTCGTAGTGCAGCATCTTCTCTTTCCCATTTACTCTTTATCCCGGCGTACCCGCGGCTGCCAACTCTGTGGTTGAATTTATTCCTCCTTCGCAGCTCCTTGTTCTTCTCACTCTTGGCCTTGAACTCGTCAGTGCTCCTCGAGGCGACGAATTGGTCCCACTGCTCATCAGTTACTTTCGACCATCTTCTTCCCGGATGGCGATTTTTCATCACGTACTCCTTGGTCGCAGTGTGTCTCCAGTTCTTGTGAGCATTACACATCGTTATCTCCGCGTGGTGCTTCACCGTCTCCTTCAGGTGCTCCGGGACCTCGAACAGGTTAAACAACGAAGTCAACAAGGCATCTATCTCTGACCGGGGCACCTGGTTCCATTCGGGAGTAGTGATCGGGATGTTCTCCCGTACGAGCACCCCACAGGTGTTGTTGAATTTCGACACCGAGCTCGTTGGTTCACGTGGTGCGCCTGTGTCGGGGTCGACCCCCATGATAACTAAGGTCTGCGTCGGCAGCTTGTTCCCCGTTCTTGGTTTGCGCTGCCTTCTTGGTGCCATTACAACTTCGGCCTCGACCTCATCCCCAGGATTGAACGGTCCAGAGCCTCTTTTTTACGTAAATATATGAACTAGATTAAATAAAGACCTAATATGTTTATAATAAAGCTAATTGAATTAAATAAGATCACTGTCCACTATGGAAATTGAATTAAATAATAAAGCTAATTGAATTCAGTTTGAGCGAGCTGATTCATATGAAGAGCATTACTTAGTAGTTAACTGGACCAAAATCAGGTCTTAATACTCAAGAAGAGATCTGTATACGGCATGAGGGTATACACCAAACTAAGCAAACTACTCATAAGTAACCATGTCATTAGTGTAAAAATTTCAGAACCTAAAGTAGCTTTATAGATTGATCTAGCCAAGCTATAAACATGCTTTAATACAATTGTTAGGGAGCAACGAAGGTTGTTAACCATAGCAGCAATTTAAGATGGCCGGGAGTAACTTATTGTGTCAAATACTTAGTAAGCAATATTAGTATCGGGATGGCTAAGCTAACCATAACAAAACTTTACTTTAATCATCCACAAACTAAGAATGAATGATCTAGTTAATTAATGGATTACATTAGAGATATTTGTTTATCAAACTAAGACTTATTAACTCAAAACTCACATTCTTAGATAGGCATAACAAGAACATATAAACCAATCTGGGTGTAACAATTTATACCAAAACATGAGCAAGCATTTGAGGCATCAATTACTAAATATCAGCACAAAAGAAAATGCACAACAACTTAGGTCCCAAATGCTCAATAGTTAATTCTAGTACACAAATCAGCCCAACTTATCCAGCAATTGGCGCATACGACCAAGTTAATGCATCAGAGGAGCTCTAAGCGTATTAGAACAAAATTGCATATTACTGTAAATAATTTTAAGGTAAACAATGAGAAAATCATGCCATCCAAAAGGAATTGAGCACACACACAGCATCATGATCATGCCAAGTGACATAGCTACATAAGCAGGTGACATAGCTAAGAACTTGGAATGAACGATGTACCCGGGCATGCCGGAGTGGGAGGAAGAGGTGGCGACACCGGAGTGCGAGGAGGAGGAGGCGGCGGCAGCGGCTTCATCGGTGGCGGCGACCTCGGCGACGGTGGCCACGGCGGAGGCGACCTCGGTGGCGGTGGCCGCGGCGGAGGCGACCTCGGTGGCGGTGGCTTGCGCGGTGGAGGCGACCTCGGCGGCGGTGGCCGCGGTGGAGGCGGCCCCGACGGCAGCGGGAGTGGAGCAGGTGGCGGCGGGATCCATGGAGCGGGCGCGGAGCAGTGCAGATCCGTCGGCGGCGGCGGCGGCAGTTCGGCGGAGGCGACTAGGGCTCGCTGCTGGTCCAGGCTTGAACGGACGCGCGGGCACGAAATTTTTTCTAAGACAATACCGACGACCCGTCAATGTTAGATACCACTGACGGGCATCATATAAAGGCCCGTCAGTGTTGACGATGTCATCACTGACGGGCAAACAATACTGACCCATCACTTGTATTTATGAGTGACGGTCACCAAATAAGGCCCTTCATTGTTAACTTATCATCAGTGACGGTCCAAGAAGGGATGCCCGTCAGTGGTAACGCTACCATGCTAGTACCGCACATCTTTAGTCCCACCTCGCCGAGCGAGCAGCGCGCGCACTAGCTTAAAAGGGCAGCTGCGCCTTCGGCTTCCGAATTCCTTACAACCTTCACTGATACTTCGAGCCACCGCTGGTCCCCTGCGCGGCCTGGGCTCGTGGGCCTGGGCGCTGTGCTCGGGATAGGCCTGTGGGCGGTCCCCTGCACGGCCTGGGCTCGTGGGCCTGGGCGCTGTGCTCGGGATAGGCTGGTGTGCCCTTATTTTTTACTTTTATATGGGCAAGGCAGTCATATTTGCTAAGTAAGAACTGTTGGCTATGCTATCTATGGGGCAACCTAGCTCCATTTTCACCTAAACTCCACCCTAATTCTAATTGTTATTGCATCATGAAAACTCCTTTTCAAGCAGCTATGAACTGATTAACATACTGGCACTCTGCATATAGCAAATACCATTCTTTGCAAACCTTTTTTCTCTCATGGACAAGCCATTCATCATAATATGTGAATTGCACTCAACATGGCCGAATCTGTTGCCAAGCAAGGCAATCATATAATGCTTAAAGGAGGAAAATATTTTAGTTTTTGGTTTTTTATGGAAAAAAGAAGTGAACAAATTATATAAAAAGTAAAAAAAGTGGGCACACCAGCCTATCCCGAGCACAGCGCCCAGGCCCACGAGCCCAGGCCGCGCAGGGGACCGCCAAAGGCCTATCCCGAGCACAGCGCCCAGGCCCACGAGCCCAGGCCGCGCAAGGGACCAGCGGTGGCTCGAAGTAGCAGTGAAGGTTGTAAGGAACTCGGAAGCCGAAGGCGCAGCTGCCCTTTTAAGCTAGTGCGCGCGCTGCTCGCTCGGCGAGGTGGGACTAAAGATGTGCGGTACCAGCGGTGGTAGCGTTACCACTGACGGGCGGCCCTTCTTGGCCCGTCACTGATGATAAGTTAACAATGACGGGCATTGTTTGGTGACCGTCACTAATAACTACAAGTGACGGGTCGGTATTGTTTGCCCGTCAGTTATGACATCGTCAACACTGACGGCCCTTTATGTGGTGACCGTCACTGATATATAACATTGACGGGTATTTTTGTCTGCCCGTCAGTGTTGACTTCATCATAGTGTTTCCAGAGTCTAAGACTCAGGTGGATAGCTTGAGTTTGTCACCTGAGACTCAGGTGGGTAATCTGATCACCATCTCATACAAATGGTAACCATAGCAATCCATCCAACTTCCATCCATGCATCCAACCAATTACAAAACATTGATTCATCCAACTTCCATCCATCCAATTAACCAAATGCTTGCTAAGTGTAAAGGATTCATCACTTGCTGGGCTTCCAACATAATCAAAATTGCATATCTATATAAATGCCAACACTTATATCACACATATATATTTATATCTACATCACATAAATGACAACAGTTATCTCGATCACACATATATATTTACATACCTACATCACATAAATGACAACACTTATATTAAGTTCCGTCGTTCTCGTCATCGTCATCGACTAGCTTCTTCCCTTGATATGTCAGTCCTTCGTTATGATCAGTACGTACGTACGGCTTGGCACTGTTATCAGTATGACGTTTCATCTTTTTCTTTGTCTTCTCATCTTCATCTTCGGTATCCGGATCATCGAATTGGTCGTAGTCTTCTTCGTCCACTACACCATCCACTCCAACGATACTCCTTTTTCCTTTTCTTACAACGTGGCGCTTCTTATTAGATGGATCCAGTACGTAGAACACTTGCGCAACCTGTTTAGCCAATATAAATGGTTCCTCCTTGGACCCGACACTCCGAAGATTCACCGTGGTGAAGTTCTAATCTTCGACACAGACGTTCTTCAGGTGCACCCATCGGCAACGAAACACCGGGACCTTGGTCACGGTGGAGTCAAGTTCCCAAATCTCTTCGATGATGCCGTAGTACCTGCATTTCGGGCCATCAATACTACTTTTAGCTTCTATCGTCACCCCGGAGTTTTGATATGTGCTTTTCCGGTCTTGGGCCTCCGTATAGAATGTGTATCCGTTGATATCATACCCTTGCCATGTCACGATGTTTGTCATGGGTTCTCTTGCCAACCATTTGACGATTATTTCTTCTTCACATGTCGGTTCCCTTCCGTACCAGTAGTCCTTTAGCCAATGGCAAAATTGCGCGTTGTGCGTCTTTGTGATCCAATAAAGTCCTCTATTAGGGTTTTCTTTGCGCAACAGTTGCTGGTGCATCTCTATATAAGGCCCAACCACTTACAGGTGTTGCAAGACCACGAAATGTGCTCTATGGAAGTCAGTTGATCGATCGGTACGTAAAGGATCGTACTGTCTTCTTCCGAGTGTGCCGACACCAATGAGTCTACCCGAGTGCCACGAACTTGGCACACCTATAGGTTGATGTTCAGCCATGTAATCTGTGCAGAACTCGACACACTCTTCAGCAGCATAGCCTTGCACAATGCTTCCTTCGGGCCGATATCTGTTACGAACGTAACGCTTCAGAATGCCCATGTATCTTTCGAAAGGATACATGCTGTGTAGGAACACAGGGCCTAGGCTTAGTATCTCCGGAGCGATATGTATCATGCGATGTACCATGATATCGAAGAATGTAGGAGGGAAGTACATCTCTAGTTCGCAGATGGTCACGACGATCTCTTGCTTAAGTTTATGAAGGCGATCTGGGCTAATTGACTTCTGAGAGATCGTGTTGAAAAAGCTACAAAGGTTGGTGACGGTCTTGCGGACTCCTGGCTCCATTAGGCCTCTAATTGCAATGGGTAGGATCTGTGTCATCATCACATGACAATTATGAGATTTCATACCAATTAATTTCAAGTCCTTCATCGATACAAGTTTCTTTATGTTTGCCGAATATCCGGAAGGAACTTTGACCCCAGCAAGACACTCGCACAATCTCTTCTTCTCTGCTTTGCTCAGAGTGTAACAGGCGGGAGGTAGGCGCGTCTTGACTCTCAAATCACCCTTGTTTGTCTTTGACGTTATCTGTTCGGACCACAGCTCTGGTCTGACGCCCATCTGTTCCATGTCAAGCCGTGTCTTGACACCATCTTTTGTCTTGTCTGGAATGTTCAGCAAAATACCAACCAAGCTGTCACACACATTTTTCTCGACATGCATGACATCAATACTGTGACGGGTGTGTAGAACTTGCCAGTAAGGCAGGTCCCAAAATAGCGACTTCCTCTTCCAGATGCCCGGTCTTAGCTCTTGTGTCTTTCCGGGTACAATTTCGATATCCTTGACAATCTCGTATATCTGTGCACTGGTCTTCTCCACCGGCTTCGAACGATTTTCCACGTCTCCGTTGAACTTAATTGGGCACTGCCTCCATGGATCGTTTTTGGCCAGCCACCTTTGGTGACCCATATACACGATTTTCCTCGAGTTCTGTAAGAATGAACTCGCAGTCTCTTTTTGGCACGAGACATAAGCTTCGTATCCTTTCACGCTCTGGCCAGACGAGTTTCCAAGCGCTGGATAGTCATTGACCGTAGTGAACAACATAGCTCGTAGCTGGAAATACTCTACTTTATCAGCGTCCCAAACCTCGGCCCCCTGGTGCCAGAGTGTCTCTAGTTCCTCCTTCATTGGCTGCATGTACACGTCAATATCGTTTCCAGGTTGTTTCGGCCCTTGGATGAGTACGGAGAGGTGTATATACTTGCGCTTCATCGACAGCCATGGAGGAAGGTTGTACATCCATAGAAGGACTGGTCATGTGCTGTGTCTGCTACTCATGTTGCCGAATGGATTGATCCCGTCTGTACTCATCCCAAACCTTATGTTTCTCGCCTCCTCACCGAAATCTGGAAATGCATCGTCCACTGCCCTCCATTGGCATGCATCGGCAGGATGCCTCAGGATTCCATCTTCAATTCGACCCTCCTTATGCCAACGCATTTGTTTTGCATCTTTCTTGTTGGCAAAAAACCGCTTCAAACAGGGAAGAACAGGAAGATACCAGCAAACCTTCGCAGGGGGGCCCTTCACTTCATCGTCGTCCTCGTCACAATCGAGCTGGTTTGCAATACGCTTGTACCGGGATGTCTTGCACACTGGACATCTTCGTAGGTCTACGTACTCTCTGCGGTACAAGATGCAGTCGTTTGGACACGCATGGAATTTTTCAACGTCCAATCCGAGAGGGCATATAACCTTCTTTGCCCTGTAAGTGCTTGTAGGCAAGACGTTCCCCTCTGGGAGAACGTTGGAAAGGAGCTCTAATAATTTTGTGAAACTTGTGTCCGGCCAGTTGTACGCTGCCTTTAGCTTTAGAAGTTCTAACGAGACGGACAACCGCGTATGCTCGAGTTTACATCCAACAAACAACGGTACTCTCGCGTCTTCCAACAATCTTACAAACTTTGCAAACTCTCTTTCATTCTCCGGGGTCGAAGTCATTTCTTCCATATCATGCAACATGTCATTCAAATTCCCCATGCTATCCTCTGAAGATTCTGAATTAGCTTCTTCCTCGATAGCTACGCCGTGCTCATCCTCAACGAGGTCCACCGCTTCTGTCGGGTTTGCAACTTCTTTCTCTTCACCATGACATGTCCAACGTGTATAGCCTTCCATGAAACCCTTCGTCAGCAAATGTAGTTGCAACTCCCCCGTCGTCGATAACATTTGCATATTACTACATTTACGACATGGACAACACATCTTCGCTTTTCCCTTGATCGCCATATCCTCTTGAGCGACTCGAAGAAACTCGTTCAAAGCGGTGACGAAACTCTGTGTGGCACGATCTCCATACATCCAACTTCTATCAATCGATCCCTACGGCAAAATAAACATAATTTCATAAAATAAATATATTAAATTAGCCATTTCTTCTCTCAGGCGAATAAAATAAAGTACTTACCATGTTAGAGATTCAAAACCCTAGAGGAGCTAGGAGCGACGGATATCGTGGGCCTTCGGGGAGAGGGATGTTGACAAGGAGGCAGCTAGGGTCTTTGAGAGGGGGATGGGGACTGGAGGAGGAGAAAAATTGGCCTTTTGAGAGGGGGGGAGGAGAGAATCAGGAGCCCGGGTAGCTAGCAATATTCTTTGAGAGAGGGATCATCAAGAGGCCGGGCTGGAGAGAAGAGGGCCTTCGGGAGATAATAGGGCTGCGCGCGGGCCGCAGCAGTTTAGCTGGCGACGGCGGCGCACGCAGCTGGTCCTTGGGACGCGCGGGCACAGAAAGTTTTTCGCGCCTGGGCTGGATTTATATAGGAAGGAATACCACTGACGGGCATCATGCAAGGAACCGTCAGCGATAATCAACCAGAACTGACGGGCGATACACAACAGCCCGTCAGTGAAATGGAAATATACATCACTGACGGGCAGGACAAAAGATCCGTCAGTAGTGACACATGTCAATATCATGGCCCAAGTCATCACAGACGGGCGAGAACGGGCCCGTCAGAGATGTCGTAATTACCTCTGACGGGTATTACTGGCGACCGTCAGTGATAATTCGACTTAATATCACTGACGGGTTATAGTAAGCGACCGTCATAGATGATAGTTTACATATGTGACGGGTTTTTCTGTGTGACCGTCAGTGATGTATTTCTGTCAAATCTTGTGTTTGCACTTATGTCAGTACTGACGACCATTCTTGTTGCCCGTCAGTGATAACTCGAAGCGACACATCTTGTATAGTCACTACTGACTACTTTCCTTGTGCCCGTCAGTGATATGTGGGAAGCGTGACGGATTTTTCTCCGCCCGTCAGTGATGATGTATAGCGGATGATCTTATTTGTAGTAGTGGAAGAAAGACCGACAAATTGGTCACTGCCTTTACTTGCACTTGTTGTTTATGTCAATGAATGTGTTGACAAGGCTTCACGAAGGCCGAGAAAAATAACTGACATGCTGAGAATCCAATGGGTTGAGAAGAAATTGCAAGAATCCAGTGAGGACTGTTTTTCGCATGTTGCATGACACACTAGTGAGCAACTATGGGCTAAATTCAAATCCGTCCATGTGTTCTAGAGAAGCATTAACACTTCTTTTATGGACCATATCTCAATCTAATAGTCAAATTGCCGATCATTTTGGACATTGTGGGTGGACTATTAGTAAGAGGTTTGGTGAGGTGTTACAATGTCTATATAACTTTGCTGGTAATGTCATAAGACCTAGAGATCACAGTTTTAGCACACTCCATCCCGGACTTCAAACCAAAGATTTTGGTCTCATTTTAAGGATGCCATTGGGGCAATAAATGGAACACACATAAAGGTTGTAGTGCCCACAAATCTTAAGATTGTGCACACTAATAGACATGGTGATACATGTGAAAATATCATGATAATATGTAATTTTGATATGAGGTTTACTTTTGTGGTTACGGATCTATTTATGACACACGCTTATTCAATGATGCTAAGGTGAATATACAAATTATCCACCCTCCCCCGGGTAACCCACATGTGTCATATTTACAAAAATATGAATTATTTTTATTCTGTCATGTAATACTTAAATCTTCATTTGGTTGTAATTATAGGAAAATATTATCTTGTGGACTTCGGATATCTGAATCGAATAGGGTATTTGTAATGACCCCTTTTACACAGGCGGTGGTGGCCAGTGAGCCACCACCAACAAGTCACCTGTACAGCCGCCATCGGCTCCAGCTATCCCTTGCAGTCGCCATCTCCACCTTCAAGCCATGCGCCCGTACCACCGCTGGCTAGTGCCACTGCCGCGCCTCTGCAATACCCCTATGCCGCAGGCTAGCGCCACCACCGACCTCCCTTCCCGTTGCTTCCTTAGCTCTTCGGCGCTGTCGTTGCCATGGTTGGTGAGCTGCAGCTCTTGTGCACCGGCTGCCCACAACAGCATACCGATAGCGAGAAAGAAAGACAAAGAAGGGAGATGGAGAAGATCCCGTGCCTAGTCTTGACTCGTAGCCCCATCATCATAAATGTTGGATCCTTCACATCTTCGCGTCAAGGGTATAAGTTTAAATCTATGCATGAATTGTACACAACAATATGTAACGACATGCGAGGATTCTAGATAATTTGTGTGGCTTTGTAGATTTGCTAGTGTTTGTGCCTTTAGGGCTGAGATCTTCTGAGATAGATTCAATGTCCTTTCTTCGAGTATCATGAGATGGACTAAAAAGATAAACCATAGACGCCGTCGATAGTTTCGTGTTGAGTGGTCATGTGCTTATTTTTGATAAGTCGTTTGGGAAATAAGTCCCAAACTCCATTGCTGTACAGATTCTATTTTAATCAAAATATGCGATTCCAATTAATTGAATAAATTATGTCACTGTTGGAATTAACCATGAACCTTATGCGAAAATCATTTCATGCATATTATAGAACCTGAGAAACCCAACTATGCTTTTAATCATGGCACTTAGTGCATAACTCATGTGTGTCATCGATATGAACAGATTACGCCTTAAACTCCATTTCTATAACTATGCATCTGGTTAACATCTAATAGGTCATAACTTGCATTGATAAGATGTAGTATGTTTCCATGCTATTACTGCATCAACATGAAATATACAAAGGTGAAATTAATTGATTGAATCCTCATACTTAACCAATACGGTCATTGCATCCACCTTACATATGTACGAAAGCATGCATCCATGTTAAGGATAGACATTACTACAACTAAACCAAAATAAGAAAAACACCAGATAACTAGTACCTAGTTTTCATTAGCTTTTTAAGTCACCTTGGTATTTCAGCATACATCCCATACATGTTTATATTATTTTAAATAGTCTCTTAATTAGGTCTGGTTTTCCCTTGTAAAGGTTCTTTTGTTCCCTACTGGCTGACTATTTGGAAGTTCTTAAAAGCGAGCCTGGAAGTGATTATGCATCTTCATGCAACAACGAGGCAAGCAAAGAGTTGTTTGCTTGTCATGCAATTATTTGATTTTATGTGTTATGCGTATTTCTATTCACTTCTTTAATATTGATTGATTCAACAATGTGAAATTTTAAGTCGATGACTAATACAACTTAAATGCGTGAGTAAGAATGATGAAAGGGAGTAAGAATGACGAAAGGGGACTAGTGACAGTGATGAGGACATCCCTAGTTCACCTCGTTTGTCATCTTCTCCACATGATAAATCTCAGCCATCAAATGAAGCTTCTAGAAAGGAGACCTATTTGGGTCCCATGACAAGGAGCCGTGCCAAACAAATACAACAAGAGGTGAATGCGCTCCTAGCTGATCATAATTCATATATCCATGAGAACTTTATACTGCCTAAATCTCGTGTGCTGATTTTACTCAGGTACAATGTTGAAGACAACCAACAACTTTCAGCTCATGAAGAAACAAGTTCAGCTCATGAAGAAACAAGTTCTGCAACCCATACAACAAGTTTGAAGAAAACAAGTCTCACCCCTAATGTAAAGCATGTTTTGGTGACAAGGCCAACTAGTTACACCTCAAGGAAGAATAGCAAGCCATTTCAACAATCTATTGTTGCATGCACAGTTCCAGAATTCGTCCCAAAACTTGCTGCATCATGCCACACGAATATATGAGTATCCAGCATGTGTGGGAGTACAAAATGGACAGCATATGAAGTCTACTTTCAGGAAAATCAAACGGTACAACATTTGGAGTCCTGAGTCAAAGGATATGTGAGTTCCAATGCAAGCTGTCCAGAGCATTAATTGCTGCGTGAGGCTCCATGTGTTTGCTCCCTTCCCAGCTGGTTAGCACGAATTTGAGCCCCTCTTTTGGACTTGTTTTGACACCTAAACTAGGAGGGCTGTTCCTAGTATAAATACCCCTTCCCCCACTTCAGCCAGAACCCTTTGGCAATTTGATTTCAGCATAGGTTAGCTAAGTGCAACCAGAATCTTGTTTGAGAGTTCACTTCCTCCTTAGCTCTTGTAATCTTGCCTTGTGAGAGGGTAAACTCACTTTGTGATTTTACAACAGTAGCCGTTGAGGCGGCGACCAGTTCGTGCTTCCAACTTCGTGCGTGGTTGCGTGGATTGGAAACTTAGAGTGTGGTTGGGCGAATACTTGTTGCTGGTTGTTGCATATGCAATAGTTGGCTTCGGTCTCGTCAGGTTGCACTAGTTATCCTTTACCCGAAAACGTTGTTGGTTGGGATCGAGGGTTTCCTTCGTACCCTTCAGGTGGCGTTCATCCATTCCTCAAGCAGATCCTCCGTGAAGATTGGGCAACCCCGTATCATCTTGGTATCAGAGCTTCGGTTGACACGGTAGGATCTTGTATCCCTAGTTTAGTTCGTGTTTTTGTTTGTCCTAAAGTCCAGAAAAAGCCCCACAAAAAAAAGTTACCTTTACCTAGCCTTTTGGAGCCTTTAATATGTTGTTTAGTGAGTTTTATCAAGTTCTTGGCCATTAGATCTTTGTTTTTAGTTGCTGAGTTTTTCCCCATCCATTCTTGTGTGTTTGTGTTCATTTTCGTGCACAGATTTCTGATCTGCATCCCCCACCAAATCGTGTGTATCTTTGTCGTCCGGAGTCCGTTTTGGGTGTTTTTATGCATTTTGGAAAGCTCACTTCGTGGCACATCCATCCATCCTAGTTAGATCTGATTACCACCGTGCATTCCACCCTCCAAAATCAGATCAGTTCGTGTGTCTTTGCTGCCAAAGTTTCAGCTGCATGTTCTTGTTGTTTGAGCTCATCCTTTGTAAATTTTCGTGAGTCCCCCAAAGTGTGTGTCCAGATCAAAGTCCCTTGTTGAAAGGTTGTCAAAAAAGAGGCAAAAAAAAAGAGAAAAAAAATCTGCCCAAAGAAAGAAAGTGTGTGCAAGAAGCAAAAGAGAGAAATTTGGGACTGTTCTTCACTTATATCTTGAGAAATCCCTGTTTGTGTTGTGAGCTGAAACGTGTCAAGTGTGCAAAGTCTTCAATCCTTGCTTTCTAGCAAATCTGATTCCTTGGTGTGAGTTGCATGTTCTACACTTATATCTCATTCAGCAACTAAGGCATTAGAATCTTGTGTGGATGATTACTTGGTTAAACGATATCTAGATTGCAGATTAGTATATCTTTTGCTACATATATACCCCACCCAAGCTCCACAAAACAGCCCCGCATGTGCAACCCTTGACTTGTATTCGCTTGATTATCACTCTTTGTATACCAACCACCGGCACCACGGTTGAGCACGATTCTGCTCTCACTTGGAAGTTACATGAGCTTTGGTTGGTAAGTGAAGGTGAGCTTGAGTTGTTACACAAATATATGCTTCTAGTACTATAGGGCTTTTGCACAACTAATCATGGCAGGTGATGAAGACGAGTATGATGTTGAAGGACATGGGCATATCAATCAGCCCGTCACACGGATTCACTTCAATGCATTACGTGATCATCTACGCCGAGAGTTCAGAAACAGCCTTGATCCAATTGAAGAGAAGCAAGACAAGTTGTCACAAGATTTGCAACAACTAATGGGTAATGTTAACGAGTAGCTCACTCAGAACATGGCAGCCATGAGGGCCGATCTTGTTGCTGATATTGTGCGAGAACTTCGTCAAGGCCGTGACGATGCAAGTGTCCATGGTGAAGAACACAATGCAACCGATGGGGAAGCTGCTGCCTCCAGTGCACAAGCTAGAAGAAACCGTGCTCCTGCTCCCCATGCCATGAGA
Organism: Stipa capillata; assembly: GCA_019208055.1. Lineage (NCBI taxonomy): Eukaryota > Viridiplantae > Streptophyta > Magnoliopsida > Poales > Poaceae > Stipa > Stipa capillata. The sequence goes on from JAGXJF010001299.1 coordinate 98,419, forward strand.
CCTCCCGGTCCGGGACGTGGGAATGCTCATGCTAATGGTCATGGTCGTCATGAAGCTGCTGCTGGTCGTAGTCTTGGAGGAGGCCACCGGAGAGCAAATCTGCACCATGAAGATAGTGAAGATGAGTTTGATGAAGATGAAGATGGCATGCATCGGAATGATAGATTTCATCGTCGAAGAAACTATGGTCGTGCACATCATGAGGAAGAGAGGTTTGGAAAACTGAAATTTACCATGCCCAAGTTTGATGGTGGATCTGATCCGGAAAGTTATCTTACATGTGAATTGAAGGTTGACAAGATTTTTCGCATGCACAACTACTCTGAAGAGAAGAAATTAGCAATGGCCTCACTTGAGTTTGAAGACTATGCTCTAATATGGTGGGAACAAGTTCAGATTCAGCGAGAAGAAGAAGGAGAACCTGCTGTTGCTACATGGGTAGAAATGAAGAGAGAGATGAGAGCAAGATTTGTTCCAAGGCATTATAGGCGTGATATCTTTGATAAGCTCCAGAATTTGAGACAAGGAAAATTATCCGTTGAGGAGTATCATAAGGAGATGGAGAAGGCAATGATAAGAGCCAACATACATGAAGATGAGGAGCAGTCCATGTCAAGGTTTCTCTATGGGCTGAATCCTAATGTCAAACGAGTTGTTGATTTGCAGCCATATCGTAATGTGGTAGAGCTTGTACATCTCGCTTCTAAGGCTGAACGTCAATTGCAAGAAGACTCGAAGCAAAACAGAAATACATCATTCACAGCATGAGCTACATCAAGTGGAACTAAGTTTGTGCCCCAATTTAATGTTGGTCGAGGTATCATGACTAATTCTGGTGGTGTAAATCAGCCCCATGCACGTGCAACCACAAGCAGAAATGAGGCATCAAATGCAAAAGAGAAGAGCAAATTTGCAGCCCCTAGTTCATCCTCCATTGGCTCCACAGGAAAAACTAGTGATATACAATGTTTTACATGTAAGGGACGTGGTCACATGAAGAAAGATTGTCCCAACAAGCGTACTATGCTGATCACAGAGAATGGAGAATATGAGTCTTGTAGTGAAATTGAAGAAGAAATTGAAGATGGTGATGGTTCAAATGGTGATGAGCATACCTATTGTGATTATGAGCAAGGTGCCTCTCTTGTTGTCACTAAAGTTTTGAGTGTGCAAATCAAAGAAGCCGAGAATGGACAACGGCACAATTTGTTCCAAACAAGAGCCAAAGTGCAAGACAAGGTATGCAAAGTTATTATTGATGGTGGAAGTTGTCACAATCTTGCTAGTAGAGAAATGTGTGATAAGCTTGGGCTGAAGCTACTGCAACACCCCCACCCGTATCATATCCAATGGTTGAGTGAATGTGGAGAGCTTAAGGTCACACACATGGTACAGGTGCAATTCAAGATTGGAGATTATAATGACACCGTTGAGTGTGATGTTGTGCCTATGAAGGTGTGTCACTTACTGTTGGGCAGACCGTGGCAATATGATCTTTCAGCTCAACATTGTGGTAGAACCAATCAATACACTATCAAGTGGAAAGGAAAAGATTTGGTGCTAAGGCCTATGACACCGCAACAAATCATGGCTGAGCACATGCAAAAAGTTTCTGAAGTAAAATTAGTGAGTAAGAAAGAGGGAGAGAAAAAGAGTGAGAGAGAGATCCACAAATCAGTGAGTGAGCGCCACAAGCCAAATGTGAGAGATAAAAATAAAAGAGAGGGAGAGAACCTCATCATGTTAGCCACCAAATCAGATATGAGAGATGTGAGGCTCAACCCAAATCAAGTGGTCATTGTACTTGTGTACAAAGATGCTTTGCTTTCAGCTAACGACTTAACTTGTCTCCCTAGTGCTGTTTGTGATGTCTTGCAGGATTACTAGGATGTTTTTCCGGAGGAAGTACCCGCTGGTCTACCTCCCTTGCGCGGCATAGAACATTAGATTGATATTATTCTAGGAGCATCACTTCCAAATCGACCTCCCTACCGCACCAATCCTGAAGAAACAAAGGAGATACAAAGACAGGTACAAGAGCTTTTAGAGAAAGGTTATGTGCGTGAAAGATTAAGTCCTTGTGCTGTACCTGTGATTTTGGTGCCTAAGAAAGATGCAACATGGCGAATGTGTATGGATTGTAGGCCTATCAATATTATAACTATTAGGTATCGTCATCCTATTCCTAGGTTAGATGATATGCTTGATGAATTGAGTGGCTCTACTGTTTTCTCTAAAATTGATTTGAGAAGTGGATACCATCAGATTAGGATGAAAGAAGGAGATGAATGGAAAACTACTTTCAAAACAAAATTTGGGTTGTATGAGTGGTTAGTCATGCCTTTTGGGTTAACTAATGCACCCAGTACATTCATGAGATTGATGAACCATGTTTTGAGAGCTTACATTGGCAAATTTGTTGTTGTGTACTTTGATGACATCCTAATCTATAGCAGATCCAATGAGGAACATATTGAACATATAAAACAAGTGCTGAATGTGCTAAGGACAGAAAAACTATATGCTAACATTGAGAAGTGCTCCTTTTGCACAAACAAGGTTGTTTTTCTTGGCTATGTTGTTTCAGGACAGGGAATTGAAGTGGATGAATCTAAGGTGGAAGCAATCAAGAATTGGCCAACTCCGGTGAATGTAAGCCAAGTGAGAAGTTTTCATGGCCTAGCTGGTTTCTACAGGAGGTTTGTGAAAGATTTTAGTACAATTGCTGCACCTTTGAATGAATTGACAAAGAAAGGAATTGCTTTTAAATGGGGTGCACCACAAGAAGAAGCATTTCTTGAGTTTAAGAAACAATTAACTGAAGCACCTTTGCTGGTTTTACCTGATTTCACTAAAACTTTTGAGATAGAATGTGATGCTAGTGGAATAGGTATTGGAGGTGTCCTAATGCAAGAACGAAAACCAATAGCATATTTTAGTGAGAAACTAAGCAGTGCACAACTGAATTATTCTGTTTATGATAAAGAGTTATATGCTTTGGTTAGACTGCTTGAAACATGGCAACACTACTTATGGCCTAAGGAATTTATTGTACATTCTGATCATGAGGCTTTGAAACATTTGAAAGGCCAAGCCAAACTGAATCGTAGGCATGCTAAATGGGTAGAATTCATTGAAACTTTCCTATATGTTGTGAAGTACAAGAAAGGAAAGGAAAACATGGTTGCTGATGCTTTGTCCCGTAGGCATGTTCTTTTGACACAATTAGAAGTGAAGGTACCGGGACTTGAGAGCTTAAAAGAATTGTACTGCACTGATCATATATTTTCAGAACCATATGCAAAATGTAAAGATGGGAAAGGTTGGGATAAATACCATGTGCATGATGGGTTCCTTTTCAGGGCTAACAAATTGTGTGTTCCAGATTGCTCGGTTAGGCCCTTGTTGTTGCAGGAATCACATGCAGGAGGATTAATGTGACACTTTGGCCGTGAGAAGACTTATGAGCTGCTGGCTGATCATTTTTATTGGCCAAAGATGAGGAAGGACGTTGAGAGATTTGTTCAGCGATGCATCACATGCCACAAAGCTAAGTCAAAACTGAACCCCCATGGTTTATATACTCCTCTTCCTGTTCCAAATGCTCCTTGGGAAGATATTAGCATGGATTTTGTTTTAGGACTGCCTAGGACTAAGAGGGGGAGGGATTCAGTTTTTGTTGTGGTTGATAGGTTCTCAAAAATGGCACATTTCATTCCGTGCCACAAGAACGACGATGCTTCACATGTTGCTGATTTGTTATTCAGGGAAGTTGTTCGCTTACATGGAATGCCAAGGACTATTGTTTCAGATCGTGACGTGAAGTTCATGAGCTACTTCTGGAAAACATTGTGGGCAAAGTTGGGAACCAAGCTGCTATTTTCAACTACATGTCACCCACAAACTGATGGGCAAACAGAGGTGGTGAACCGCACACTTTCAGCCTTGCTGCATACGATGATCAAGAAGAATTTGAAGGAGTGGGAAGGGTGTTTACCACACGTGGAGTTTGCTTACAATAGAGCAGTTCACTCTACCACAAGCATGTGCCCGTTTGAGGTGGTATATGGATTCAAACCACTTGCACCAATCGACTTGCTGCCACTGCCATTACAAGAGAGATGTAACATGGAGGCTTCGAAGCGTGCTGCATATGTGAAGAAGATTCATGAGAAGACCAGAGAAGAGATAGAGAAGAAGACCAAGTACTATGCAGCCAAGGCAAACACAAATCGCAAGAAGGTGACTTTTGAGCCTGGAGATCTAGTTTGGATACATTTGCGCAAAGATCGGTTCCCAGAGAAGCGCAAATCCAAGCTAATGCCCCGTGGAGATGGACCATTCAAAGTCTTGGCCAAGATTAATGACAATGCTTACAAGATCGAGCTTCCTGAAGACTATGGTGTGAGTCCAACATTCAACGTTGCTGATTTGTCTCCATGCTTCGATCAAGAGGGTCAAGAGTCGAGGACGACTCCTTTTGAAGAGGGGGAGGATGATGAGGACATCCCTAGTTCACCTCGTTTGTCATCTTCTCCACATGATAAATCTCAGCCATCAAATGAAGCTTCTAGAAAGAAGACCTATTTGGGTCCCATGATAAGGAGCCGTGCCAAACAAATACAACAAGAGGTGAATACGCTCCTAGCTGATCATAATTCATATATCCATGAGAACTTTATACTGCCTAAATCTCGTGTGCTGATTTTACTCAGGTACAATGTTGAAGACAACCAACAACTTTCAGCTCATGAAGAAACAAGTTCAGCTCATGAAGAAACAAGTTCTGCAACCCATACAACAAGTTTGAAGAAAACAAGTCTCACCCCTGATGTAAAGCATGTTTTGGTGACAAGGCCAACTAGTTACACCTCAAGGAAGAATAGCAAGCCATTTCAACAATCTATTGTTGCATGCACAGTTCCAGAATTCGTCCCAAAACTTGCTGCATCATGCCACACGAATATATGAGTATCCAGCATGTGTGGGAGTACAAAATGGACAGCATATGAAGTCTACTTTCAGGAAAATCAAACGGTACAACATTTGGAGTCCTGAGTCAAAGGATATGTGAGTTCCAATGCAAGCTGTCCAGAGCATTAATTGCTGCGTGAGGCTCCATGTGTTTGCTCCCTTCCCAGCTGGTTAGCACGAATTTGAGCCCCTCTTTTGGACTTGTTTTGACACCTAAACTAGGAGGGCTGTTCCTAGTATAAATACCCCTTCCCCCACTTCAGCCAGAACCCTTTGGCAATTTGATTTCAGCATAGGTTAGCTAAGTGCAACCAGAATCTTGTTTGAGAGTTCACTTCCTCCTTAGCTCTTGTAATCTTGCCTTGTGAGAGGGTAAACTCACTTTGTGATTTTACAACAGTAGCCGTTGAGGCGGCGACCAGTTCGTGCTTCCAACTTCGTGCGTGGTTGTGTGGATTGGAAACTTAGAGTGTGGTTGGGCGAATACTTGTTGCTGGTTGTTGCATATGCAATAGTTGGCTTCGGTCTCGTCAGGTTGCACTAGTTATCCTTTACCCGAAAACGTTGTTGGTTGGGATCGAGGGTTTCCTTCGTACCCTTCAGGTGGCGTTCATCCATTCCTCAAGCAGATCCTCCGTGAAGATTGGGCAACCCCGTATCAGACAGTGTCAACCGGGGGATGAAGTTGGTGGTTAGCCAAGTTTCATCAAATAATTGGTGGTTAGCCATTATCACTCATCGGGGGTACTGGTTGGTACTCGATTACCCCTTATCATTCGCATGTGAATCGTGACCACATTGCAAGTGATTCCGGATCGGATGTCAATCTACAGGTCTTTTGCCTGTAAGTAATTAAATTGCCCATTTATAAGGGATGTGTTCTATTATCCTGTTAAACTTTTCTTTAGAGTTTGTGTAATGGTTTTCAAGTTGTTTATTACATCCCTTTCATATACATTGCGTGATTGATATGAAGTGTATGAACTGACGGTAGATATCTGGTATCTGTATCTTGTACGACTTTGATAATATCTTTAGTGGAGTGATCCGCGAGCTGAGATGCTATTGCCAGCTTGGCAAAGTGTGGGTAGTTGTGTCGGGCTTTCAAGCGACCCACTAGTTTGCGCTTCGGCCAACTAGGTTAGGCTATGGGCATAGGTATCGGGCCTCTAAGATATTGCGATGATCATACTAGAATACCAACGCCACGTGGGTGTTTGGTATTGTGTTTGACTTACTGAATGGTGTTTGCTTCTGGCTGGCTTGACCAACAGTAATACAGACGACTGCGTGTGCATAAGCTATGTTGGTCCGGTGTCGAACTACCCAATAGGGAATGCATACGACATCTGTGGTAAGCGCATGATGTGTTGGGTGGTTGCTCGGCCTTTGGCAGAAAATCATTCTTTAGGTCACACGTGATTTTGGGCCTTGACAGTATCTAGCCCTATACAAGGGACAACGTACTGTCAACGATTGGTAAATCATAGATCTTACGATAGTCGTGCTCAGAAGATTTGTCGAAGGGTAGAGACCCCTGGGGCCATTGCTGGAAGGCCACAGACAACGATTTTTAGACAGGTTTGGGCCTCCCTTAGGATAATAGCCCTATGTCCTATTGGTATATATTGAATATCGAGTAGTTTACAAGGGAGTGTGATAATAACCCTACGTCCTATTGGTATATATTGAATATCGAGTAGTTTACAAGGGAGTGTTAGTGTTTATCCTAGTTGGGATCTACAACTAGTCGGGAATCTCCTTGGGTTGACCTATTTGGGCTCGACTTCCTAGAGGCAATGGATCTTCTCTTGGATGTCGGAAAGCCTGGAGCTTCTAGGCGATGATCTCTGATAGCATCTGGTCTGTAGATTGTGGACACGCATCTTGCCGGCGTATTTTCCGAAACTCGAACCGTCGTGGCAGAAATTTTGCGTGGGGGTGAACGAATCTTTCTCTTTTTCTTCAACTGTGCTGCTAACATAAATGAACCACATCGCGTTTGTCGGGGTCGTGCGCCTATCAGGTTCTTGGTTTCTAGCGCCTGGTGCCTCGCATATGCGGAAAGTAACTGTGCACATTTAATGTGATGGAACAAAACCGTGGAAAGCGCGAACCGAGTAAGACTGCGCGGTATAAGGGGTTCGGAGCACTTTGGGGTTTTCTCGCTCACCATTGTCTTCAACCTTCTGCACGCTCTGTCTTTTGCTCTACCAAAAGTACTCCGTCTTCCTCCTTCCGCCTTCTGCCCCATCGAAGATGAGCGATGTGGCTGGCGCTTCGAGGTCTTTTTTGTCGGCGGACGAAGGGTCCTGGGCGAAGTTGGAGATCACCCTCAATCAGCTGGAGGGCTCGAAAGATCTCGAAGCCATCCCGTTGATGTACAGAATCGAGTTCCAGCCTGTTGGCAATGAGAAGACCCCCATGCCTGAGCCAGACTGGCTGGTGGTCTTCCCGGACTTCTTCTGCTGCGGTTTCTTCCTTCCCCCTTCTGGATTTCATCTCACTATGCTCTAGTTCTACGGGGTAGAACTCGTCAATGTCAATCCAAACTCAATTGTGATGATTAGTGTCTTCCCACACCTGCGCGAAGCCTACCTCAGGATCAGTCCCTCCCTCGACCTCTTCAGGTACTTCTACAACCTGAGGAGGGTGAGGAATAAGATGGTCGGCGGCATGGGCTTCCAGTACCGAAAGGAAAGACTAGGGAGTACATTGACTTCGCAAGCAAGAACTCGTGGTTGGGGTGGCACAAAAATGGTGCTACTGCCGACCACACGCTACTAGTGGCATCATCTTCTGGGGTTCCACGCTGATCTAGATCGTGGCGTGGTTGAAGGAGATAGAGGTGAGCCCTCATCTCTGACAACTGGTCAACGAGATCACTGATTTCAAGGCCCGGGGTCAGACGACGTGGGATGTCACTGAGGACTTCATGAAGCGGGGTCTCTGTCCTCTACAAGCTAGGGACACGAGCGGTTGGAAACCTTTGGGCGACTACTACTCCACTCAGGGAGGCAAGACAGGTAACCTTTGCTTCTTGGATCCTTAGTACTCAAAATGGATCTCTTCTCATTCGGAGTAGTGTCTTCAGTAGCCCTGGGTTACCCAACAGTGCACTCGAGGACAAAAGTCCTTTTCGAGAGGGCACCCTCGTTAGACTGCACTGGCGTACCTGTGGTGCTCCCTTGGATGCACCAGCAGGACCGAGAAGCGATTCTTGCAGTAAGTCCCATTTTTATAGAATTTCCTTCTTCCTCCAAGTAGTGTGGAAACAACGTCATTCGAGTAATCTTTTTAGCGCGAGGGTCATGGGATCACTGACCTAGAGGCCGGACACTCGGAGGCCCAGAAAGGCCAGGCTGAGGCCGAGGACTCCAAGAGCTCGAGCTCGGGGCCTACCAATGTAGGCGGTAGGTCAACTCTGTGTTCGGCCTTGGGACCTATCACACCATCCGACCCCTTGGGGTCGCCTCTCCAGGCTCCTCAGGTATGTTAGTCGGGCTCCTATTTCTATTGAATGCTTTTGTAGAATTGACTCCTTGTCTTACACGACTAGTTTGGTGTTTTCAGGAGAAGCCTGCTAAGGCCATCGTCTCGACCGAGAAGACTTCGATCGGGATGGAAACCACTATAACTGCGGTCGGCCCTTCCAACAAGAAGGAGAGCCCTGCTGGGAGGAGACTTCCTCGCCGCTTGAAGAGGGCGAGGTAACCCTTCTCCTTTTTGTTCTTCTTCCTGAGTCCAGGAGATGTGTCCTGACTTTGTGCGTTGCAGGGCACTGAGTCCTCCAGCTGCGGTTGACCCCTCCCTGGAGGATAATCTTCCCGCTTCGGGCGCTAGCCCGACTCTTGCTCCGGCGCCTGCTAAGCAGCCGGTCCAGAAGGAAACCCAGCCCCTGACTGAGGACATCCTCTGAGGAGGCGTTCTCCTTGGAGCTACATCTACTGGTCGAGGGACTCCTCACCAGCAAGATCAACTCGATGCCGCTCATCGGGCCTCTCGTGGAGAACTTGCCCTGAAGAATCTCTTCCTTTCCTTAGTGGTGGTTTGACTCGGTGTTTTCGTTCCAGCATGCCATGGCTAGGTGGAACTCCGCCGGCTTTGGGTTTCAGAAGCTGAAGAAGCCGCTAGACCAGTCGAAGGCGCCGGAGTCAGAGCTGGAGGCTGAGAAGTCAGCGCTCCAGTTGGAGGTGACTCGCTTGTTCGACCAGCTAAAGAAGTCGAATAGGAGTGTGTCCAGGGAGAGGGCGTGAGCTTCCTTCCTCGAAGAGAAGCTCTCATTTGCCATGGGCCTCCTTGACTCCACCTTAAGGGGGTCAACGTGCCAATCCAGCCTACTAAGGGTGTCACCAATCATCTAGCGGAGCTGACATGGGCAGTCGGTGACCTCAAGCTAACGGTGGATGCCCTCCTTTCTTAGGAGCTTCGCCAAGGGGTCGAGGACGTGGTGGCCATGGTGCTGGCCCTCGTCAAGTCCAACGACCCCGCATTCGACTCGGAGTCCTTCATGACGACCTCCCGAAGAAGAACAATGCGGAGACTAACCAGTTGGTGCCAGTGATGTCAGAGGCCACACAGATTTTTGTTAAGAGGCTTCATGTTCTGGGCAATAATGCCCCTCCTGCTTGACCAACTATCATTTGCACTTTAATCATTTAGGTTTTTTCATCAAAAATACTCGTATGGAATGATTGCATGATGAATCTTGTCAAAAGTTAGGTGTTGATAGGCTGTGATAAGGTTTACACTTCGTACTTTTAGCCTCTCTCCCCTGTCCGAGTCGGGGAACGTTGCTACTGGTCAGGGAATTCGATCGGCCAGGACTTAGGTCTAGTCAGGTGGGGGGCTCAGTGGCTCCCCGACACTTGTAGACACGATTAGGGACTTTCCTTAAGTCCCTCGAGACCGCGACGCGTAACCCTTTCCCCTCATAAGGAGAGAAATATAGGTACTCATGCAATGAGTCACAGCAGATCCATTGACCTTTACTTTCGATGAAGTGTCATCGTCTACCCGGGATGTCTTCGGTTCAAACTAGTCGGTGAGTTGTTGAGTGTGAGTTATTAGGTGATCCCGCCAACGTACAATGTCTATGCCTCCTTCTCTTCCCTCATTCCGAGTCAAGGAACGTTGCTACCAACCAGGGATTTCGGTCGGCCAAACCTTAGGTCTAGTCAAGTGGAGAGCTCAGTGGCTCCCTGACAGTTGAAGATGTAATAAGGGGTTTTCCTTAAGTCCCACGAGACCATAGCGCGGAGCCCTTTTCACTTCACGATGGTCAAGTTGTTGGTACTCACATTGTACGCCGTTGTTAGCTTTCTAAATCATGTACTCATCCAGCCCCCAACTAGTTATTCGAGAAGGAATCTCAGATAGGTAGTCAAAGAAAGAGACATCATAATAACTGAAAGAATTAAAATATGATAACTGCATGCCATGTGGCCATCATAGTCTATGGGTTGTTCCGAGTACTCTCGTGTCACTGTCATGACTTGCCAGAACGTATTTGGGAGCACATGTTGGGTAGAGGTACCCGGAGCAACTTATTACCGATGTACCCGTCGAACGGGTTGCTTAGCTTAATGATTGGATACAGAGTTCGAAGTCGATCCGAGTGACCATGAGGCTTGGAAGGTGATGCCTGTGTGAACTTACTCTTAATACTTACAGATAAAACTTCCAGAGTTGACTAGTGTTCCAGGAGTTTGTAAGGACTCGACCGTCTTCCATTGCTAGTCTGAATGACCCTGGTCAGGAGGCTTCGACCACTCTATAGGGACATTCCCACTTAGGAGATAGCTTGTTGTTGTTGCCCTGATTCTGAACGAGTCGTAGAACCAGGTCTCCGACCCTAGGGTTCTTCCCCGGATGTGTCACTCGTAATAGTGTCAGAGAGCTTGTTGGTACTTGACCGATCTCATCAGCGCTTGAGTCCGTCGCTCCTCAATGTTATTGAGGTCATCTTCTCGTCGAAGGGTTTCGTCCTTGTCGGCATATAGCTCGACTCGGGGATATTTGAGCTTTAGTTCACAGGAGAGCATGGCTTCGGCCCCGTAAACTAAGAAAAAAGGTGTCTCGCCGGTGGCGCAACTTGCGGTGGTCTGGAGTGCCCATAAGATTGATGGTAACTCCCGGACTCATGCTTTGGCGTGAGCCGATAAGCGATGGAGGATGCGAGTCTTCAAGCCTTGTAAGATGAGGCTATTGACACGTTCAACTTATCCATTGCTCTATGGATGAGTTACAGAAGCATCACAAATCTTGGTACTTAGCCCTTCACAATAGTCGATGAAGTCTGCACTCAAGAACTGAGTTCCATTGTCGGTAATGATCCTACTCGGGACACCGAACCGCTTGGTGGCTTTCGAGGTCATCTTTGCGACTGGCTCAGCTTTCCACTTGGTGAAGGTATCAATTGCAACGAATAGGAACTTAAAGCCCCTGAGTGATACCGGAAAGGACCCCAGAATATTCAGGCCCCATGTCGTGAAGGGTCATGACAAGGGAATCGTTTGTAGCGCTTGGGCAGGCTGATGAACATGTCTACTATGGAATTGGCACTGATAGCAGCGTTTTACAAGCTCGCTCGCCTCACGGAGAGTTGTCGGCCAATAGAATCCTTGTCTAAAGGTCTTTCCGACTAGGGTCCGGAAGGTGCATGTGCCCGCATACCCCTCCATGGATCTCTTCGAGTAGTTCATTACCCTGCTTTCGAATGATGCACCGTTTGAGCACTCCATGGGTTCCTTGGCGATAGAAGGCCCCGTCTACCTGGGTGTACATCCTGGCCCGTCGGAAAATTTTCTCGGATAATGTGTCGTCTTCATATATTGTCCGATTAAGTACATGCGGATGGGTTCCATACACGGATCTTCATAATTGAGGGGTCCCTTGGAGCATCAATACCTAGTGACGTCCTTGAATGGTCAGCGGGCTCTTGGTTCACCATTCCTTCAGCCACGGCTTCGTCAGGCGTCATGGAACAAATCTTGTCATTTGCTAAAGCTATGGACAGTGTCGAGAGCCTTTCTTCAAAGGTTTCAGGTGGACATGGAGATCATGAGGAGGCCAGGCAGGTAAGACTATCAGCTCGGCAGTTGTCCTTCCTTGGGATATACCGTACATCGATTCTGATGAATTTCTTCTCCAGCTTCCTCATCTCCGCAATGTAAGTTGTCATGGTTTGGTCTAAGGTTTGATACTCCTTGCAAACTTACTTCACCACCAACTATGAGTCCCCGTTCACAAGTAGGCAGCGGATACCAAGCGCAGAAGCTACTCAGAGACCGGCAAGGAAACCCTCGTACTCGGCTATGTTATTCGTAGCCAAGAAGTCTATCTGCAATATGTATTGCAGGCATTCTCCTATCAGTGAAGTCAAAACTATTCCAGCCCCCGAGCCTTCAAGGGTCAGTGATCCATCGAAGTGCAAGGTCCATACTTCTATATTGTCGGTGGCGGAGCTGCTAGGACGAGCAGGCTCGGACCATTCGGCAATGAAGTTGGCGAGTACTTGTGATTTTATCGAGTTTGATGGCCCACTTTGTGATTCTTTCGATGGTGTCTCTGTTAAGAATAATGTCACCGAGTGGAAAGGTGGACTGAACAATGATCTTGTGAGCTCTAAAATAGTGTCGTAGCTTGCGGGAGACCGATAGTACTGTGTAGAGGAGTTTCTGTACTTCAGGGTAACATTCCTTGGGTTCGTGCAGAAACTTCACTGATATAGTAGACTGGTCTCTATATCTTCTCGTGCTTGTCTGGAGCCTCATGTTCCACCACCAACACACCGCTTCAGCTTGTGGTCTGGCCACTATGTAGAGCAGTAGTTCCTTCTCTGGGTTGGGAGCGACCAGCACAGGGAGGGTTGAAAGATAGGTCTTGAGATTCTGCAATGCCTTTTCTGATTCCTCCGTCCATTTGACGCCGTCGTGTTGTCATAAGTGTTTGAAGAAAGGATGACCTCGGTTTTCGAGTCGAGATATGAATTGGCTCATTGCCGCCATGCACCCTGTGAGTCTTTTGACGTCTCGGATTGATGTTGGAGACTTCATTTGGCTTATGGCCCAGATATTTTTGGAGTTGGCTTCGATTCCTCAGTGAGAGACAAAGAAATCAAGTAGTTTTCTGGCATCAACTCCAAAAGCACACTTGTCAGAGTTCAACATGATCTGGTTTTTTCGTAAGTTTGTGAAGGTTTCGCGAAGGTCAGAGAGTAGATCCTCTTTATTCTTTGTTTTCACAACAAGGTCATCGACGTAAGATTCAATGTTACGACTGATCTGGCTATGGAGGGCTAGCTGCATACCTCGTTGATATGTTACACTAGCGTTCTCTAATCCAAAAGGCATTTTTGAATAACAAAATACACCAAAAGGAGTTATACAGGAGGCTTTCTCCTAATCTTCTCAGCACATGCTTATCTGGTGGTAACCAGAGTAGGCGTCAAGAAGGCTTAGATAGTAACATCCAGACGTGGAGTCTACTATCTGATCTACTCTAGATAAAGGAAAATCATCCTTAGGACAGGCCTTGTTGAGGTCCGTGAAGTCTACGCACATCCGCCATTTTCCGTTGGCTTTTCTGACCATAACGGGGTTGGCTAACCACTCGAGATGTTCAACTTCTAGGATGAATCTGGCCTTCAGGAGCTTCTAAATTTCCACTTTGATGGCTTCTTTCCGGTTGACAGTGACCGCCGGAGCTTCTACTTGACAGGCTTAGTATTGGGGCAAACTACCAGCCTATGCTTGATCACCTTCCTGGAGATTCCAGGCATGTCGAATGGTTGCCATGCAAAGATGTTCGAGTTAGCCTGGAGGAAGCTGACGAGCTTGAGTTCCTATTTCAGACTCAAGGTGGAGCCAATCTGAACTATCTTGGATGGCTCCGTTAGATCCAGAGGAACAGCTTTGACCTAACCATGGGTCTTCATAGTCAACTTGGGTTTCAAGGGCTTGGTTTCTCCTTCTACTTGGTGCTGCTTGGCCAGGTCCAGACTGCGCTTGTCACAGTAGAGTCTGTTCTGGGCACACCCTTTGACCATGATAACACCTCTTGGCCCTGGGATCTTAACGCACTGGTAAGCATAATATGCGGTGGCCATGAATTTAGCGAGAATAGGTTATCCTAAGATTGGCGTTGTAAGCCGTCTCGAAATAGACTACATCAAACAAAACTCTCTTTGTCCAAAAGTTTTCTGGTTTCCCGAAGGTCACAGGAAGTGTGATTTGGCCGATTGGAGTAGCTGAGGACCCAGGTAGGATGCCATGGAAAGCGTGAGTCACCGACTTGATAGCGGAGCAGGGGATCTGCATTGTGTCAAGTGCACTTGTGAAGAGGATGTTGAGGGACTTCCTCCATCGACAAGTACTCAAGACACCCTGCAGTTATTGATCATAGGTTCGACAACCATCGGGAAACGTCCTGGTCGGACATAATTCTCGGGGCAGTCGGTCTGGTCAAAAGAGATCTTGACCTCCGACTACTTGATTGCTTGCAAGTTCTGAGGAACTATTACCAGGACTTCTCGGGCTATTGTTTTGAATTGCCTCTTAGACTAGTAGAAGCTGAGCCCCCGAACATATGCTCAATCGCTCGTTCTTCTCCGCGCATGGCTTGAGTCGTTGTCAGAATTGGAATCTCAACTGTGACTCGCCAGCTGTGGGTCTTCCCACAGTGCTTCTCCGTCTCGGCCCTAACATACTTCTTGCATAGTTAGCATTGACGGGGGTTGTATGTGTCGGTCTAGTGGAAGTCACACCAGATTTTGCCTATTCGTTCAGCGCGAGGTGGCTGTTTGTCCTTGTCCTGAGGATGCCAAGGGTGCTTCTCGGGTAGGTTAGCCATGTTTACGCTGATCGAGCTCATCATGCAGGATTAGGTGGTTTGTACAGGGGAAGTTTTATGTCTTCGTTCAGATCAATTTGCTCTTCGAAAGATTTATTCCTGGGATTCCTTCCGTCTTGATCTGATTCTTCCCCAACTTGCCGAGAGGGAGTCCTATGATTTGAGCTATTGGTCACAGTCATTAATCGAGAGGACTCGGCCTGTGCTAGAGCTTGCTGGAGCTCCGCCCCTATGGTCTGCAACCACTGCCTGCCATCAGGGGTGGTGACATCGGTTGTCGAGGGTTGCATGAGTACATTCACTACTGCAGCTTGACCCTCTCCTGCACCACCTCCACTGACGGGCCCAAATCGGACCGTCGTTGGAGGCTATCACTGCCGACGGATGACTAAGAGCCCGTCAGCAGAGAAGCTAGCTAAGTGGGACGCGAGGACCTCCACTGACGGGTAGAGAAAAGGCCCGTCAGTAGAGATGAAACGAGGGCAGCACTAATGACGCCCAACTATCACTGACGGGCTGGTCCTCCGGGACCGTCAGTGAAGGATCAGTATCCACTGACGGGCAGCCTAGCCGCCCGTCAGTGGAGATGCACCAACGGTGCCACATCTGACGTACATTATCACTGACGGGCGTCTTTTACCCGACCGTCAGCGATGATTTGTATTCACTGACGGGCGCCTTTCTTGTCCGTCAGCGTTGTTTTGTTTAGGACGCAGTCGGCCGGCGTGCTGAACCACTGACGGGCTCCTTATAGGTGCCCGTCAGTGGTAACCTGCCTATATATTTTAAGTCTGCTCTCGCTGCTGGCCAGTGCTCGCGTGCCTAGTGGCCAGCAGCGAGCGCCGCCGCCGCCCCCCTCCCGCCCACAAACAGCCCCCTCTCCCTAATCCTCCTCCTCCCCTCCTTTCTTGCTCTCTTCCTCCCCCTCCAAAAGATCTCTAGATCTAGATCTAGATCTATTTCCTTCTCAAACCCTCTCTTTTCTTCACCACCTCCTAAATCTCTCTCTCCAACCCAAAAGATATTTCATCTCTCCCTCCTCCTCACACTAATCTCTCCATAGATCTATCTTTCCTCCCCGGAGTTCCATTCCCTCGCCTAAAAGATCGCTAGCACTTGGTAATAATACCCTCTTTGGATGAATGAGATACAAAAGTTTTCTTTTCATTTTGTATATGTATTTGATGTGATTGCCGGCCATCGAGCCGAGACGATAGTTGCTATGTGATTTTCGGTTATCGAGCCGAGGCCTAGTGTTTTGTTCTTTTTCGTCGAACTGATTAGTTTCGTGTCGTAGGTCTTGATCGATGGATCTTAGTTGGATGTACGACAACCGGGCGACAGAGAGTTGGGCTATGGCTTTGAACGAGTTTCTTGATGTCGTCGAGCGAGATATGAGGAGAAAAGGTGGCACAAAGATTTGTTGTCCGTGTCGCGATTGCAAAAATTTGGTAATGTTCGATACGAGAGGGAGGGTGACGGTACACCTGGTGCTAAGGGTTTCATGTCAGGCTATACACGTTGGACGTGTCACGGCGAGGAGGAGGAAGATCAGGTGTTACAGCGAGATGCCGAACACGGAGATGACGAAGAAGACAAGGGGAGTATCGAACCTGACGGCGAAGAAGAACGAAAAATAATTTGGCCGATATGGTGCAGGACGTTCATATGGTGGAGCAGGTGGTGCTAGATCCTGAGGATGAAAGAGAGGCTGCTAAGTTCACGAGACTAGTTGAAGACTCGCAAACCCCGTTATATACCGGTTCCGATCCAGAACACACGCGTCTGTCAGTCACGCTGGAACTTCTAAGGATCAAGGCAGCCCACAACTGTCCGGACGAAGGCTTCGATGAGACATTGGCTTTTCTTGCAAAAGTTTTTCCGAAAAATAATTTGCTGCCTACGAGCACCGAAGAAGCCAAGAAGGTTGTCTGCCTTCTTAGGTTAGAGGTGTAGAGGTTCCATGCATGTCCAAATGACTGCTTTATTTACCGCAAGGAGCACGAGAAGCTATACAAGTGTCCCACGTGCAACACGTCCAGATTCAAGAGGGGTAGAAACCAAGCCGATGATGAGGACCCAGTGACGAGTGACGCTCCAGCAAAGGTTGTATGGTATCTTCTGGTCCTTCCCCGTTTGAATCGTTTATTCGCTAACAAGAAGGAGGCAAAGCTGCTACGTTGGCACGTGGAGGGGCGGAAAACTGATGATGGAGTGATGAGACACCCTGCCGATGCTTCGCAGTGGAGGGCAATCGACGCCCAATACGATGATTTCGAAAAAGATCCGAGGAATATTAGGTTTCGTATGAGTATGGACGGGATCAATCCATTCGGCAACATGAGCAGCAGACACAGCACTTGGCCCGTGGTTCTATGGATGTACAACTTTCCTCCATGGCTGTGCATGAAACGAAAGTACATACACCTCTCTATTCTCATACAAGGGCCGAAGCAACCTGGGAACGATCTGAACATGTATCAACAATTATTGTTCGAAGAACTAGCTACACTGTGGGAACCAGGGGCCCAGGTCTAGGACGCATACGAAGAAGAATTTGAAGTACTTACAAACCAATGTATAATCCAACTTCAATGAAATTGTCTGAAATTTTAAACATAGCCTCACGAGGTCATATAATTACCCCATGTCAATTTTCAACTTTTTTTTACCACATTTAGATTTAATAAGAAATAAAAAAACAGAAAGACGCAAGCAAACATTTGAATTTCGACAAGCAAACGTTTGAATTTTTGATATATTTTCTACATACGAGCTAAACCGATACATAGGTACGTAGATATGAATTTTCCTTCCATTTATAGGCCTTCTTTAAGATAGTTGTAGTTCAAATCTGAAATATATCTAGTAAATAACTAGATATTCATTTAATGCGTAAAAAATAGCAAATGATTTCAGAAAAATGCCTAACTTTGACATGAACAATGTAATGTAGTACGTTACATGTAGAAAAAGTTTGGAGCGTAGCTAAAAATGATTTTTCAAAGGTTTTACACATGGTACCTCAAATTGGTATTTCAAAAAATAGAAAATTCAAATTATTACATAACAAGATGGAACATGATGAATTATTAGCGTATAATATTGTAATATGAAGTTGTAGTCCAAATCTCAAGTTCAAATGATGAAGAATTTATGATGTGTACTTCAATCTTCATATTTCCCCTTCAAATGCTATGAAGCTTTCTCACAGATGGTTCAGTTACAAAGCAATGTATAATCCAACTTTCGCGAAATTGTCTGAAATTTTAAACATAGCCTTAGAAGGTCATATAATTACCCCATGCCAATTTTCAACTTTTTTTGACCACATTTAGATTTTATAAAAAATCAAAAACCAGAAAGGCGCAAGCAAACGTTTGAATTTCTCAAAGCAAACGTTTGAATTTTTGATATATTTTGTAGATACGAGCTAAAACGATAGATAGGTATGTAGTTATGAATTTTCCTTCCATTTAGAGGCCTTCTTTAAGATAGTTGTAGTTCAAATCTGAAATATACCGAGTAAATACCTACATATTCATTTAATGCCTAAAAAATAGCAAATGATTTCAGAAAAATGCCGAACTTTGACACTAACCCAAAAAAGGTAAAAGCCCTAAACCAAAAATACAAAAACACCCCTAGCATATAGAAATAACCCTAACATCACCTAAAATATGTAAACCTAAAATTCAAGAAAGAACAACTCTACTGACGGGCACGTTACAGAGGCCCGTCAGCGGTAAAGGCGCCCTAACCCTAACGGTTATTAGGCTCTATTGACGGGCCATTTCCAGAAGCCCGTCAGTGGTGGTCTTGCCGTAATAGTAATCGTCCCCACCTCTACTGACGGGCGCTCTACGGTTGCCCGTCAGCGGTGGTCTTGCCCTAACCCTAACCGTCCCCACCTCTACTGACGGGCGCATTACGGTTGCCCGTCAGCGGTGCCATAACCCTAACCGTCCTCACCTCTACTGACGGGCGCGCTCAAAGAGCCCGTCAGTGGAGATGCCACAGTGCTGTCAGCGACGTCTTCACTGACGGGCGCTTAGTTGCCGCCCGTCAGTGGTAACCAGGACCCTTTAAAAGCCACGCGCGGGACTTCGCGAAAATTTCACCAAGTCCCGCGCGTTCGAAACGAACCAGCAGCGAGACGCCACCGCCCCCGACGCCGCCAGGCTGCGCCGCCGCCCCGTCTGGCCCCGACGTCCGCCGCCCCCGCCGCCGCCCCCTCCGTCGCCCCCTCTGCCGCCTCCTCCGGCCTCCGCCGCCGGCCGCGCCGCCACCTCCCGCGCCGCCGGTCACCCCATCCGCGAGGTAGCCCTTCATCCTCTCTCTCTCTCGCCCCCCTTCATCCTCTCTCTCTCGCAAATGGGCACAATTTTGTAGTGACGCTCTGCATTAGTGGTGGTAGGCATTTGAAGTTTTGAACTTGCTCCATGGACACCCATGTTCTTGTTGGACCAACGCTATTTGGATATGGGTGGCTGATACAAAATATTTTAGTTTATGAACATGATAATTTGTTGATATGAAGATTGCTGAAGCTATCAGCAATTTAATCTATATCCATGCATTACCACCTTCGCTTGCATGTCCTTTTTGGTATTTATAAACGGAGATTTATATTTTCTTTTTGAAAAAGAATCATATAATAGTGATAAGTTTCTTACCCCTCAATTACAGGGATGTCATGATATAACCATTGGATTGAGATATTTGGAATTCTAGATGTTTCTTCTATGTGTAATTGGATACTTCATTCTAGCTTTCCCTTAAGAGTGATCCATTATTGCATCTGTGGTGACTTTAGATCCTATGATATTCTAGCATGTGTATGTTCATTGCAGGTTGGTTGACACAGCAGTCAAAACATCTCGTAGTGGATATATTCATCGTTGTCTTGTCAAAAGTCTCGAGTCATTGATAGTCTCGTATGATCACCCTGTGCGCGATGTTGATGGATCAATCATACAGTTCTGCTATGGAGAAGATGGAGTTGATGTGCTTAAAAGTACCTTTCTTGATAGGTATAAAGAACTTGCTGATGTAAGACATGAACATGTTGGAATAATTAAAACTAAGATACCACATGCCATAATTATAAATGATGACGTAGAAAGTTAAATCTAGTTTCACGAGATCAGCACTATATAGAGCCTCAAGGAGTTCTTAAATGTTAAATGCGAATTGTCAGCAAAATGATATTATTGGGAAGTGGTAACAAGCATTCCTGACATTTGATGTGTCTAAACCTTAAATTTGACATGGAATTTATATTCGATATAAGTTCCAATCACCTTGTACATACTTACTAGAGCTTTAATTCTTTTGTGTGTTACAACATTAAGTTGATAGGAATTTCGTGGGCATTTTAAAGAAGATTGGTAAGAATGGTACTGTACTATATGTGTGTATGAGCAGGAACTAAATAGCAAATGCTATTGTTTTTTTTAGTTTTAAAATGGCCGCCAGTAGTACTCCCGCTGGGTCCCCGACCCGAGCAGTAGAAGCCGTTGACGACAGCACAGCCCCCCTCGTCGTGGCCGCACCGATCGATGCACCGACCCTGGAGGCACCCAAGCAAGTTTCCTCCGAGACGGCCAAGGAACCTGCCCTCGAGCTGGCCGAGGATCAACATCTCTTAGCGGCCGTCACAGCTGGACAAGAGCAAGCTGCCTCGAAGTCCAGCTCTAGCTCTGCCTCCGGGTCAAGTTCTGAAGGGGACGAGGCGCGTGAGGAGGAGGTACCGACTCCAGCACCGACCAGGTCTCTGAATAGGAGGAAAGGCAACCAGTTGCCGGACAAGACGTATGTCATCACCCGTGTCGACGACGTCAAAGACATTCCGGCGAGTCCACATAAGGCCGCTAAGACCTTTAGCAACGCCTGCGGGTGCTTAGTACGCGAACAAGTTAAGATTACGTGCAAAGAGTTCAGCCAGTTAACTCAGTCCACAAAAGATACTCTCTTGAGGAAACTGTGGGACAAGTACCAGATTCCTGCAGCCGACAAGGAAAGAGTCGAAGCGCAAGCCCTGAAAATCATGGCTAGGGCTCTGAAGACTTGGCGATACGATGCACAGAAAGTCGTAGATGAGGATTGGGAAACCAAGATTAGTAAAAAGATGGTCCAAGATACAGAAGGAAGACTGGGACGAATTCGTTGCTCAAATAAGGAGCCCAGAATTCCAGGAGAAGAGCCGGTGGGGGAAAGAGCTTCGCAAGAAGAACACATTAGACCACAAGCTCGGCAGCCGTGGATACCTGGGGAAGAGACCGAAGTGGGCCAGAGAGGACGAAAAAATTAGCCGCGGCTGGGAAAGCACCTCCTTTCGCACACCTCAGGGAACCACGTGCTAGGGAGTACATGAGGGCGCACACAAGGTCTGACCCTGTGACGGGGTCACCAATTTATGAGTCCGAGGAACTGCAAGTGGTGGCCGAACGGCTGGTAACGACTCAACCCAGTCTCTTTTCGTACTTAATCACGTTGCTTCCAAATACGCTGTCTTCTCATCAAGTAATTTAACTTTCAGACAGAACTGAGCCAGCAGCCTGGAAGCTCGCAGGACTCCGTCACGAGCTTCCCAAAATGGAACGACGATCTGGCGAAGGCCCGATAGAAACCGGAGCATCGGGGCCGTGTAGTAGGCGTCGGGGATGGCGTTAAATGGGACAAGGTATTTCCCCGAAACCCCGAGGGGAGCCGCCGCCCCCGGAGAGACAGCCAGGAGTTTATGGACAATCTGCGGGAGCAAATGCGGGAGATTGCCGAGCAGACGTGGCTATGTATGCAAGTGGCCGCAGCGCAAGGCCAGCAGAGCGTGCTTCCCGATAATCAGCCTGCAGGATGGAGTAGCTGTGCATCCACCTCGGACGGCAGCCCCTACTCGGTGAATCCCGTCGACAGCATCACCATAAGTCTCGTCCGCTAAACAAGTCGTTATAGTACGAGCTGATCTCATTGTCCTGACTCCAGTGCGGACGGCACGTCTATCCTCTATTTCGCAGGAAGCCACTAGATGCACACTCACGGTGCAGATTCCTGGCATGAAGGTCCCGGTGGCGCACGGCCAGGTTTTCCCAACGCCGGAGGGGGCAGTCCTGCACTGTGTTCCTATGCGGGAGCACCATGCGAAGGTGCAGGTGGACCTCGTCCTCAACGACTACAGTGAGGTGTTAGTCCCTGTCCCCCCCAAAGAGGAGCTGACGAAGCTAGGGCAGTGCAAAAACTGCTTCATCCAGTGGCCGAAGAGCCAGATTACTATAACCGCGGCGGCCTCTCCTCGCACGGGCCCCTCGTCCAACAACCCCTCTCCATCAATCGGACGATCTCCGTTGGGACTCAGCCAATCACCTCCGTCCTTTAAAGACCTGGAGGACCATCTTGTCGGGGACCAGCACATGTCACCGATTTTGCGGTCCCCGGAAGTGTCGGAAAGGCCCTCCGAGGTTCAAGGCGACCCTCTGGATCAACGGAGGGGGAAGATTTTCTCTCCCGCCACACTAGCTGGGACGCTGGAAGTAGCGTTGGCGGCAGGCAAGAGCCCGGAGCCGGTACAGCAGAGGAGGAAAAGCAAAAAGAGACGGGCCGGCACCGGCGAGAAGGAAAGAAAGGAGCAGAGGCAGAAATCCTTATCCTTCTCAACATCGTCATCCAAATTATCTACACGGACCAAGGGTCTCTGGCGAGAATTTTACTTACCACGTGAGGACATGCTCCCACAGGATGAGCTGGACAATCTGTCGGAGGACATGAAGATGCTGCATGAAGATTACCTGAAGATGTCCAGAGATCCTGATACATTCTGCCAATATTAGAAGGTGAAGGTGCCAAGGGAATACAATTTCTTCATGCAAAATGACCAAGACACCTTCGACATCAACTTTGAAGACCTATTCAACATGTACAACCTCTATAGGCTCGACACCATGATGATCAGGCTATGGGCTCTCTACCAAGCCCAAGAGTGCAGACGTCTTCAGGACTCCAATATTGGTATAGTCGATCCGATATGCATGAACGAAGGCTATGCCAGGACCCCGGACGGTCGAGGATTTCTTGAAGAATACCTGTCGCATGCATTCGTGGTTCATAAGGACAAGGAGTACATACTAGCCCCCTATAACCCTCCGTAAGTCCTAAACTTAGCACCGTGGAGTTTTTTTTGTTTTTTACGTACGTATCTCCGCCTGCTTACGTTTATTTGTTCACATTTATGCAGCGACCACTGGGTCCTAATTGTGATCGTTCCAAGCTGGGCCAAGGCTTTTTACTTTGACTCCTCATCGAAAAAGACAGCGGACTTCACCAATATAACTAAGATTCTGGATATAGCTTTCTTCAGAGCCAAGTTCTCGGGGCATACTAAAATATATGTAAAAGCGATAAAAATGGTACACCATTACAAGTTCCCTTGCAGAGTTCAGCCGGAAAATAGCGTGACATGTGGGTACTACACCTGCGCCCATATGGACCTCTTTGTCCGGTACAAGAACAAGCATTGGAAAGATATGAAAGAACTGAAGGCTTGGAGCGAGCTGGGAAGTCAGATGTACGACTAGCGACAGGACTTTGCTCGCATCCAAAAAGTCTTCGCCAGACTCATCAACCTCGAAGTCATCAATCCGATGGGTGAATTCTACGTCGGCCACCAATTTCCGAAGCCAAACTTAAGCGGGCATCAATAGAATCATTGTTTCTGTAATTGAATAAACAACTGTTTCATACTTGTGACCGTCATTGGAATGTACATACTATATATGTCATTATAAATGTCTTAAGTGCTAACCGTTATGTGATTACAAATGTGTTATGCGATTAAGAGATTTGACTCTGTGAATGAATAGTTGGTTTAGCCTGTGATTAGGAATAATGTAATGCGCTATAGCCTATTATTATGAATAATCTAAATGTGATTATGAGTTAACACAGCCTTTTCGGTTGGCAGGAATACATATCTCTACTGACGGGCACTTACGGAGAGCCCGTCAGTGGAGTACGACCTCTACTGACGGGCTATTATGACGCGCCCGTCAATAGTGCTGGAACCAAGTGCCTCCGACTGGGGGTCTCCTCTGACAGTCCCTATGCGCCCATCAGTAGTAACAAACACTACTGACGGTCCGTCCGCCCGTCAGTGGAGTGGCCCCCTCCACTGACATTTCCAGGGTGACGGGCCCCCTGTCCGTCAGTAGAGGGTGTTTCGGGACCGTCAGTGGTGACCTGTTCTGCTGTAGTGATTTTGGACCTCAGAGAGCTTCTGAGCGGTCCGAGACGCACGGATCTCTCCCCCTTGTCGGGAAGTGTTTCGATCTATCGGCTTAAGGGCTTGATCCGGAGGTGTTGCTGGTGAACGTTGTAGGTGATGACGCCTGGTTCCCAGATTAGGATTGGGAACGATGTTGTTTCTTGCGGAGTTCTCAAGATCTTTGATTTTGTGTCTGATCGCGAGAACTACCCACGGATCAGCTCCACTCGACCCATCATGTCCTGATCACTAGAGGAGGCTTTAGAAGTCTGATCCTGATCAACTAAGTGATGGGAACTGCAGGCGACAATCCTGACATCGGACTTGTAGTGCCTGCTTTAGTGTTGTCAGGTGACCACAAACTAACATTCAAGGCCTTAGCACATTCGGTCCTAAAGTGATTCACATCACTCTCAGACTCATCATCAGGGGAGGAGTCATCGAGTTCCACGCAATTGGCCAATCAGCTCTTGATCGGATGGGTGGGCAAAGTCATCGTAGAAGCCCATGTTCGAGAAGCCAGTTCTTTGCATGAACCTTATCGGATCTTATGATGATTCCAGCACTGTCTCAACAGAATCGACCGAAGATGTCCATACGGTCGGTGCCATCTGTCGATGATTTGTAAACCGCCAATCTTACGGTATTCGTGATCAGAAGATTTATTGAAAGATAGGGACCCCTAGGGCCATTGCTGGAAGGTACTTGATCACCACGGATGATTTTTAGACAGTTTGTGCCTCTCTCAGGATAATAACCCTACGTCCTGTTGATATATATTGAATATCGAGTAGTTTACAAGGGAGTGTTAGTGTCTATCCTAGATGGGATCTACAACTAGTCGGGAATCTCCTTGGGTTGATCTGCTTGGGCTCGAATTCTTAGAGGCGATAGATCTTCTCTTGGACGTTGGAAGGCTTGGAGCTTCTAGGCGATGATCTCTAAAGGCTCGTTGTGGATGTTAAAAAGCTTGTCCTCTCTGCGGGGCCACTGAGTCCTTTTATAAAGCATACTCCATATCTGATACGAAGCTGTCTCCGACTAGGACTCTAACATCCTTAAACGTGGGGATAGACTTCCTAGTTTAAGGGGTATCCGGTATCCGTAGGGGTTTCCTTATCTCTTAGAATCCTTTGCAAATACGTCAGCTGCATCGCGTATCTAGGGTATTATATGCGGATATTGACTCATATTCGGTAGAATTATACTACTCACCGTCAGATACCATGTCCCTGAATTTCAACATCATGAACTTGTTGGGATGAAGGTCTTAAACCATGGGCATTCCTCTCTACGTAACGTTATTGAATGAACATTTGGTTGTCTCAAAATGAAGTGGTGCATTCTGTGTGACTTATCAAGCTACCCAGTTGACAAGCAAAAGAAGATCATTGCTGCATGCATGGGTTTATATAATTTAATTCATGATTGTGCACTACGTGATGAATATTTTAACAGATTAGACATGGCCGGTGGAGTTGGTATGCACAATGCTCCATCTTGCAACGATGACGGACTATGGGCCAAAAAATGTGATGAGATTGCCTAGAGGTTGATGGCAGGACAATGAGTGCGTCCGTGTTATGTTTTATGGCAAAATAAGTTATGCTGCAACCTCTTTTGTTGGCATGGAAACGTGTCAAAATCTTCCTCCAACATGATGTGGCACTATAAAATTATGGATTTTGTGCTTCTTTGATATTTCTATTTGAAATTTTATGCCCAATTGCATAAGTGGCATAGGATACAGTCCAAATTATGTCAATATCAGTAAACATCAAACTGGACTGGACTAAGGGTACTTCAAACATTTCTTCTTTCCTCTTATACCATAAGCTTCTATCGTATAAGTTCTTATAAATAGATAGTTGGCTTATCTGGAGCTTATCCCCACTGTAGCTTATCTGGAGTTTAGCCTCATAGCTGGTTTATGCACAAGGTCCAGCTCTAACAAATGGGCCTATTAGTATCAATTATAGGGTTACCATTAATTATAGAGTATGTGCAAAGGCGTGATAGCAGGTAGCTCTTTATGTTGTCATATTGATGTGACGCAGAAAAGAAAAGAGAATAAAACTAAGTCATCTCAAGAGTTATACTCTACAAAAAGTGTAAAACTCTGAAGTCCACCTCAAATACCTTAGTAGCCATATTATCATCCGTGCCTCGATCAGTTAGTCTAATAAACCAAATAGTATTCCAAATACTGATGGCAAATCGAGTGCGCTAAACCCAATTAATGTCGATGCGATGCAGCATAGCAATAGTGGTGGCTTACACGAAATGGGGCGCGAAATGCTGCGTGCGCGTGACGATCGGATGTGCGGCGCATGGGCCGCATGCCGCCATGCTCATTGCGGTCTTCCATGGCGTTTTCCTCTTCCGTGGTCGTCACCTTGACGTGCACCGCTAGCCTAGCCTTGTCCCTGCCCACTCGTACAGTGATGTCCCCGGGTACAGGCAAGTCTCTCTGTCTGAGACGTACCACCAATAATGGCCGAATACATTCGAGTTTCGCAAGTCTCTCTGTCTGATACGTACCACCAATAATGGCCGAATACATTCGAGTTTCGATCCGCAGTTCTATATATCACTCGTGCTCGCCGCTCCGGCTATTCTTATCTTTAGCCAGTAGGTACCACCGCGCTCAGCCTGACCGCACTGGCTATGGTACAGGAGTTAATGGCCTTGCGTCTTCCCGCTTTGGTACTGTTGGTCTTAGTTGGAGCTGCGGCACAAGCAGCTGCCGACGGCGGTACCGAGGAGGCCGCGAAGAAGGCTGCATGGACGGGTGGGCTTAGCCGGCGAAGCTTCCCGCCGGGTTTCGTGTTCGGGACGGCGGCATCAGCGTATCAGGTGGAGGGCATGGCACTGAAAGATGGACGCGGGCCTAGCATATGGGATGCCTTCGTCAAGATGCGTGGTGAGCTTAGAGCGCTCGAATTGTCAGGCATTCTTATAAGATTTGTTTTATACACAATTCTTGTGGAAATTCTATGTTGAAATTAACATAACCTTAAATACAAGTATTTGGTGCAGACCGGCACCCACCCCGATCATCCTCGTCCGCGTGACAGGAGTCCCCATTGTGAAATACTTCTTTAGTCAGTGTTAGATCAAATAACAACTTGACAACTTGTATATATGGTGTGTCCGGGTTTAACACACTGATGGAATGATGAGTGAGTAACGTCGTTCTGTTCTCTGACCAGGCGTGATCGCAAACAATGCCACGGCAGATGTTACTGTTGACGAGTACCACCGCTACAAGGTGAAGAACTTCAATCAAGTCCTCCTGGCTGTAGTCGAGTGCAGTAATATTTTCTCACGAGCCAATGCCCGAGCAGATGTGTTCTTGCTTGATTCCACCGGGAACTTAGAGTATTAAAGTTAGTACTCTGTTCGTGCAGGAGGACGTGAACATCATGAGAAAGATGGGGTTTGATGCGTACCGATTCTCGATCTCGTGGTCAAGAATATTCCCAAGTAATGTTCCGCTTTCGAATTTTCTTTGGTCTTCCGTTTCGGATAGTGCTGACAAACTAAATTTCTGTTCAATGACTGTTCATTTCTAGATGGGACTGGAGAAGTAAATTGGAAAGGTGTGGCATACTATAACAGATTGATAAACTACATGCTGAAGATAGGTATGTCGTGATATACATAGTATAAACATGTAAAGAGCGTTTTTCATGCATTTTCCTCGCAAAAAAAAGTGTGATTTTCATTTGAAATTAGACAGTAGTTTCAACTTAAGTTCCATGCTGAAATTTTGCTCCGCTTGTCACAGGCATTACGCCCTACGCAAATCTATATCACTATGACTTACCAGAGGCACTAGAGGTGCAATATGGAGGGCTCCTGAACAGAAAAGTTGTGTAAGTTTGTCGCATTATACATGTTTCAGTTTCGTAGACAGATGTAAATAGGAAATTTGTGGACTGAGACGATAAAACGTAACATATTACATGTTGATTTTATTTACTCACCCAATCATGCAGGAACGCGTTCGCGGATTACGCCGATTTCTGCTTCAAGGCGTTTGGTGACAGAGTGAAGAACTGGATGACATTTAACGAGCCTAGGGTCGTCGCTGCTCTTGGCTACGACGACGGCAGATTCGCTCCAGGAAGGTGCACGAAATGCAAGACCGGGAACTCCGCTACCGAGCCTTACATCGTCGCATATCACCTCATTCTTTCCCATTCTGCTGCTGTTCAGAGATACCGAGACAAGTATCAGGTAAGAAGAACCGTGCAATGTGTGTTCTGCATGAAAGGACGAGTGACTTGAGCTTTGCTAACTCTAGTGGCAAATATGCAATTTGCCCTTTTGAAAATTCAGACAGTAACAGAGCTATTTATGAAAAGAAAATTATTTTCACATGAACTATCTTTTCAGCCTACACAGAAGGGTAGGATTGGAATTCTTCTGGACTTTGTCTGGTATGAGGGTCTTACAAGTTCAACGGCTGACCAAGCTGCGGCTCAAAGATCAAGGGACTTCCATGTGGGATGGTAATTCTACTTTGTAACTTATTTGTGTTCTTGAACTTTCTAGACTTTCTTCTTGACCAAGCTGCGGCTCAAAGATTACTATTAGTTCAACCTACTTTGAATATGTTTCTTCTAGAGATGGCAACTTCTTGCTTGCCTCTGTCCGAAATATTGATTTCCACTTGACACAGGATAAAAATCCGCTTGTATAACATCTCAGCATATTGAGCTTAACATGTTGTAGGTTTCTGCACCCAATCATCTACGGTGAGTACCCAAAATCGATGCAACAAATTGTAAAAGAAAGGCTCCCGAAGTTCACAACCGAGGAGGTTCAGATGGTGAAGGGCTCTATCGACTATGTTGGCATCAATCAATATACTGCTTATTATGTCCGTGATCAGCACCCTAATGCAACTACTCTCCCTAGTTACATGTCTGACTGGCACGCTGAATTTGCTTGTGAGTCCTCTCGCTCTCCATTTCACTTAATACAACGATCTAGTAAACAAAGAAAAGAAAGAGTTTCAGCTCCATGAAATCAGGTCCACCCTCTAGCATCCTTAGATACAGATTGCTCATGTTTAGATACGTGCTGCTTTACAAGTTTTTTAGTTGTATAAGTTTACATAGGGTTGAGATTTTTGTGTCCATGCATGAAATAATTTACCCACTAGCTCAACATTTGCCGATAATTTTTTCTTATGTACAGTGACATGATTAGTACCCAATAATTTATTGGTGTGTGTAGTGACAAAAGCACAGTAAAACATTTAACGGTGATGTGAAGTGGAGCTATAGCAAAGCTGAGAAACATTTCTTGGATGAAAAACTCATAAGGTTCAAAAGAATCATTATGAGATCCGTCAATAAGTATGTTCTACATCTATGTAATGATAAAGCTCGATCGCTATGCGACACAAAAAGAAAATATTTTTCAAGGTAGTGTTTTCACTATTTTGCCGAAGTATTCTTTTTTCTTATATGTCAATACATTTGAGTCTGATCTGGAAATTTTACCGAGATATATAGTATACTCCCTCTACATCTGGTATTTTTTTCCTTCTAAAATTTCGAACTATGTGAAAATGCTAACTTGCACTTGATATTTCTCCTTTAATAACTATGAAGGGTAGTTTTTCGGTGCATTCCAAAAAGTGAAGAGCACATTAATGTAATTCGGGGGTCTGATTCGCTAGCAAAGCTAATCCTTTCTTTTTGTATCCGAGACCATTTCCTTATTTCCCTTGCTATATTGATGCTGCAGATGAACGCAATGGCGTGCCTATTGGACCAAGGGTATATATGCTATTGGTTATTTCTACATAGTTATAGTATCAACTAGTATTCCTTGCTGAGAAAACTAACTACAACTCCAGGCGAATTCTGATTGGCTTTACATCGTACCGTGGGGATTATACAAAGCTGTCACTTACGTCAAGGAGAAGTACGGCAACCCCACGATGTTTCTGTCTGAAAATGGTACAACTTCTGAGACACTTCCCTGTACCTATTTTGAGCACATACCTGCCTACACTGACAACGACATGAGTAAATCATGTTTCAGGCATGGATGATCCTGGCAATGTCACCGTCGCTCAGGGGGTGCACGACACGACGAGGACTGCTTACTACAGGAGCTACATCACCAAGCTGAAGGAGGCTATCGACGACGGCGCCAACTGCATAGGGTACTTCGCTTGGTCTCTGCTGGACAACTTCGAGTGGAAGCTTGGGTACACAGCGAGATTTGGCCTAGTCTACGTGGATTTCAGAACGCTCAAGCGGTATCCCAAGATGTCGGCCTATTGGTTCAGGGATGTTATCGCCACCAAGAACTGAGTTGGTCCTTTAGCTTCGGACCCTACCTAGTTCTTTCCGTATTTTGGTACAATAAAACAAATGTTGGTCTGTCGCTGAAATCGAATGTAGTTGGACGAATAAGTACGTGGGCAAATACTACGGTAATACAAATGAAGTTTAGCCCCAGCATCACCTTTATGTGGAGGTCACCCCGTGTGATGAATAATTGACACCGTTGAGCGAACCTTCTGGAGTCTGTTTGAGTTTGGTTGGGACTTTGTGAGTGCTGTAGTTGCAAACTTCTAATGTTACTATTGCTCGAATGTGAACAAGTCACGCGAGCGGCTCCGTATCACCCCGACTAGGCGCCGTGGAGGCGAAACCCTAGTGCTGCAGCCTGGGTTCCTCTTGTGCGCGCCACCGCTGCTGCCAGCAATTGCCGCAGGGGCGGTGGGCCTTCTACCTCCAAAGGTGGTTGGGGGGATGGTACTCGGCAGCGTGGGCGTTCATCGTGAAGCATGGGCGATAAGGCGGGCAGCGGGCCTAGGTGGTGAGCTACGGCTGCAGTGGCAAGGCGGCGTGGTTTCCGATGGGTGGAGGCGCAGTGTGGTTGGCTTGCAGGTGTACGTGTCGGCTATGGCGAAGGTGCGCGGCAGTGGCCAAGAGAGGTGGCGCGTGATGGAGGCTTCGCACGGTGGCGCACGATGACAGCTAGGTGGGCTGATGAGCGGCTGCTGCGACGGAAGGGCCTTGCGCCGCCAGGGTATGCACGACAGCAGCTTAGAGCGGCCAAGCGAGGCTGCGGCGGCGGCTTGGCAAGGTAGTGCACGTTGAGCTAACGCCCAACTGATGCCGGCCTAGCATGAGACTAGATCAATTACAGTAAGCTTTCTCTTGAAAGTATTTTAAAATTTATCAATCCTAAAGAAGCGATGTGTCGTGCAAACGTTCACAGCGTTGAATTCGGTCTTACAAATTACAGAGAGTGCCGGCGCTTACTTCGGGTGTCAAATTGAAGATGGCGATATTCCTAAAATTAATTGTGAAGACAAAAGCTATACAAGTAATATTTAAAAAGAAATTAAAGACAATGTAAGGAAAATAGGTGTTGCTACTATGACGAGGAATAGACGTAGGAGTGAGTTTCACCTACAGATTAGTATACTTGCATACGGATCATAAGTATTAATATTATTATACTGATAGGTATGATATCAATAATCAAGTGAATGACATGTTCATAATTCACCTATGCCACCTATGCCGACACATCGGCCATGTCATAGGATCTATCGTCCAGCCACGGTGACGAGGCAAAATTTGGCATCACCAAAATTATTAAGGCGTAAGCCAGACCAATGCTTAAAGCATCGTGACTATGCCGGGTCTCCCTAGAGTCTCCTTGTGACTAACTGCACTACGCGTCGTTGTTATTTTCGCTTTGAAGTTCACCACGAGTCCTCCCTAATGTTCACCTTGGGCATCTATATTAAGATAATCATACGAGACAAATATCGAGGTATCGAGATACAAAATAAATATGATCCAATACAAATAATCTTTAACCTACGAGGCTAATCCTCCTCCCGAAGCTTATGGTGCACTACTCATAATCCATAGAAATTACCAAGATCATGGAAAAAGTTGCAACAAGTGGATAAAGAGAAAAGTACTTGATTGAAATACTAAATTTTGTCTTACAACCTTGGTTCTTGGTAGTAATGGAGCAAGAGCATAAGATCTAGATGAACATGGTGGCTAGGGGGTTTTGGAGTGGAGCACAAGATCACAAGTGTTGTTTAGGGTTTCGTGGAACAAGTGTCGTGATTCTCCTCTGAGTTCCTGCAAGGAAAGTGTTTGATTTGATGTGGCGCGTCGTACGACCCTGATAACACCATGTCGTATGGGTGGCACGGTTGCACCACTGGTCGGCAAACCTTCTAGAAACTTCGTTCAGGCACATTTGTTCGTGAGCACTCCTCTTGACGAGTAGTTTCCAAATATATTTGTATATGCTCCTTTTCCAGTGATCCTAGACACATTATGTCCAGAAAGAGAGATTTGCATAATTCGGTAGTTAATTAGTTATTAGTAGCAATAATCAGGAATTGATCTAGTCAAAATTCATTGAATAAGGATCAAACTTAAGGAAAATAATGAGTACAGAATGAACTCATCAGTGGCGGTAGTGCTCAGTGACGACCAGGCGTGGATGTGTGCATTGGAAGTCCCCAGATCTAGGCAGCTATGATGCTTACGTGGGTTCGTGAGGTGATCTCGATGGTGCTGTGGTTGCAAGGGTGATTGCAGGCTGCGGTATGGTAGTTGTGGCCAACGCAGGCGAGAAGAGGTCGAAGCACGCTGGGTGAAAGCCATGTTCCGACCTTGATCAGAGCTGGCGATGGCGACACCTGTGGGCGTTGTTACCTCCTTGGAGGCATCGTTATGAGGTTGCGCTCATCTCCTCTTCTAAGGGGTCAATCTGGCCCCGGGGAGAAACTTCATATCCAAGTTTTCCTGAATCAGATGATGGTGGTGCTTCCTCGTTGTTCCCCTCCTTGAAGACATTGTCTCGGAGCCAACTACAGCTGGGGGAACCGGTGGTTGGCAGCTCGTTCACATGGATGCCGAGGCGGCTGTCATGAATCCTTTGGTGTTACAACCTGTGTGGCAACAATAATGAAGACGAGCGGAGTTGGGTTGCGACATGACCTTGTTGTCGACCCTCCAGTGTGTCAGTTGGGGGTTCTCTACACATCGTTTTCACCATAGTGCGGTGAAATCGAAGTTGTAGTGTTGTGGGACGACATTGTAGCAACGACGACTTGCAATGAGTGCGTTTGGTGTATGGCATTCTTTAGCTATTAGGGTGGGCTTGTCAGTGCAAGGCTTGCAACATTCTCTTAGAGTCTCATCACTAGAATCAGATCTGCCTTGTTCTCGACATGTTGGCTGACTGTTTGGTGGAGCCGATATAGGCTTGATGCGACCGCTACGTTGATCAACGCGTTTGTGGCCATTTGCGGAAAGTTCGAGTAATTGAATCGGAAATGCTTAGTGATGATGATGACGTTTGTGGGTGGTCTCGAAGAGTGGATCTTCTCAGCAGTTTGTGTTGAGTCTATGTTGATGGTTAGATCGGTCTGACGAATCTTGATTTTTAATTTTTATTAAATAAACAATCTTTTTAACTTAATTGAATATATCAAAGGCAATTTGTCACCGAGTCTCTGCATGTAAGGAGGCGGTCAAACCCGCCGGACGGGGTTTAGACCGTGGGGTGCGTAGTCAACTCGGCCAGCGACGTGACTGGTTAGTTTTGTCCGGTAAAGTGTTGCTATGTATTTTTGGCTTGAAAAAAAGGGCTTGAGGGTCTAACTTGTATATGCTGGCAGCGGTCGCGTCCGGTATTGGCGGCCCTTCCCCGAGCTCGCCATGGTCGGAACTGGTGTTGGTGGGCCTTCTCTAAGCTTGTGGTGGTTGGATCCAGTGCCGACGGCCCTTACCTGCGCTCGTGATGGTCAGATTTGGTGCCATCCCTTCCCACTAGACGCGCCAAGCAGCGGCAAAACAACAATAGCCAAGAGCCTTGGGCCGCCTATCGCTCGCAACGAGACCCGTGCGCACATCGTCGTTGAGAATAGCTCGCGATAAAACCATGTTTGGAACTACATCAAGACTAAGGATGAACGGATGATCTAAGGAAGCGGAAATTCGCAGTCATATGTATTTATTTAATCTGAGGAAAGATCCAACGGATACAATTAGGTCTAGGGATGCAGTGGATATAATTAGTTTAGAGAAAATTTGTTAGATATATTTTAATATTTTTGTCTCACGTCAACTATGTCCTCTCGGACTCCTGATTCCTAGTCGTCTAGGGAAGTACGAGGCATCAGTTCCCTGATCCTTGCATAGAAACATAATAATCTAACTATCACAATATTTTTTTACATGTGTAACATAAAAATTATACTATGGGGCCGTTGTTTTCTGAGATATTTGTATGTGATAAATTTCATACGCTGCGAACTTTTTTGTGCGATAGAAACTGCCTTAAGAGATATTAGAATATTAGACTCAGACTATAAATATATCATATTTTTCTTAAGTCTAACCTAATAATAATTATTTATTGTTAAGTTTAATCTGATGGCTACTATTTTAGGTGATATGACTTGACGTGAATGGAAGGAGTAAATTTTAGAATAAAAATAATTTGTTACTGTTATAATAAATTTGAAATTAGACTTTCTTATACAGAGCTTAAGTTCAAATCTCATGCGGAACCCATAATTTCTAAGACATGGCCTTCACGGCATGCCACCAAGGTCTCAGGATAGCTATAGCCGCTATCGCTAGCTACCCTGTGCTGGCCCTCTTCTTTCCAGCTTCTGGGCTGGCTTATGGCCCGATGAAGCCATAAGCCGAAAAGAAGAGCTAGTGGTGGAGTTAAGCTCTTCAAAAATTGCATTGGTAGCAGGAAGTTGCAGGCAACTAGCTTCTCGAGCTTATGGTCTTCAGGTTTTTGCAAATACCCTCAAAGTTGGACAGGAAATTATGGGTTTTGCCGCCGCGTGCCCCTCAGCCCCCTCCCCCCAGCCAGCCCCCCTTCGGTCCCGAGTGCCTTCCGTCCCTCGCCTAGCTCTTTCCTCTCCCGCACCCCCACCCCTTCCACCGCCCGAGCTCATCCTTGTCCACCAGCCCCGACATCGACTGCCACCTCCTCCCTGCCTTGTCCAGCTCCTAGCCCCGTTTGCCTCTGTGAGGACCCTAGTTTCGGGATAGTCGTAAGAGGCGTGAGGTGGGAGTTCGATCAACTCGCGCTGCTGAGTTGACCTAACTCTACCGAGGATCGTCGTGAGCTACGTCGGAGGTTATGTTGAGAGAGGGGGCGGAATTTTTGTTGTGCATTCATGGCATACATGTTATTCATGGCATTCATCTCGAGTACATCATACACATGTTCATGAAATTGAAATTTAAAACTTTATTGAATAATGAATATTACAAAGGTCTTCATTCAACAACATTGTTACACAATGAATAAAGAAAAAGAAATAAAGATTACATAAGAAATATTCTACCTATACAGAATCTAAACCTAATCTCTGGATCTTCGAGTCTTCAAGTCTTGAGTCATTGAGGAACATCGAGAGTCGGAGGAGGGAGATCTTGGGAATATTGGCGGTCATCCGAGGTCGTCGAGTATGGGCACTCGAGACCGTTGGAATTTCGCCGTTGCTATAGGAGGCAAAGGTTTTCGAAAATGGTTTTGGAAATACAAGTGGTTTCACCGGCACAGTTCCGCCAACATCCGCAGGGTTAGCTGTAGGGGCAAAATAGTGCCGATGACCTAAATAGTTTTTAGTTTTGAAAATATTTTTGCAAAATGTTTTTGTTTTCAAAATTGTCCGAGGGCCACGTGGCTAAGACCCTTATTTGGACGAATCTACAATATTAATATATATGGAGAAAAGGGGTGAGAAGTATTTAACATAATTTTATTTTCCTATACTAAATTGCCTCCAAGATTTTTGTTTTGAAAATAAATTGTTTCTACAAAGCAAAAGTTGAGGTAAGGCAGCCACTCTATGAAAAATATCCAACCATTTTATTCCAAATTGACCAAAGTCAATTCCTTACCAAACAAGGCAACATATTTAGATAAGGCAAAAATCCACTGAAGGATTTTATCCAATAACTAATATATTTGGCTCAAGGAGGTTTAGTCAGTGAGCTAAAATTCAGAGCAAAGCAGCCTCGTGGTAGCAAGGCAGCATGAGGTGGCAAATAATTTCCATCGGAGAAGCCTAGAAAGGCTCAGTTAAAGGCTCAATTTTTGTAGAAGCAAGGTTACTAGAAAAGTAGAATAGTAGTGCTAGTGACCCATTGAACCAAGGGATCATTCCAGCAGTCATACTCTAGTAGCAGTCACCGAGGCCACAAATTCCAGAACTAAGCCACTAAAGTAGCTTGGGAGTAAGCTCCAGGAAGGAAAGGCCTCAAGAACATCAAGGACGCTTAAGGAGTAGAGACCGTCAGGATCAGTAGAGAAGCCAGGAACCAGAAGGGTGGTAGGGCATAGGAGGAAAGAGGAAGCCATCTTACCATTGTTCAAATCAATACAAGGTAAAAATCATCGAAAGCATACAAACCCAAATACACATGCATAAACATTTAGCATGGTAATGGGACCCTCAGTTTGGTTTTCGTCATCGGGTTTTCCTAAGGCAGCATGTGTAGAAATCTATTCTTATCAACTTTTCGCATACCTTTCTCAAGTTCTCTTAGAGAAGCATTATCACATATATTAAGGCAACAACTAGGCATCACTGTAATAATATGTTCTTATCATAATACCCTTCTCAAAAAAAATTCTTTCTCAAAATTTTCTCAGAAAACATCATAGTATGCATCAAGGCAACAAAAAGATGACTTTGTAGTATATCTGTTTTTATCCTTATACCATTTCTCAAGTCCCTTCTCAGTTTAACCATCACAAAACTAAGCATCAAATAGGCAACTGTAGTGTAGCATCCGTTCTTCAGTCTAACAACCATATGTGCAGAAAACCAAAAAAAAAGCTAGAGATCAGTATTCTCTGTTCTTATCAGATTTCATATAATCCATTCTCAAATTCTTCTCAAAACATATCAAAGAAATTCATAGGCAATAGGTCCAGAATCTGTTCTTAAATCAGAACAGCATCTCACTACCTCAGAAAATACTTCTGCTACACTACAATCGTTGACGGGCACGCGGAGGCCTGTCGCTGAATATATGAACCACTGATAGGCGAGTAAGGGCCCGTCAGTAATTGTAATGCAGAAGGAAACGCAGGCAACTTCTACTAACGGGCGCAAAAAGGGCCCGTCAGTAGAAGTAGGAAGGGAGGAGAAACTTGTCATCTCTTCTAACAGCAACAATCACTGACGGGCGCTACAAACATACCCGTCAGTGAAGTGGGCCACAGCACTGACGGGCAAATGATTTGGCCCGTCAGTAGTTTTCTGGGCTCGAAGGCCCACCTGAACCGCGCACACTCCTCTGGAGGTATAAAAATCTAAATCCCCAGCCGCCTCTCTCCTGTTCTCTCCCTCCGAGCCCTCTCCCGATCCAAGCCCTAAACCTAAATCCCCGGTCGCCTCTCTCCCTCTCTCCCTCCCAGCCCTCTCCCGATTGAAGCCCTCCTCGATCTCCTTTCTCCCGGTGCTCCTCTCCTCCACCGATGGCCTCTCCCTCAGCTCCTCTAGGCCCGGTGGGCACGAGAGGCGGGGCGGAGCACTCGGAGTACGCCGATGCGGCAGGACGCGACCCATCGAGGGGCGGTAGGGGACGGGGAGGCGCGGCGGGGGACTGGGAAGCGTGGCGGTGGGGGACGGGAAGGCGTGGCGGGGGGGAGGCGTGGTACCTGGTCCGTCCTAGCCCCCACCGACTGGACCTCCGTCTGGGCGCTCGATCTGCAAGGCGCTGGCTCTCCTCGCCCGCCCTGACCTCACCTCCTGCTTCCCCCACCACGTGGTGACCGGTGGCCGCTCCCTCCACCACGCAGCGGCCCTCGGCCTCCATCGACCAGCTCGGATCCAGCCTCTGTCGGCCTCCACTGAGCAGGAGCAGCTACGGAAGCGTCAGATCCAGAGCCTCTCCTGGGGGCTGCCATTTTTTTGGGTTTTCAGTGTATCTCCACTAACGAGCGTGGCCGCCCGTCAGTGGCTTCTTTATCTCCACTGACGGGATCTTACTGACGGGTGCAAAACCGGTCAGTGAAGGCGGTTTTGCGCCCGTCAGTGGAAGTGTTTTGTGAGGTAGTGTCTGTTCTCACCTAAAGGATACCTTTCTCTAACCTTTTTCTCAGAAAAACAATTTATCACAGAATTGAGCTATGAACAAGGTTTAAAATCTGTTCTTTCTCAGAATAATAGCCTAACACATGCACATATGGATAAAATCAAGCGCAGCATCTATTCTTGCCAAAACCAGAGGACCCAGCACACACACATATCCATATACGAATCGCTCAGAGACGTTCAAGTCCCTCAAGCACGGCATGAGCATCATGCCTCAATTTTAGTCGTGAGCAATCGGTTAACCATGGAGAAACCCTAGAATGAGGAGGTAGGAAGACGAAATTTTGAACACTTAGCAGAGGGAGGAGACCGGCAGTAGGGAGGACCGTGAAGGCACACCACCAATGGGAGGCGGGCCGGTGGAGCGCCGCCGGTGGCGGGCTGCAACGCCGGCCACGGCCATCCCAGGCGGTGGCCGACAAGGACGAAGGGACAACGCGAGGAAGGCGCCGAGGCAATGGCACCGGCGACCTAAACGCGGCGATGGGGCCGGCCGAGTCCGAGCCCTGGGCTCATGGTGGCAGCATTCTGTGGCGTACCCGGTTTTAAGGCTGGATACTCCCTTGTGATTACTGTACCGGTCCCTGGATCAGTAGCCGGTACACATAAGTTAATCTGTGTATCATTGTTATACATGCATATCATATTATAATATATATAAATGGACCGTCAAGGTCAATAGTCCGATACCTGTAGCCCAATGGCTATA
Organism: Stipa capillata; assembly: GCA_019208055.1. Classification (NCBI taxonomy): domain Eukaryota; kingdom Viridiplantae; phylum Streptophyta; class Magnoliopsida; order Poales; family Poaceae; genus Stipa; species Stipa capillata. Next base: position 137,359 of record JAGXJF010001299.1, read on the forward strand.
AACTTGCAGCGAAAAAACACGCGGTGATGTGGCCCATCAATATGCCATACCCGAGAGGCAACTGACTGGGGTTACGCCCTAGCTTTCATGATCGTATTCGTATCTTTGAATTTGATGTCTCCTTTGTCTGGCCAAATCAACAAGCCAGGTGAGTACATTGAATGTACTCGCAAGCTATTCCCACAGGAGGAAATATACGGCAATATTTCATGCAGGGAATAGATCAAGGAATAGCTCTATCCTAAGTTGGTTGTTGTGTGGAAATGTAAGTTCTCAATTTAAATATAGGAATAGTAGATTCAAAAGCAGTTTGGTAAAACCTATTAAATCAAAGCAAAAGAACTTCTCTTGAGGTAGACCCGGCTACCTCCTTTTTCCTCATTCCTCGAGATAGCTCAGTCCATACTACCCCGGGCAGTATGACTAGCCTTCTCACTACATGGCTCAACTCGTACTATCCCGGATAGTACAGCTGGCCTCCTCTTTAACTCGGTGCTCAGCCCGCTGCTATCCCGGATAGCACGGCTAGCCTCCGCTTAATTCAATGCTCAGCCCGTACTATCCCGGATAGTATGGCTAGCCTCCTCCTCCTGCAATTCCTTGCTACCAGCCGTGTAGTGTAAATTGCACCCTGTGGACACATTATGCCCACGTCCTTAATCCCTTTCCCAAGCTTTCGCAAACAAAACTTAGTCTAACCAGTGTGTGGCCTTGCCAGTTCATGTCCATGACCGAGGACGCGGCTATTCGAATAGTTTTTAACACTCTGCAGAGGTTGTACGGCTTTACCCACAAGATGTAAGTCACCCTTGTTGCCGCACGTGTTCGGGTACACTTCATGAGGTGTACTAGCAGGGTTATTACAATGAGACCTTCGCCCGTTTCCATACTAGAGTTGGACCCGCTAGGTGGTTGACCCAACTTTTGCGTCCCGGACCAAAAGTGGGACTCCCCACCTCTGTGTCGCATCATCACCCAAACGCCTGGTGCTGGTGGATCTCTAGGACTTTAAACACCTAGCACATGCTTCCTACTTCCCACGGGTCCATACCCTAATACTTGCCGGGGTACTAAGCCAAGTCCTTTTCCATATAGGACATGTGGACGTACGGTGAGGGAACTGGTTTAGCGGCACTTAGGCTCGGTCCTTAACTGATTCAAGCAAGACTCCAGTTCCGTCTCCATGTTCGTCCCGGACGAACATGCCGCCATCCGTTGCTCTACATCCCCGAGCTACCCTTAACATTCTCACTCGAATCAAAATCATCTCCACTTTCCTTTGGGGTTTGACAAACATTTCTTTTAAAAGCCACCTCGGATAACACATGTTACCCGAGGGTTATATTTCCCATATCCCAAAGGATTATGTAAAATCGGCACAAAGTTTAGTTTTTAGCTACAGCAGGGCTAAGTGTGGCTAATGCCTATAGCCTTAATATTTCTGTCGATCGTAGAACAAACCGACTAATATTCCTAGGGTTACAAGGGTCGGATATTTAGACCTACGTCTCATGCATATACTGGGGATATCTAGGTTTACATAAAATATCGTTGATACTCATATAGCATGCATGATTTATAAACAAAATAATTAAATTTCAGACATATGGGATTCAACATGATCAAGGTGGGAATGCTTGCCTGACAAATTGGCTGGAGTTCGTTCTTGAACCTGATTCGACAATTGTCCGAATTCCTTCATGCGATATTTCCTAACATCGGTATCTACACGTTGAAAGAACGGTGAATAAATCAACAGTGCGAGGACAAACCAAATAAGGACCAACACATGAAATCATAACGCGTTTGACTAGCTATTGCGATTTTATGGAGCTTTAAAATAATAGGAATGGTGCTTTAGGTTATCCGACAAAGATATCCACTTTAGGCTTCTATCACGTTAGGGTTCCAGTGCCTCGAAAGATTGTTAGGGTTTGGAGAGTATAGTTGGGTATTTCAACTTAGCAGAATACTAAGTGTTTTATGGTTTCCTCGCTAGGGTTTCTAGTCCTTTCTCATGATCTTTGCTAACGGGGTCATGGCTTTTCAAAAATTAAACTCCTTTAAATGTTTGGAACTTCCTCTTCATTACTATTAGAGGGAATCTTAAGATTCAAAAGCACGTTTGAACAGGAAGGTCAAGAATGAGTTTGAATGGATGCAGCAGCATTGGAAAGGTTGGTAAAATGTCTATATATTGCCCTAAAAACTCGAGTACCTATTCTGGACATTTGATAAAAAGAAAATCAATTTATTAAGTGCTTATAGCTCCCTCTTCGTTTGTATTCAAACCATTTGGAACTTTGAAAAAAAAGGTTTCTACATGAACAGGTTAGAGAAGCTTCTATTGGTTCCAGAATCAGACTCACTTCTCAGTAAATCGGAACCGGTTGAACCGAGAGCGTAACTAGCATTGGAGCAATAAACCGGAAGAACCACTGCGCCTTCGGCCTGGTTGATTTCGCCCCTAATGCACTGCTCGCGAGATTGGTGGTCGGGACAGTTCCCCCCACCCGACTTGCGGGCCCAGGGTGTCAACGACCATGGCCACCAAGCTGGCTCGGTAAGAATAAATAGGGGCGAGGACTGGTTACTACCTCCGACCGCTGCCCGGCCGACGGTTAGTGGCGGCAGTTAGGGAGCAGAGCTATTAGTGTGTGTTAGTTAGGGCTTAGCCGTGGTACTGGGGGCAAGAGAAACCGAAGCTTGGGCGCCGGTTAGACGCGTCTTCAGTGGTTCACTTCAGGGTACTCGTTGGTGGCGAGCTAACTTGAGGTCCTCGCCGGGAATCCAAGACGAGGCAGCGGTAGCTGCGTGGAGAGAGGCCGGAATTGGAACCAGGGGCTGGTTGCTCGGGTGTGCGGGCATGGTGGATGCACGGTGGTGGAGTCCAGATCCGAACGGCGAAAAAATCAGAGGAGGGGCAGAACGGGGAGGTCGACCGGCAGTGACGGTGAGGATGGGGTCATCACCGGCGAGCCTTGCCGGTGGGAAAGGATGGCACCGAAGGGGTCAGTGATGCGTAGGGAATCCATTTTTGGCCTAAAACCATGACGGCTCTGTGCGGGGGTGAGGGCTCGACGGCGGGCGGATCTCAGAACAGAGGAGTGACGGCGGCGGGGCGGCAGAGCCCTGGCAAGCAATCACCGCTGATCTAGGGCATTTCAGGCATGGCTCACTGGTGGCAGGAAGATGTGGGGAGCGGGGATACGGCAAGGAGCGAGGGAGGTGACGGACGGTTGGTAGGGGGCAGAGGCGACTGGCGGCGGCTAGCATCACCCGAGGCGGCGGCATCGCCCGAAGCAGGGGGGCGGCGGCGGCGGGAAGCAGCTTGAGGGCGGGATCAGCGGACCAGGCGGTGGTGAGCACCGCGGGACGAGCAGTGGCGGGACCCGACAGTAGCTAGACGGAGAGAGAGGGGTCAGACCCGAGGTTGATGCTCACCAAGTGGAGGCGTCTGCCGCCTGGGGCGGCGAAGTTTTCACCGGCTATGAAAAAGGAGGCGCGTGGCTCAACTTTGCGAGGTCCAGAGAAGGGAAGGCTTGGGAGCTTGGGCTGAGGGCTCTAGCAGCTCGGGGGGAGATGAAGGATGGGGAGGGGTGAAAGTGCATCCAGTCCCAAGGAGAGTGGAAGGATGATTATCTAGCCCCAAGGTTTGGTTTTGATGGTTAATGGCAACTCTCACCTGTATCTAACGTTTACAATGAGTGTGAACAGGAGTTTAGATGAACAGGTGTCGATCAAGACAACATCTGATTGATGATGAGGTCTAAAAAGAGCAAGGAACCGTAAAGGTCAGAAGGGCTAGCTGAGCTAGTCTCCTGAGGCTCAGTTGCGAGGAAGCCGAGGCTGTGCTCGAGGGCAACCGAGGTGATGGTGGCTTGATGGAGTTCAAGGACCGTGACTGCAAGCTGGATAAGACCTGGAGGAGCTAGGAAGCTGGTGGATCTGTGTCAAGGGGTTCGCTGTGCGTCTTCAAAGGGCTGTCATCTTCAGTTGTTAGTTTGGAACCAGTGCCAAGATTCTGAGCGAGCTGGTCAGTGGCAGTGGTGAGTCTATTGTCCTCCTGAATCAGTTTTTAGGCTTGTAGTGAGCCGGCCAGTATTGTGCTCAGGTGCTGCCTGAGGCAACCGAGTCCACCTGAGTTTGGCATCTGAGACTCAAGTGGGTAGCTCAGCCGTGGCTAGTAGGTTACCAAGTGTATGTTAGCTGAGTCTCAGATAGGTGTGTCTGGTGGCTCTTTGTCTGACGTGGCATGAGGGCAACGGCTAGCTGCCAGGGACCCTATAAATAGGGAACCTGGGGAGGTTTCGACCTCAACCTTTACCTCTACCATAGAAAGCACCCTGCTGTCGGAAGAAAGAGCTCTTAGTCTCCGAGAGAGCGTTGCCTGCGTGCATCCACCATGAGAGAGAGTTGCTTTACATCCTGAGTGCTTCAGAACTGAGAGAGTTCATGGTACTGGTTCCTCCAAGAGACTGAGAGAGCTCTTGGAGTTCGTCTGCTCCAAGACCGAGAAGTTGGAGTCGTTGGTGAGCAAGCCAAGTCTTGTGTGGCTGCCTCCAAGCGTTTGTGAAGGCGATTTGGGTCTGCCTGTCTTGCTGCGGTGAGATCAAAAGGATTCCACACAAGATAAGTGAACGAGAAAAGAGCACGATTCAGTGTCGGCTGTGAAAGCAGCTTCCTCAACGGAGACGTACCACTTTGCTAAAGTGGGAACTTCAGTAAAACAAACCTTTGTGTCTACTCATTTATTTGTATGGTTTGTGTTTACTTGTGCTGATATACATAGTTCACTCTCTGCTGCACACAACTGAGTTTCCCACCTGAGACTCAGTTGACACTAAGAGCAAGTTGTCTCCTTTACTATTCTGTTTATCTGTTGCACACAACTGAGTCACTCAGCTGAGACTCAGTTGACACATAGTTGTCTCTGCTCTGCTCTGCTTGCATTTATCTGAGTTATCTACCTGAGAGTCAGTTGCCTGAGTCAGTTGCTTAGGATTGGCCCATTTATTTTAAGTAAAGCCCATTAGGTTTTAATTTTATAGAGCCGACCTATTCACCCCCCCTCTCGTCGACTCCTGAGATCCTTTCAAGGGGAAAATTTGAGCACAGAACAGCTCGGCTATTTTGGAAGAAATGGGTAGTAGGGAATGGAGCTAGGAGATGGAGTTTTGAGGAAACGCATGGATGAGGACTTGAACACAGAAGCTCAGCTGGAAGGAATAAAAGGGGTAGAAGAATAGAGGTTGCGTGGCAGTAGGAGTTCAGCTTGGTAAATGAAATAGGGAAGGAAGTAAAGAGGGGTGAGTTAGGCGCCGTTTACTGCTCTGAAGGCAAAGGTGGCATGTTTGAACAGGAAGTAGCTGTGCTTGGTTTGGGGCAGTGGGAGAGGAGATGAGCAGCTCGGTTGAATTTATGGCCAGGGGAATATGAGCTTGCTGCTCAGCGTGGCAGTGTGAGAGAGCTCGACCTGGGCAGAGCTTACAGGGGAAGGAGAGTTCCTAGCGCAGTAATGACTTAGAGGAGTTGGGTACGGGGCTGTGGGAGTTAGGCACCATTTGCTGGTGAGGAGGCGGGGCTGGCAGTAAAATAAATTGTTTAGCTGCTGCTGTTCACTATTAGAATTTATGGCATGCAGCAGGCGTGGCAATAAGGAGCAGTGGTTGGAGTTGGTTGCGTCTAGCAGTAAAAGGAGTTACAGATGCAAGAAAGTGACTAGGCTACTGCAGAAATAGTATAAATTGGGCACCGATTTCAGGGGAAAGAATGGCGTGGCAAGGAGGAGCAGTGCAGCTGCCGCTGGTAGGAGTTATGAGCTTAGGTATGATGGGAAAACCAAGGAGGAGCTTCACGAATATCTGGCAGATTTTTGCCTCGGGTTTCATTATGATTTTATGCGGAATACACTTTAGGGCCAAGGTGTTCGATAGGGTTTTCTCAAGATTTCTGAACTATACACGTTCATGTTTTTGCATAGCTGCACTCCTAAATGTGTGAGGATCATTGTGCGATTTTATTAGAATTTTTGGAAATTACTTCTAGGGGTTGTAGTACAATGCTCATGTTTGCCCTAGAGTTTATCAGGTATTTTTGAACTGGTCATTCCTATTGTATGTTTGGGTCGAAGATAAATTTAGGATGTCTCACGAATTTACTCGAAATTTTTAAAAAAGCCGGGGAATGATAGATCTCGCGATTAGGGCTTTGGAAGGGAGGGGCTTTAAATAGGAAGGAAGGGATCGGGAGCTCGGAACTAGGGTTTCGGAGTGTGGCAAGGGGTGGAGAGGATATAGAAACTCGCGGGAATCCTTTCATCTTGTTTTGGGACCAGCCGTTGGCAGGGTACCGTCGATACATATCGACGTATATGGTGTATGTATGGCATTAAGGTATTCTCGCGTTAGGGTTTTAGGGTGCATGTGCATATATAAAAGAAGTATATATATGCACACACTCACGATATGACCTGGTGAGGTAGATGGCAGAAGATCATGTCATTCGGAAAAAGTTTAGGACATATATACGTTTAAATTTTATAAGGATATCGCGTGGTAATTAGCTGTAGTTGTGGTCCAGGTTATACCGACTAGGAAAAGGGTGGGGGAACAAGGGCAGAAGGTTTTAGTTTGCCTTACCTTAGGGTTTAGTATGATTTGAGTTAAAGTTTTTAATCAGGTATATTTCCGTTAGCGTTATTAACAAAAAGTTTTTGACAGCCTTAATTTTTGGATTTTGGAAAATTGGGGTGTGACGCATTCCAAGCCACAAGGCAGCGGCGGGCGGAACACCGAGTGGCGGCGCTGAGGGGAGCGGCAAAGAAGGAGGCAGCGGAGCCAAGGGAGGCCACGGGGACCGATAGAAAAGGGTTGGGAGAGGCCGGAGAGCCAGCGGCGTCCAAGGAGAGAAGGGCGACGGCACTAAAGGGGCGGAGGACTTGATCGGGAGATGGGAGAGAAAGAGAGGGAGTTGAGAGAGTTGGGGATTTGGGGTGAGGAAAGAGGAAGAAGCGGGTGCGGGTGTGACCGGAAAGAGTGGAGTTAGGTTAGACCGGATGGGCCGGCCGGGAAGAATAAATAAATGAATGAAATAAAATTCTAAAATTAAATTTGCACTATTTTCTTTCAAATTAGAAAATGAAAAGAGGCAAAGGAATAAAAACAGATGTAAAATATATGGATAGTAGTGGGTAAGTTGAAATTGAGGCAATTACTCAAGTTAACATAATTTCTTCCTCTTGGAAGGAAAAATTGAACCATAACTAAAATAATAAGTTGTTCTAGTTAAGTTAATATGTTCTTATTCTTTAGAGAAGAAAAGTAAACACTAAGGTAAATTCGAAATTGTAGACTTGACATCTTAAATCAATTAAGAGGGAGATTGAGAGAAGATGTTAGAATTTAAGTAAAGTAAATCAATATTAAGTGGCTATGGTGTGAATGTTCCTCTGAATAATTCTAAATCGTCCAAGAGAATGTCTAAAAGAACTGCATTATAGTCTTGGAGCATTTTAATATGCTTAGAATCTCATGCACTCAAATGCCATGTCAATTGCATTCATATTTGGAATTCTTCAGGAATTAGTCCTTATCGGACTATATTGTTTTCTTTTTATCAGAGACCAGAGTTCAGCAAGCAAACCAGTCGAGCTTCACTATTTATCCATTACCAGACAAGTCCAGTTTCTTGTTCATGTCCGTTGGAAATGTTTTACAAAATTTCCCTCTTGTCTATAACATGCACAAAAGGAAAATCTACTTTTTAAAGATAAATCAACTGTTGTTTTATTTGATCGCCGGTTTTTGGGCGATGACATGGTGGGTGGTGAAATCCTGGAAAGGTGCTAACGGCACATCGGAAGACGGATTTCACCATACGGGTTGTTTCATATAAGGTTAAAGCAACAAATGATCGATTGTGCTTAAGCGCCGTAGTGATCGTGCAAACCACATACCCTGTATGGGCGGGGCTGAGCCAAAGTACCTTTGTCCTAGGTCATACTCCCCCGGGAAAGGAAGACCTCAACAGTTGGATCCGGAGTATCAACTGTTGGGAAGCTGGTGTTAGCCGAGGGCTATCCACAATATGTTGGATCTGTAGTATCAACGTGAGATCGGTAGTCCCTGGCCTGTTGTGCGGGACTACGACGCGGGGTATGATTGAGCAGGCGGTGAAACGGCTCTGTGACCATAGGAGTGTAGATGAGGTTTGGCCACCTCAGATGCATGACTGTCATCGTTTGTGGGTACAGTTGCGCACCTCTGCAGAGTGTAAAGAATTGTGGCTAAGTCACTCCATGTTCCTGGTTGGAACTGTGAACGCGGCAGGAAAGGGATCCATCGGGGATCCTAGCAGCCTGTAAGACATGAGATCGTAGTCTTTTAAATTAAAACTTGACTCTCTTATCTTACCAAAACTGCATTGCTTTTGGAGAATGTTGCCGTTCTCAATAGATAGTGCATCAAACACCTCTTTGCTATTCCTGGACTTGTTGAGTACTGTCGGAGTATTATTCCCGCAATACTGAATATGGGGCGGTGTGAGCACAGCAAATCTAGATGGGTGCACACGGGAGACAGGATTTAGACAGGTTCAGGCCCTCGCGGAGAGGTAATACCCTACGTCCTGTGTTCGGTGGCTAGTATAGCTTGAATCCCGAGTGCCGCAAGCCCAGGAGAATCGATCTCGAGGTTACTTGAGCTATGAAACAATGGAGATTGTCTATGACTAAAAAGCTTACCGATCGGAGGTCCCCTATCAGGCCTTATATAAGCGACCAGGATAGGGTTACAAGAGTCCAGATCGGTTAACAGATTGGTTTCCTAATTAGTTACAACAGATTCCGGGTATGCCGGGCAGGTATTAGTCCATGCCTTGTACTCCACGTTTATGAGGCTTCCCCGTGTAGGAGTCGGACTCCGAGTAGTCGGTCCGGCCTACCCTATGGCCAGAGGGCCGGATTCGTCCTCCTTGATGATACCCGGGTGCCATGTCATCATCAGTAGCCCCCAAGTCCTTCACGATCTTACTGCTATCGGCCTCCTCTTCTGGGCAAGCTTCCCGAGTGACCTCTGCTTGCAGGGAGATTGCGAAGGACTGATCGAACTCCTGTGGAAAAGACAATAAAAAGCTGAGTAATATTCACCTGTAAGGCAGGAATATCATGGCGGGTGAGCTAATAGCGGGTAAATTCTGGTGGTACCCAGTCCATCCTGATGGACATAGACCGGCTGATAGCCCGGCGTGGGACATACCATGAATCCTGACTGAATTTCCGAGTAGCACCTGGCCTTCCCGAGTGGGTTAAGTCCAGCTAGTGTCCCCTGAAGGAATGCCTCCAAAATTCGCGTCAGAACCAGAGAAACAAGCCATGGCGCATAGGTCCCCGAGTGACGAAGCCTTACACCGAGTCATTCCACTGAATTCGGAAATTCCAGATCCCGGAGCCTCCGGAACGGCGTTCTCGGAAGGTCCAGGTGGAGAATCCAGTAGCTCCGAGTTGCTCGGCATCCAACTTGTGGCCTACAGAAGGCACGCCATTACTGCCCTTCAGTCGGGTGTATTCAAGTGATTGCGTTCCTGCTTGAGGCCAACCACTGAAACCCTTCACAACTGTAACGCCCGGTCCCGAATCTGCCGGTAACCGACTAGTGGTTTGTGGGAAACACGTTGCAGTTGCTGTTTGTGGGGGTATATTCCGAACGGCTATTAACCCCAGAAGACCAAACGTCGGATCCCCTTTCAATTAAGCGGCACGAATCACGGCGCCGTTAAGTCGTGGGCGCGGAAGAGTCGTGACGTGGCCCGTCTGTAGCGCGTAGTGGAATTCGAAGGGGCGCATCGTGGGTGTGGAGAATCCGGTGCGTGCGGACGTGGGGAAGCCGAACCGCTCAATCCGTTCCCCTTTATATTCTGAAGAGGTCGCGGGATCGGTTCACGCCTTCACACGCATTCTCATTTCTTTTGCGCCCGAACCCTTCGTCTTCCTTTTGCCCACATTGACTCGTGCATGCCGCTCCACCCAAAACCCTAACTCCCACTCCGGCCACTTTGGATGCAAGCCCCACACTGGGAACCTGATCCGACCGAAGCCGAGGAAGACGCTTTGGTGTGGAAGCTGTTGAGCGAAGAAGATTCCCCTGCTGACCCGATGGCCCCGTGGATGAAGTCGACGGCGACGGAGGCGCGGCTGGAGACCCTCGTGCGGCTAGGGATGCTGCCGCCAAGGGAGTTGGTCGAATGACGTGCCGCCGCGGGGGAAACCGTCCCCACTCCAAACACCGGCGAGCTGGTCGTCCACAGCTCCTTTTTCGAGCGGGGGTTCTCGGTGCCGGTCCACCCCTTTCTATGGGGGCTGCTCTACTTCTACGGGTTGGAGCTCCACAACCTCAACCCCAACAGTATGCTCCACGTCTCGTGCTTCATCATGCTGTGCGAGTGCTACCTCGGCATCCGACCACACTTCGCCCTGTGGAAGCACCTGTTCATGGTGAAGCCGCAGCCAAGCAGAGACAACCCGGCCGTGGTGGGAGGCGCCGGGTTCCAGCTAAGGTCCGGGGCGGCGAAGAGCAACCCGGCCCCGCCGATGCAGTCCTCGAACAAGGGTTGGCATGCCAACTGGTTCTACTGTGCCAATCCAGAGCCGTCGCTTCCGGCCTTCTCGGGCCATCCGCCGGAGGTCAAGCCGAGCTGGTCGGAACCACCGCTCGACAGGGAACAGGACAGCATTGCGGTCCTGATGGCGCGGCTCGCCGAGGCGATCCAGTCTGGAGTTACCGGAGCAGTCGTCGTGGCGACCTTCGTCCGGTGGCGGGTGCAGCCTGCGAAGCTACGGGCGCACCCAATGTTCGAGTACACCGGCGAGGACGACGCGACTCGGGAGTCCGCCGAAGGGCTCACGGAGGGGGAAGTCCAGAGCCGGCTCGAGAAGCTCCTAGCTCAGGGGACGAGTCTGGACTTCTCTGGGCGGCCACCGCCCTTCAACCGGGCGAACCCCCCGAGTCAGGTGGGTAACCGATACCCCGACCTTTCTCACTTAGTTCTTTGCCGAGTCTCACTCGGGGTTTGTCTTTTTGTCTTTGTAGGTTTTGTTCGGCTTTTGTTCCAATGTTCCCCTCCCGGAGGATGAGATATGGAACCAGCCGTGGTACGCCGATGTCCCGAGTGGCGGGCCACCACCGCGGGGGGCGGCCGGAGCGTCTTCTTCTGGCGCCGGGTCTTCAAAGGGCACTGGGTCCTCGAAGGGCGCTGGGTCTTCCAAGGGGAAGACGCCGGCAACTGCGGTGCCCAGCCCTCCTCCGCCGAGCACGCCGGCCCCGGAGGAGGACGAGGAGGATGACGATGTGCCACTCCGCGTTAAGAGGCGAAGGCCGCCGACGGCCTCTACCCCGGGGGGACAAGGCGGCTCCGCTGCCGGTCCCAGCCCAGCGACTCCCGCTGCGGCGGGCACCACTTCGTCAGGGCAGGGTGGTTCCCCCGCCCATCCTGACTCGGCGGCTCCGCCCGCCACAGGTACTGCTCCGATGGAGCAGGGCGGCTCCTCCACTGGCCCCAACCCAGTGGCGCCGGCTGCCGCCCGAGTGAAACTCCTCGGGCGGCCGAAGATGACGTTCCCCCCGGCCGGGGGGAAAAGAGAAATGCCGACACCGCCTTCAGGGATCAGGGCGGATCGAGAACATCGTCGGCCCCGACTGCTGCCACGTCCGGGCGGCGAGCCTCGGGGCTTAAGAAGCGCATCCCCGTCCCTCGATTGGCCAAGTAAGTGTTTCAGCGATTGCTGGCTTGTTCTGCGCTCTTCGAAATTGACGGGTCTGGGTTTCTTTTGCAGGGCGCAAAGGACAGGAGACGTCCCAAAGGCTCCATCGAGTGTCTCGGGATCCAGCCGAAGTGGGGATCTGCCGGGGTCAAACGCCCGGCCCTCGTCGCCTCCGCGTGTGGCCACGTCTTCGCCTCCCCGACCGTCTCCTGGGTGGGCTAGTGCACAACCTGCCTCGCCTGCCGTTCTTTGGGGGGAGGAGCCCTCTGCTAGAACGTCGGCTCAGGGTGCGCCTGCGGATGCTGGCCCGAGCTTGGAAACGGCGGGAGGGGCAAGCCCCGAGTCAGCTGGAACCGCCCCGCAGGACCGTAGGGGCGATCTCAACTTACCATCATCAGTCGAGGAGTTCAGCGCTGCTTCGCCTCCCCGGCCGTCCTCCGAGCTGGTGCTCCGGCTGCTCCGGGTCCGGCAATCGGACCCGGCGCGGCCGGCCATGACTATCCGGGAGATCGATGACGTCCGGGAAGAGGAGGAATGGAGCGACGCGACGGACGTCGCCACTCAACTTGGCGAGATGCTCCCGACCTTGCTGAAGACGATGAACCTGCTGAACCGCAGATTGCGTCCGTTGATGCAGGTGAGTCATCTCTGCTTTCGAGGAGTGTGTCCGTAGGGAGTAGCCCCCGAGCCTCTGCCCGGCTAAGGTAGTTGGGCGGAGGACCCTTAGCTTTTATGTAGTTTTCACTCTGGGTGCACGAACAGTGCACCCAGAGGGTGTAGCCCCCGAGCCTGCGTTCGACTAGGATAGTCGGGCGGAGGGTTCTTTGCTTTCGTTGTAGGTTTGACTCTTGGTGCACGAACAGTGCACCCGGAGGGTGTAGCCCCCCGAGCCTCCGCTGGGTCCGTGGGACCGAGTGGAGGGTCTTGATAATCTTCCCGGGTGGCTTAACTTTTGCGGCTTCTTTTTGTAGAAACTGAATTGTCGGTCGCAAGACAAGACCGCCTTCCTCCAGGACCGGCTGCCAGTCCTCGACTGACTCGACCTGCGGAAGGCCGAGTGGGATAAACTGGCTACGAGCCGGTAGGCGGCGGAGGACATGGCCCGCAAGCGCGGTGCTGAAATTACTGCTCTGCAGGCAGGCCTTTCCCAGGAGATCGCCCGAATGAAAGGTGAGGAGTCCGACTTGCGCTTGTTGCCCTTTTCACCTCTTGGCATACTGATGGGTTGTCTGCAGCCACCAAAGATGAGGCCGTGAAGCTCAGGGCGGAGCTCGAGGGGGTGAGGGCCCGCGCCCAGGAGCTCGATGCCGCCAAGGACCAGGCCGAGAGCAGGGCGGCCATGTTGGACGGCAGTTTGCGGAATTCTTTGAAGACGGTCGAGTCAGCGACCAAGAGGACCGCCGACTCGATGGCGGCTGCCGAAGCGACAAAGAAGAGGGCCGCAGACGCCGAAGCTGGTGAGCCTTTGACTCGGGTTTGGAGCTTGTCAGGGCCCGTGGGTCATTTTGCTCACGTTTGTGTTTTGTCATTGTAGGGTTTAAAGTGCGCCTCAGGAAGGCCCGTGAGTTGGCCGAGTCGTTGCAGGCGGTGGGACGGGCATCGTGCAGCGCCATCTGGGAAGAGGAGCCAGCCCCGGACTCCATGGAGGCGGTTGCGGAGCGCCTTAAGCAAGCGCCCGAACAGGTGAAGAAGCTAGAGGCGGAAGCTTCGCGGTCAGGGGCCATCGTAGCCCTGGCGGTGGCGTGGTCCCACTATCCGCCGCTGGACATGCAGGCGATCAGGGAGGGGTACGCCGCTGACGTCCCGGACGAAGATATTCCAGAGATGATGAACATCGTCGAGTCTACGGCGAACTCCCTCATGGATCGCACGGGCCTGTAAAAAATAGTAGTGGTTGTGAACTGCTCGGAGATGCTGAGTAACTTTTGTAAGCACTCGAGAATGCCTTTTGTAAGGACTCGGGGATGCCGAGTGATTTTTGTACTGACTCGAGGATGCCGAGTGATTTTTGTACTGACTACTGCGATATGCAAGTAATGTTATTTTAGTCGTAAAAGCTTTTGTTCGTGTGTATGTTGGTCGTTCATTTCTGCTCTTCGCCAACCCGTCGTAGCCTCCTTTGCGTAGGGATTAGCCGTGGGCGTGTGTCCCGTGTAGCACAAGGTTGCGGCATAAACCGGCGATTGGAGTCAAAGAGTTAACGTCAGATTGTATACACAGTACTAAAATAGTTTACGGATACGGGGAAAACCATGTAGGCGCCGAGTATCCGTTACAAACGTGCATAGCGGGTCAGTCGAGAAAAGGAACTTGTTTCAAGCGAAGCGAAAAAAGTGTCTTTATTCATGTTTCCGAGATATCAAAAAAAAGGGTTTAAGCGTAGAAACGAGGTAGCTGTTTGATGTTCCATGCGTTGGTGAAGACGTTGCCATCGCTGTCCTTCAACCGGTAAGCCCCCCGGTGTAGTATCTCAGTGACTATGTACGGACCCTCCCATGGTGGTGAAAGTTTGTGCTGCTCTTTGCTGGACTGGACTCGTCGTAGAACCCGATCGCCAACGTTGAACGAGCGGCCGCGTACGTGCTAGCTGTGGTAGTGTCATAGGCCCTGTTGGTACTTAGCCAACCGGAGGAACGCAACTTTGCGCGCTTCTTCGAGTTGGTCGAGAGCATCTTGTCTTGCTTCCTCTGACTCGGCCTCGTTGAAGGTGCGGACGCGTGGGGAGCCGTACTCCAAGTCAGTCGGGAGGACGGCCTCGGCTCCGTAGACCATGAAGAAGGGTGTATAACTGTTTGATCGGTTGGGCGTAGTCCGTAGGCTCCAAAGCACTGATGGTAACACGGCTGCCCATTTGCCTGCAAATTTGTTGAAATGCTGTTGGGTACGCCGAAACGGAAGACAATGTCCCGAAAAAATTTGACGGCCTTCTCTGCAGTTATCGTGGCCACCGGCTTGGCTTCAATCCATTTGGTGAACTTGTCGACTGTGACGAAAAGGTGTGTATAGCCCCCGGGAGCCTTTTTGAGGGGACCAACCATGTCCAGACCCCAGACCGCGAAGGGCCAGGTGATCGGGATAGTTTGGAGGGCCTGAGCCGGCAAGTGTGTCTGCCGGGCGAAGTACTGACATCCCTCGCAGGTGCGGACGATGTGTTCGGTGTCTGATACGGCGGTTGGCCAATAGAAACATTGTCGGAAGGTTTTCCCGACTGGCGACTTGGGCGCCGCATGGTGTCCGCACGCTCCCGAGTGGATATCGTGCAGCAGTTGCTTTCCTTGATCTTGGGATATGCATCGCTGGAGAACCCCGGAGGTGCTCTTTTTGTAAAGTTCACCATCGATGATGACGAAGGCCTTGGCGCGTCGCACGATGCGATGCGCCTCGGTCTGGTTCGGCGTAGGAAGTGATCGAGGAAAGGCGTTGTCCAGTCGGGAGCGACGACCAGGACCTCTGGTGAGGGCTGCTGAGTGGCGTCGGGTTCCTGGACTTGCTGTTCTTCGGTCTCGGATGTTGTCTCCGCCTTGATGGAGGGGTATGCAACTCCTGGAGGAAGACTACAGCCAGGACGACGTCCCGACTAGACCCCAGCTTGGCGAGTGCATCCGCGGCTTCGTTGTCTCGGCGTAGGACATGCGTAATTTCAAGACCATCGAACTTGACTTCGAGCTTGCGCACTTCTTGGCAGTAGGCTTCCATGGAGGGGTCTCTACATGACCAGTCCTTCTTGACCTACCGAACCACCAGTTCGGAGTCTCCGCAGGCCAGGAGGCAACAAATCCCGAGTGAAGCGGCAAGGCGAAGACCATGAAGTAATGCTTCGTACTCGGCAACATTGTTAGATGCCGGGAAGTGGATCTGTAATACGTACTTGAAGCGCTCGCCTTTGGGGGATATGAGCACAACACCAGCCCCCACGCCCTGAAGCATCAGAGAACCATCAAAGTAGAGTATCCAATGTTCGAGGTCGATGACAGAGGGTGGAGACTGGACTTCTGTCCACTCGGCCATGAAGTCGGCGAGAGCCTGGGACTTGATGGCCGTGCGGGGGCATATACTATGCTGAAGGCCATTAGTTCCATCGCCCACTTGGCAATCCTACCCGTGGCGTCGCAATTGTTGATGACGTCGGTGATCGGGAAGGAGCTGACCACCGTGATGGGGTGTCCTTGGAAGTATTGGACTAGCTTCCGTGATGTTATGAACACCGCATAGATGATCTTCTGGATCTGAGGGTACCGCCCCTTGGACTCAGAGAGGATTTCACTGATGAAGTAGACCGGGCGCTAGACCTTCTGGATGTGGCCGGGCTCGAAGCGCTCCACAACCAAAACAGTACTAGCTACCTGAGTAGTTGCTGGGACATAAAGAAGCAGCAGCTCGTTGGGCATTGGGGATGCCAGGACCGGGGGGTGGTTAAGAATTTCTTCAAGCCGTCGAGGGCATCCTGGGCCTCAGATGTCCAAGTGAAGGTTTTTAACTTCTTCATGAGCCTGTAGAGGGGCATGGCCTTCTCGCCGAGTCGGGAAATGAATCGACTGAGAGCTGCCATGCACCCGGTCAGCCGTTAAACATCTTTGAGGTTCTTTGGAGGGCCCATCTTGACGATGGCGTCGATCTTCTCCGGATTGACCTCGATTCCCTGTTCGGAAATGATGAAACCGAGTAGCTTGCCCGAAGGGACCCCGAACACACATTTTTTGGGATTGAGCTTCATGCTGAATCTCCTAAGGTTGGAGAAGGTTTCTCCGAAGTCACTTAGGAGGTCTTCTCTTTTCTGGGACTTGATCACCACATCGTCAACATAGGCTTGTACGTTTCGGCCGATTTGTGACTGAAGGCAACGATGTATGCACCATTGGTACGTAGCGCCTGTGTTCTTGAGGCCGAAAGGCATGGAGACGTAGCAAAAAACACCAAATAGAGTGATGAAAGACGTCTTGATCTCGTCATCCTCCTTCATCTTGATCTTGTTAAGGCTAGTATAATCAACACACATCCTCCACTTTCCATTCTTTTTGCGAACAAGAACTAGGTTCGCTAACCAGTCGGGATGATACAGTTCTTTAATGAAGCCAGCTGCTAGAAGCTTGGCTATTTCTTCTCCTATTGCCTGATGTCTAACCTCAGCGAAGCGGCGCAAGCGCTGTTTGACCGGCTTAGCATCCGGCCGAACGTTCAGAGAGTGTTCGGCAGCCTCCCTTGGAACCTCGGGCATGTCAAAAGATGTCCATGCGAAGATGTCCCGGTTGTCCTGGAGGAAGCTGACGAGCGCGCTTTCCTATTTGTCGCCGAGCACAGTCCCGATCTACGTCGTCTTGGAGGAGTCTTCAGGGTCGAGCTGGATCGACTTGGTGTCCCGCGCCGACTGGAATGATGTCGATGCTAAAGCTTTCTTGGCCGGGGGTGCTTCCTCAGCCACAGCCGACTTGAGGTTGTTAAGCTCGGCCTCAGCGATTTGAACCGCGGCGAGGTTGCAATTTTCCAGGTCACATGTGTATGCGTGCTGGAAACTGCTTTGTACTGTTATTACTCCGTGGGATCCCGGCATCTTGAGCTTCAGGTAGACATAGCTGGGGACAGCCATGAATTTGGCGTAGCAGGGACGCCCCAGGATGGCGTGATACGATCTTGGGAAGTCGACGACCTCAAAGGTGAGGGTCTCGGTCCGGAAGTTGTTGGGAGTACCAAAAGTGACGGGCAGGCTGACCTGCCCGAGTGGACTCGCCATCTTGCCGGGTACCACCCCGTGGAAGGGGGCACCAGTTGGCTTGATCTCGGAGCGAGAGATCTTCATGTCGTCAAGAGTTTTGACGTAGAGAATATTAAGACCACTCCCACCGTCCATGAGGACCTTGGTGAGGCGGACACCGCA
The DNA here is from genome assembly GCA_019208055.1 of Stipa capillata. Lineage (NCBI taxonomy): Eukaryota > Viridiplantae > Streptophyta > Magnoliopsida > Poales > Poaceae > Stipa > Stipa capillata. Next base: position 154,989 of record JAGXJF010001299.1, read on the forward strand.
AACAATCGGGTCCACCACCAAGGGGAATCTTCCCAGTGGGGAATGTAGTCGGGGTGATCCGAGCGGCCGAACGAGATCACGGACTCGGACCATCGCAGGTACTGGGGCACAGCCAGTTCCACTGCGTTAACCTCTCGATCTGTGATCCTCTGGTGACGCTTGGACTCATAGCCGTTGGGTTCGCCGAAGATCATCAGACAGGCGGTCTCTTTTGGGAATTCGTCACCTTCATCCAGAGGGGGATCTTTTTTGTTCCGATTGGGGACGTAGGGCTTATTCAAATTCTTCAAGAGGTTGTAGTCACGTGTCAGGTGGTTGGACTTGGGTCCATGGAAATGATACAGCTGACTCATCATTTCTTCGAAGGTCGCGTTGGTGCGCTGAGGACGGCGTGGCGGGGCGCGCTCGGCTGCAGCAACGAGATCTCCACCCTTGCGCTTCCGGTGCTTCTTTCTGGATGACTCGGGGTGAGCATCCTAACTGGGGGACTCGGGCGCCTTGCCCTTACTCCTGCCCTTGTCGTCTCTGGTAGCACTGTGGGCGGCCTCTTCGCCAGTGGCGAAGTTATTGGCGATATCGAAGAGCTCGCGCATAGTCTAGGGGTTCTTGCGCGCTATCTTGTGGATGAGGTCGGTGCTTCGAACACCCTTGGAGAAGGCGGTGATGACGTCACCCTCTCGGACCTTAGGTAGAGAATTCTTCTTCTTGGAGAAACGCTGGATGCACTCTCGGAGAGTCTCATCCGCCTCTTGGGTACAACTGTGGAGGTCCCACGCATTCCCGGGCCTGTTGTAAGTGCCCTGGAAGTTGTTCACGAAGAGGGTCTCGAGGTCACTCCATGACTGGATGCAACCCGGAGGTAAGCTGGTGAGCCAGGCTCGTGCTGAGTCAGCTAAAAACAATGGCAGATAATGGATCGCGACGTAGTCGTTGCCACCATTGGTTCTGCACGCCATGTGATAGTCAGCCAGCCAAATGTCTGGCCGAGTTTCGCCCATGTATTTGTCGATGCCGGTGACTCGGAATCGCAACGGGAAGATGACGCTGCGGATGCGGGTGCCGAATGCTTCCGAGCCCGCATACCCCATGCCGGAGGGGGTCGGCGAACGGCCACGGCTGGTGGTGCCACTGTCGTTGTGGCGGTTGCCACGATCATCCCTCTCGAGACCTCGATGAGCGCTCCGTTCGGCGTCAGCGGGGTTCTGCGCATCTTGATCCGATCCGAGTCGGCTATGGACCGGCCCCACTCGGCGAGCGTTTTTGTCCGCATCCTGACGGGCGCGGCTCCATGCGGCTATGGTACCCCGGGCATCATGATTGGGCCCGAGTCGCTTGTGAACTGCTCCGGCCAGCTGACGACAGTCGGGGTTTGAACGGTGGCCGGCTTCTCGGAGGGGTAGAGCGCCGGCTCCTAGCACTTGCTGAAGAGCCCGCATGGTCCCCTGAGGCTTCGGTCTGCTGAAGAGCTGTTTCTTCTAGCAGGATGCGGAGTCGCCGGAGTCCGTCGTGTCCCTGGGTGCCCTCGGGGATATCAATGGCGCGTGCCGCCATCGTGGCCGCGACGATGTTGTGACTAGGAAGCGGGAATATCGGGACCCCGTCCTTTTCACGCATGCGGAACTCGTTATGGACTTGGCGTCCTCGAGCCCTCATGTCGTCATTGCGTAGTTGTTTGTCACGTTGACGAGCGAGCCTGGTTTGCTGCTCAATCAACTCCTCCTCCTTGGCAAGGAAACGGAGTCGAGTGGCTTCAAGCTCAGTCGGTGTTTGCTCCACGATGGGGACTGATCGGCCACCACCGTTGTCCAACGAATCAGGGTTGGCCATGAAGACCTCCCGGGACGGGTGGTGACTACCGGAGCTCTCGTACTCGTCCGAGTCATACTCGAGGACGGGGAGGAGAGAGTCGATGGTGCCCACCAGTCGGGATCTCTGTTCGACGGGCGTGAACCCGTACGCGGACAGCAGACCCGATTTCGGCGTAACCTCGTCCCTGGGGAGAGGGGCCAGAGGCGCGGATTCAGGGGTGAGTCCGTGCCGAGAAGCTGATGGAGCCTTTGCTGATCGACGTGCTGCCGAGTAGCAGAGGTGAAGTTTACCGACCTTGTCGGCGATGAAGTTCAACTTTCCGAATTGGAAAAGCTGTCCAGGGTCCGGAGTAGCGTCCATGGAAGCGAATCTCATGACACTTCCCGGGACGAAAACGTCGTTGTTGCTGATGAAACCCATCCAGATTCGTGTAGATGGATCTATGCGCACCTCCCCTACCTGGCGCGTCAACTGTCGGAGTATTATTTCGGCAATACTGAATATGGGGCGGTGTGAGCACAGCAAATCCGGATGGGTGCACACGGGAGACAGGATTTAGACAGGTTCAGGCCCTCGCGGAGAAGTAATACCCTACGTCCTGTGTTCGGTGGCTAGTATAGCTTGAATCCCGAGTGCCGCAAGCCCAGGAGAATCGATCTCGAGGTTACTTGAGCTATGAAACAATGGAGATTGTCTATGACTAAAAAGCTTACCGATCGGAGGTCCCCTATCAGGCCTTATATAAGCGACCAGGATAGGGTCACAAGAGTCCGGATCGGTTAACAGATTGGTTTCCTAATTAGTTACAACAGATTCCGGGTATGCCGGGCAGGTATTAGTCCATGCCTTGTACTCCACGTTAATGAGGCGTCCCCGTGTAGGAGTCGGACTCCGAGTAGTCAGTCCGGCCCACCCTATGGCCAGAGGGCCGGATTCGTCCTCCTTGATGATACCCAGGTGCCATGTCATCATCAAGTACCTTCTGTACTCATCCCTTTACTCTAATTCCTTTGATTAGACTGTGAGCCGACGTCAGAGATGGAGGTGATATACGTCGAGGTCGACGAGGATATTCCCGAAGAACAAGCGCCGAAGAAGAAAAACGAAAGCGTCGACTACTACGTCGAGTTCCACGACAAGAATAAGGCCGAGTAGACTAGTAGGTCGAGTGAGACGAGAGAGTAGATAAGACTTTTGCTGTAGCCAGACGATATATGGTTTTAAATTTCCCGTACTTTTGGGAATCAATTGTAATACTTCATGTTTTATTCTCGGTTTGTAAATCAAGTTTGTAATAAATGGACCGCTGCAATGTTTTCAATGCGCCACTCTGAGGTACGCCGCAGCCTCCCTCCCTCGTCATCCGCCCCGGCTCAGATCTCACTCGCGGCACCGAGCTCGCCGGGCCCCAACATCGACTGCCACTACTCCGCCTCCGACCATTGCTGCCCTCCACTATCCCGAGCAGCCGCCACCGGCCTGGATCCGGCAACCTAAGCCCCCCTTCCACCGGCCCAGATTTGATGCCGGGAGCCACCACTAGCCATGCACCGGCCACCTCTCTGCCCTAGTCTCCTCCCTCCCTGGCTAGCGACCGAGACCCCTCTTCCACCGGGCCTGCCTCAGCTGCCTTTCTCCCCGACGAAAGGTATTTTTTTGACTTTTGTTAGTGCAGAATTGCTTGCAACAATCACATATTTTACATGTAGATGTCTCAACTTCATCACTGAAGAATTAGTGTAGAAGTGCTTGTGGCAAATATGTTTTCCGTTCTTTTTTCATTTCTGTAATCTCATGAATAGATAATGATGTTGTGATTGTAAGAATGATGTTGTGATGTTGTGATTGTTGGAATGATGCACAGAGAATGTTGTGATTTTGTGAATTTTTGAACGATGATCTATAGAGAATGATGCACACCAAAATTTGATAAGAACTGTTTGGTTATTCAATGGTTAGGAGATGTACATGGAGTAGATCTTATTGATTTTGATGTATATAAAAGAGACAATTTTTTATTGCAGTGTTTGTTTTTTCTGTAAATTTTGACGTGTGTATGATTTGGAACAATTCTAAGGGTATGAAAGAAACAAATTTTGATGTGTGTATGTATGATCCGGACAATTTTCAATGCAGTGCACTGAAATTTTGATGTCTGTATGTATGATGTGGACAATTTTCAGTGCAGTGCTTTGAAATTTTGGCATGCGTATGAAATAAATAATCAAAGGGTATTATAGACATTGCACTACACATCATACGAAATAAGTTCACATCTCAAAAACTGAAAAGAAGGAATTTACAGCTTAGTAGAGCTTCCTCCCACCGGAATTTCTGTGGATAGTTAAACTTAAACTGGCTTATGTATAAGTTTAAACCCAAGAAAAGGGGCGGCAGTATAAGTCATATCAAAATGTACGAAAAGTATGCTAATTTTGAAGGTACTTATTTTTTAATTGAAAAAAAATTTATCTATGGTCCTTTTGAGCATCAATAAGGAACGAAACTTGATTTTTATGAGACAAAAATGATTTTTTTTTGTTAAAAACGTGAGTTAAGTCTAGAATAAAAAAACAAGGATAATACGTCACACCTCACCGCCCTAATCTGGCCCACCTCTATAATTTCATTATAATCTTTCGGTTGCGCCGCTGTCCAAATTGATGATTCTGTTAGCTTTTGTGGCATAGAGGTGAACCAAAACCCTCTGCCTCCTTGGCCTTTGATCTTGCCGGCCCTGCTCAGTCTGGCCGCTGCTCATGGCACACAATGCCACGTCGCTCTGACTTGTCTTAGTCGAGCATGAGAGAACAAGAAAAGAAATAAAACTCGGGAAGACCCAACGGAGCTTTTGAAGGAAAAATAGCTGTTTTAACCCCACGATCACGGTCAATCTTAAAAATAGACTGCTTCTAAATGCAACGTAAAAAATGACACCATAATAGACTGGACAGCTGCCGCGTGGCACCTGTCACGGTGATCTGGAGCGACATGCGCCTGTCGCGGCTGGCGAAGGCGACAGGACCGAGGCCCGCGCCTGCACGCGCGACATGCCAGTCGCGCCGGGCGACCGCGACGCTGGCCCTGTCGCGCCAGCCGACCGTGACAAGTGGGTTGGCAAGTCGCACCGGTGCGTATAGCGATCTGAAGATACGCTTGCTACTAGCTTTTAAAACGTTAATTGTCTCCTGACTGTATGTGCATGATTACATCATTGCATAAACCATGCATGCCTGCAAGCCTGTTCAGAAAAAGAATGTTAATTGTTTTCTGGCTGATTACATCATTGCATGAACCATGCATGCATGCAAACCTGTTCAGAAAAAATCATGCAAGTTGCAGGTGCATGTTGCTAGAGGAAAAATGGCAGTCACAGGCGTTAAACGCGATGGCCCATCGTCGCGGCTGGCTCATGCGATGGCCCAGCCGTCGTGGCCGCTCGACGCGACGGACCGCCTGTCGCGGGGCTCACCTGCTATCGTGCTCGGCGAGCGCGATCGGATGGTATCATGGTGCCTCGTCGTGACAGGCGACACGCAGCGCCTGTCCGTCCGTCGCTCGATCATTTTTGCCGTTGAGTTTGGAGACAGGCCACTTTTGACATTGACCCCGATTGCAGGACTAAAACAGTCATTTTACCCTTCATGGATAGCAGCACCGATCCTTGGTTTTTTTTTAAAAAAGCACCGATCCTTCCGAACCGCCGTTACTATGTGCACCACTGCTCTAAGCGCAACGCCGGTGTGTTGCGTCACCGGATAAAAACTAACATAACTGTAGTTAGGATTGCATGTGGGCCTCATCTAAGGCCACTTGAGCTTTCAGAGCCATCAAAACGGAGTTTGGACCTCATGTGACTCATTTAAATAAGTTTGAGAGTATGAATCTGCGGTCTAAGAGTTTAGGGACTTAGCTATGTTTCCAGGCAGATAACTTAAGGAACTTACAGTGCATTTTGTCCTGTCTATATTTTTCTATTCTGTGAAGCATAACATTTTGATTTGGCTGACCTAATTCTGAATAAATGCTCGGGCATTAAAACAGGCCCTTCAATCATTTTATGAGGAAATATATCAATATATTTTCTACCGTAGAAAATATAACTAGGGTCCGGATCTCCTGGGTTCCAAGACAAGTCCACAGGATGGAGTTGCCTAAATCCCAGCCATCGCTTTTTTTCTATAGCCTAGATGAGTCCATGTTTCGTTTACTTGACCCACCGGGTGGAGTCGTCGACGGAGGTGAAATCCAAAACCCAAGTAACTCACGGCGTGGCGACCCCTGCCGTGTCCCGCAACGGGGCAGCATTACTGGCGCCGGAGGCGCAGCCAAACACGCCGAAGCAGCCTAAGTTACCGTTCTACATGTCGAGCCTGATCCTGTTGTCAAGCTACACGAGCTCAACGGAGAACTCGAATGTGGATTCGACGCTGCAGGCGATGCTAGTGCTGGGCAGGATCAAGCGCATATGTGTACCATCGTCGCTATCGAGCACATTGGCGTGCTCCTGGTGGGGCGGCACTACTTGGTGAAGCTGAACAAGCTGGCACGATTTGAAGAACAATAGTCATATGTCAAGTTGGCAATCTGACCCATATTCATGGGTATCTGACCCGTTAAGAACAGGTACGGGTCCTCTTCTTCGTTCATGGGTAAAACTCATGGGTCACCCCATTAGTCGTGGGTTGGGTACGAGTATGACTTTGTGCCCGTGGGTTATCCATGGGTTACTCTATTAATATGACATATGGGTCTGGTACATTATTAAAACCCTAGATCCTATTCCACTAGCAAACCGCACTCGAACTCCCTTCCTCCCATCCTAGACTGTAGCCCCACACTCCCGCAACCCTAGCAAATAGTAGCCGCCACACTTCACTCGCCCTCCTTCACTCATTTCCATCCGCCGGCGAGGCAGAGCAAGGGAGGTGGCGATGACGCAGAGTAAGGGAGACGGTGGCGAGGCAGGGCAGGGGAGGCGGCGGCGCGGTGATGAGGTGGACCAGGCAGGGCTGCAGTGCGGCAGCTCTAGGAAGCGACAGCGAGGCAACTCAAGGACGCGGCGGTGCAAGCGACCTCAAGGAAGGACAGCGCAAGCGCCTGGGTGACGATGACATAGCACCCGGGTATCGTCAAGAAGGACAATACCGGCCCTCTGGACATAGGGTGGGCCGGGCCGACTACTCGGAGTCCGACTTCTATACGGGGGCACCTCATCGACTTGAAGTACAAGATAGGGATAATCACTTACCCGGCAATCCCGGATTTTGTTGTAACTAATTAGGAAACCAATCTGTAAACCGATCCGGACTCTTGTAACCCTACCCCGGTCACCTACATAAGGTCTGGTAGGGATCCTTCGATCGGTACGCTTTTATAAGTTCCCATACTTTCCTACACATATAGCCTGAGCAACCCTGAGATCTACTCTCAAGGCCTTGCGGCACTCGGGATACAGGCAATATCATCCACCAAACACAGACGTAGGGTATTACCTTTCCTTGAGGGCCTGAAACTGTATAAACTTTGTCTCCCGTGTGCACCTATCTAGATCTGCCGTGCATACGCTGCCCCGCATTTATTATTGTCGGATTACAACACCGACAGTTGGCGCGCCAGATAGGGGCTGTGCGCATAGATCCATCCGGACAGATCCAGATGGGTTTCTTCAACAACAACGATGACTTCATTCCGGGTAGTATCATGCGATTTGCTTCCCTAGATGTTGTCCCTGATCTAGGACAGCTTTTCTAATTCGGAAAGCTGGACTTCATCGCCGGCAAACTCGGCAATCTTCACCTCTACGACTCGGCTTCCCGCCGATCAACACAGGCTTCATCAACATCTTTATTCGGACTCACCCCTGAGTCCACACCTTCGGCCCCTCTCACCGGGGACGAGGTTATGCTAAAGTCGGTTCTGCTGTTCGAACACGGATTCCCACCCGTCGAACAGGGATCCCGACTAGTTGGTGCGATTGAGTCTCTCCTACCTGTCCTTGAGTATAGCTCGGATGACTTCGAGAGTTCGGAAAGCCACCATCCTTCTCGGGAGGTCTTCATGGCTAACCCGGACGTACCGGTCAACAACGACGACTGGCTTGTCCCCATCGAAGAACAGACTCCTGAGCAGCTAGCGGCCACTCGGCTCCGCCTTCTTGCCAAGGAGGAGGAACTGGCCAAACAGCTAACCGCGTTGGCGCGCCAGCGCGGAGAAAGAGAACGCAATGAGGACATGCGGGATCGTGGATGCCAGGTCCACAACGCACTCCGCATGCGTGAAAGGGACGGCGTCCCGATATTTCCGTTTCCTAGTCACAACATCGTTGCTGCCTCGGTGGCGGCACGTGCCATCAATATCCCTGAAGGCACCCCAGGCCACGACGAACTCCGGCGGCTCCGGATCCTAGTGGAGGAAGCAGCCATCCTGCAGGCCGAGATTTCTGAGAACCGTGCAAGTTCCTCGGCGAGTGCTAGGAGCCGGCGTATTTCCCCTCCAGGGAACCCACAAGCCGCAGAGGGTCGTCGCGTCAACCCCAAACGTCATCACCCCACCGGATCGGTTCGCAGCCGACTTGGACCGAATCGTGATGCACGGGGGACCATTGCTGCAAGAAACCGTGCTCGCCAAGGTGCGGACAAAAACGCTCACCCCGTCGGGTCGGTGCATAACCGACTCGGACCGGATCACGATGCGCAGAACACCCTCGATGCCAGACGCGATGCTCGTCGAGACGCAGGGAGGGACAACCACAGCGATGACAGTAGCGACCCCAGCGCTACAAGCCGGCGCAGCACTCCGGCTCCTTCTGGCATGGCCTATGTGGGCCTGAAGGCGTTCGGATTTTGCATCTGCAACGTCGCCTTCCCGTCACGATTCCGGGTCACCGGAATTGATAAATACACGGGTGAAAAACTCGGCCGAACATATGGCTGGCCGATTACCACACGGCGTGCAGGACGAATGGTGGCAACGACTATGTCGCAATCCACTACTTGCCTCTATTTCTAGCCGACTTAGCTCAAGCCTGGCTTACCAGCCTGCCTCAGGGTTGCATCCAGTCGTGGACCGACCTTGAGACCCTCTTCGTGAACAACTTCCAGGGCACCTACAACAGGCCCGGGAACACGTGGGGTCTCCACAGTTGTACCCAAGAGGAGGGCGAGACTCTCAGAGAGTACATCCAACGCTTCCCCAAAAGAAGAACTCTCTGCCGGAAGTTCAAGAAGGTGATGTCATCACCGTCTTCTCCAAGGGTGTTTGTAGCACCGACCTCATCCACAAGATCGCGCGTAAGAACCCTCAAACTACGTGCGAACTCTTCGACATCGCCAACAACTTCGCCACTGGTGAAGAAGCTGTCCATAGCGCGACCAAGCACGATAAGGGAAAAGGCAAGGCTGCCGAGTCTCCCAGAAGGGATGCTCATCCTGAGTCGTCCAGGAAGAAACATCAGAAGCGCAAGGGTGGAGACCTTGTTGCCACAGCTGAGCGCACCCCGCAGCATCGTCCTCAGCGCGGCAACACGACTTTTGAGTATATGATGAGTCAGCCGTGTCACTTTCATGGGCCAAAATCCAATCACGTCACGCGTGACTGCAATCTCTTGAAAAACCTGAACAAGCCTTTCGTCCCCAACCGGAACAAAAAAGATCCTCCTCCGGAGGAAGGCGACGAGTTCCCAAAGGGGACCGCGTGTCTCATGATCTTCGGTGGTCCCAACGGCTATGAGTCCGAACGACGCCAGAAGATCACGGACTGCGAAGTCAACATAGTCGAGCCGGCCGTACCTCAGTACCTCCGGTGGTCCGAGTTCATAATTTCTTTTGGCCGCTCGGATCACCTCGACTACATACCTCACCCTGGTAGGTTCTCCTTGATGGTAGACCCAATCGTCAGTGGCGTTCGCCTCACTAAGGTCCTCATGGATGGAGGGAGTGGTCTGAACATTCTCTATGTCAAGACCTTGGACGACATGAAGATTCCCCAGTCGGAAATCAAGCCAACCGGTGTGCCTTCCCACGGGGTTGTCCCTGGCAAGATGGCAAGTCCACTCGGGCAAATCAACTTGCCCGTCACTTTCGGTACTCCTGACAACTTCCGGACCGAGAACCTCACCTTCGAGGTCGTCGACTTCTCAGGCTTGTATCATGCCATCCTGGGACGTCCCTGCTACACCAAATTCATGGCTGTTTCCAGCTATGTCTACTTAAAGCTCAAAATGTCGGGTCCCCACGGGATAATAACAGTGCAAAGCAGCTTCCAGCACGCTTATGCATGTGACCTGGAAAACTGTACCCTTGCCGCGGCCCAAATCACTGCAGCCGAGCTTGACAACCTCAAGTCGGCCGTGGTCGAGGAAGCACCCCTGACTAAAAAAGCTTCAGCAGCGACATCATTCCAGTTGGTGAAGGATACCAAGGCAATCCAGCTCGATCCGGAAGACCCCTCCAAGACGACGCAGATCGGGACTACGCTCAGCGACAAATAGGAGAACGCGCTCATTAGCTTCCTTCGTGATAACCGGGACATCTTTGCATGAACATCTTCGGACATGCCGGGAGTCCCGAGGGAGGCTGCCGAGCACTCCTTGAACGTCCGGCCAGACGCTAAGCCGGTCAAGCAGCGCCTGTGCCGCTTTGCCGAGGATAGGCGTAGGGCAATAGGAGAAGAGATAGCCAAGCTGCTGTCAGCTGGTTTTATAAAAGAAGTGTATCATCCCGACTGGTTAGCGAACCCAGTTCTTATTCGTAAAAAAGAATGGAAAATGGACGATGTGCGTTGATTACACGAGTCTCAACAAACCATGTCCAAATATCCTTTCACACTACCTCGCATCGACCAGGTGATCGATTCCACGGCCGGTTGTGAAATTCTATGTTTTCTTGACGCCTACTCGGGCTACCACCAGATCAAGATGAAGGAGGAGGACGAGATCAAGACATCGTTCATCACTCCATTCGGTGCTTTCTGCTACATCTCCATGCCTTTCGGCCTCAAGAATGCCGGCACCATGTACCAACGGTGCATGCAGCGTTGCCTCAGGAACAGATCGGCAGGAACGTACAAGCCTACGTCGATGATGTGGTGGTCAAGTCTGAGAAGAAAGAAGATCTCCTAACTGACTTGGGAGAAACATTCTCCAACCTTCGACGATTCAGCATGAAGCACAACCCAGAAAAGTGTGTGTTCGGAGTGCCTTCGGGAAAGCTACTCGGTTTCATCGTTAACGCAGAGAAGATCGACACCATCATCAAAATGGGACCACCGAAAAGCCTACGTCGTCGTCGAAGGAGAACTCTACAAAAAGTGCACCTCCGGAATCCTCCAGCAGTGCATATCTCAAGATCAAGGGAAACAACTGCTACGTGACATTCACTCGGGAGTTTGCGAGCACCACGCGGCACCAAAGTCACTAGTCGGGAAAGCTTTCCGATAGGGTTTCTACTGGCCGACCGCCATTTCGGATGCCGAGCACATTGTGCGCACTTGCGAGGGTTGCCAATACTTCGCCCGATAGACACATCTACCGGCCCAAGCACTCCAGCCTATCCCGATCACCTGGCCTTTCGTCGTCTGGGGTTTGGACATGGTTGGTCCCCTCAAGAGGGCTCTAGGGGGCTACACCCACCTTTTCGTCACCGTGGACAAGTTCACAAAGTGGATTGAAGCCCAGGCAGTTGCCACTATCATGGCCGACCGGGCCACCGAGTTCTTCCGGGATATCATCTACCGGTTCGGTGTCCCCAATAGCATCATCACTGACAATGGCACGCAGTTCACCGGCGCAACCTTCCTCTAATTTTGCGACGACTACAACATTGGCCTCAACTTTGCCGCCGTGGCACACCCACGCACCAACGGGCAGGTTGAGTGGACCAATGGTTTGATTATGCAAGGCATCAAACCTCGGATCTTCCAGTGCCTGAAGAAGTTTATGGGCAAGTGGGCATCCGAGTTGCCCTCAGTGCTCTGGAGCCTGCGGACTACACCTAACTGGTCGACTGGTTACACACCTTTCTTCATGGTATATGGAGCCGAGGTCGTCCTCCCGACTGACCTGGCTATGGATCCCCGCGCGTCCGAACTTACACTGAGGCCGAGTCAGAGGAGGCGAGACAAAACGCTATCGACCAGCTTGAAGAAGCATGTGAAGTTGCCTTCCTTCGATCGGCAAAATACCAGCAGGGCCCACGCCGCTATCAGAGCCGACACCTACGTGGACGTGCCTTTAATGTTGGTGACTTGGTCGTACGCCAAGTCCAATCCAACACGGATAAGCACAAGCTCTCCCCGCCATGGGAGGGTCCGTACGTGGTCACCGAAGTATTACACTCGGGGGCTTACCGACTGAAGGATCAAGGCGGCAACACCATCACCAACATATGGAACATTGAACAGCTACGTCGTTTCTATACTTAAACTCTGTACTTCAATATTATGGACGAATGAATAAATATTTCTTCGCTCCAGTTGACATAATCCTCAGAGTTCCCGACTAGCCCACTATGCGCGCCCACGGCCACGCATAATGGACACTAGGGGGCTACTCCACCCTGTGATGCGGACATCACCATGGACAACACTCCCGCAAGCTATTCAAATCCAAGCGACACATGTGTTGGATCATATGTTGCCAAGACATGGCATGAAAAGGTGAATCCTCTCCTTTACACGTGTCCATCTAATCCTACCAAGAATAGCATTCTACTTTATATCCCTATGTTTTGCATTCTTAGGTCTGGAGATCCTAGTGATGTGAGGGCAAGGGAGGAAGCTGTCGCTCCAAAGGAGCAAAGGAGCAACGGGGCTGAAGAAGAGACTCCAAGCGCCAAGCCCCGAAGCTCCAAGCCGAGTCCCAGCCGGACCGCTGCCTCGGACCCTCCGGACGTGCACTGAAAGTGAAGACCCGGACTGTCCGGCTGAGGCCCGGACCCTCCGGATTTGAGCCGGACCTCAACCCGGACCCTCCGGGTGAGTATCCGGATCCTCTCTGGAAATGCCGGATCTCAACCCAGACACTCCGGCTGAGTGTCTGGATCTTCTCTGGACAGGCCCGGACCTCCACCCGGACACTCCGAATGAGTGTCCGGATCGCCTCTGGAAACCCCGGACACCAGCCCGGACCATCCGGCCACCCGGACCCTCCGGCCTCCATCCGGACCCTCCGGATTCTGCCTGCGAGCAGTAAAACGGGCTGCGGCCCATGTATCCAAGGGTTACGGGGTTAGACTCTAAATACCCGTATCCAAATACTAATTAGGGTAGACTTGATGTATTAACTAAAGTAGAGCTTTGCTCCTAATCTAGGGTTTCATCCCTCTAGATTTGGAATTCCACCTTAGGCCTTTCTTTCCTTTTGGATTGAACGGATCGGCGAGTGCCTCTGAGTGGTAAACGTGGCATTCAATTGAGAGGTTTGTTGAATTGGTTCCTAGTCTCCAAAGACTTTCCTATTAGGGTTTGTTGTTGGGGTGGGTTTTTCAATTAGGCTTGCCTAGTTATCTTGTCCAAATTGTGAAGATCGGGAGCCCTCTGTATCACCCTAGGTGCGCCCAACCGCACTCGGGCTTTTTTACCTTCGCACAATTATCTTAGTACTGTGTACAACTCTCAGCGTTAACCCTTTGTCTTCGATCGCCGGTCTACGTGACAACCCAGCGCTACACGGGAATACAGCCCATGGCTACTCGCTGCGCAACGAGGGCTATGACAGATCGGCAAGGGCACACACAAAGGAGCTAGATTACACACGAACAAATAATTAAGAAGGAAGAAACCAACTTGAGGAAGAACAAAGTTCATCCAATGCATAATCAAAGTACACTTGGACTTCCTGAGTACTTCACATGCGTATTGAACAGTTCAAATGTTCATTTGTTTTCCTATGCCTACAGCTCGGCACGATCAAGGAGGGAGTTCGCCGCATCTTCGACTGTCTTCATTAGCTCTGGGATCTCCTCGTCAGGAACGTCGGCAGCATACCCTTCCCCTATTGCTTCCATGTCAAGCAACGGGTAGTGGGGCTTCGCTACCGTGAGTGACAACACAGCTCTGGTTCGCGAGGCATCCTTCTGCAGCCACATAGCCTTATCAGGCACCCATTGAAGACGCTCCGCGATCACATCCGCGTGGTTTGGCACGGGGTCATTTTCCCACAGAGCGTCACAGGCCGTCCGACCTGCCATATTCAGGGACTCGGCCGTCTCGCTGATCTTATTGATGTGTAGTTGGAAGGCTACGAAGACAAAACAGAAGCATTAGCAAGGGGATCAGCGGGCCCTGACCGAACAAGACCCGAGTCAAGGAATTACCGTGGGTGGAGTCCGCGGCCCTCTTGTTCGCTGACTCAACAGCCTCCAAGGCTCTCCTCAGGCGACCATCCGTGACGGCCGCCTCCTCTTCCAGCTGCCTCATTCGGGCCTTCTCCGCCCCGAGCTCCTCTTGAAGCCGGCGGCCTTGTCTTCGGCGGAGGCGAGCTGGCTGACGCGGGCCTTCATCGCCTCAAGCTCCTCCTTGAGCCTGGAGGCCTCGTCTTCAGCAGCTACAGAGCACAAGTCAACATGACAAGAAGCAAAAACAATCAAAAAGAGCTCGGATTTCCTTACCTTGAGCCCGGGCAGTCTCTTGGGAAAGACCCCGCCTCAGGGCAGTAATCTCAACTCCCCGAGCACGGGCGGCCTCCTGCGTCGCTTGGAGGGTACCCCTCAAGTCGTCCAACTCGGCCTTGCGCTGACTGAGTCAATCGAAGGCCGAAAGCTGCTCCTGGAGAAACTCAGTCTTATCCTTGGAACATTTGGTTAGAGTCTGCAAGAAACAACACAGAACGTTAGCTACCCGGAAAAATCGTCAAGACCCTCCACTCGGTTCCTTGAACCCAGTGGAGGCTCGGGCGCTACACCCTCTGGGTGCACTGATCGTGCACCCAAAGTAAAATCTATGGAACAAGACAAAGGAGCCTTCGCCCGACTACACTAGTCGATCAAAGGCTCAGGGGCTACACCCTCTGGGTGCACCGATCGCCCAGAGTGAAACCTATAGAATAAAGGACCCTCCGCCCGACTACTCGAGTCGGCTGGAGACTCGGGGGCTACTCCCCAGTGGGTGCACCATCAGTGCACTCACAGGCAAAAAAAAAGGAGAAACGGAATAACAGAAAAAGAAAGGTGAGGGCAAAAGCTTTACCTGCAACAACGGCCGTAGTCTGCCGTTAAGCAGGTTGGCGCTCTCCCTCGCCATTTTCAGCAGCGCTGGGAGTGATTCTCCGAGCTGGGCGGTGACGTCCATCACTTCATCCCACTCTTCGGCCTCCTGGACGTCATCTATCTCCCGAAGGACTTCGCCCGGCCGCGTGAGGTCTGTTTGCCGGACCTGCTGCGGCTGAATCGCCAACTGGAATCCCGGTAGAGGAGGGGGCACACGATCGATTTCAACCTCCTCCATCGGGAACACCAGATTGCCCCTATGGTCCGGTGGGATGCTACCCACCGGACTCGGGCCCGCCTCCGCTGGTACAGCCGGGGCCGGCGCTCCAGCGCCGGGCTCCTCTGGCTGAGGAACGGGAGGAGAAGCCGGGGGCGCACTTTCCCGTCTCAGAGAAGGCAGCGACGAAGGAGTCGCAACCGCCCGTGAAGGAGATGAGGGCCGGACATCTGGATCCGGCCGGTTCTCCTCTTGACCGGATGCCAGGGCGCTCGACAAATCCTTCGGGATGTCCCCGTCCTCCTGGACCTGCAGAAGCACTCAGCATGTCAGTTTCTCCTGTTATGAGGACAAAACAAGCAGGAAGTGTTTGTTCTGTGACTTACTTGG
The DNA here is from genome assembly GCA_019208055.1 of Stipa capillata. Taxonomy (NCBI): domain Eukaryota; kingdom Viridiplantae; phylum Streptophyta; class Magnoliopsida; order Poales; family Poaceae; genus Stipa; species Stipa capillata. The sequence continues at coordinate 170,610 of JAGXJF010001299.1, forward strand.
CAGATCGGGGAATAGGGACACGCTTCTTAGGCCCCGGCACCGGCTGCCTCGGTGCGGCGGCTGGGGAAGTCGGTGATGTCCCACTCTGCCCCCTGAAGGCGGCATCGGCAGTCCTTTTTCCCCTCTGATTGGAGGGGACTTCATCCTCGGCCGCCTGAGGAGTCTCCTCGGTGGCGGCTGGCGCCGTCGGGGCAGGCGGGACGGAGGAACCGCCTTGTCCTCCTGGGGCGGTTTCGGGGGCTGTCCTCCTCATCCTCCGCTGGTGAAAGGGGACTTCATCTTCGTCTTCCTCCTCGACAGCCGCTGCAGCAGATGGAGGGACGCTGGGTTCCTCCGCAATGGGCGCCTTCCCCCTTGACGACCCGACCCCTACGGCCGACGGTTGAGCGCCCCCCCTGCGCCGGCTGCTCGCCGCTGGGGACATCGGCAAAATGGGGTTCGTTCTAAATCTCATTCTCCGGGAGGGGAGCACTGGAACTGAACTCGAACAGATCCTGCGAGGTCGGGGGACACAGACGAAGACCGAGTATGACTCGCTTGAAACATATGCTACAAATGATGAAGTTGGGGGCTGGCTGATCACCTGACTCGGAGGATTGACGCGGCTGTGGGGCGCAAGGTGTCCGGAGGTATCCAGATCCGCTCCCTGAGCCAACAGTTTCCCGACCCGGCATTTGATTTCCTCCTCCGGGAGATCTTCGGCTAGCTCCCAGGTCACGTCTTGAGGGCCGGTGTACGCATACATCGGGTGGACCCTGAGTTTCACCAGCTAGATTCAGCGTCGGATGAAAGTGGCTACCACTCCGACCCCAGTGACACCCGACTGAAGCACTTAGGAGAGATGAGCCATTAGAACCTCAACTGCCCCTGCTCCCATTCTAGCGGAAGCTCCGTCCAACTCGCCTTGATCTCAGGAGGTCGGCCCATGAACTTCGGGAGCATAGGCTCGGGGTTGCCGTAGTAGAACCAATCCGAATGCCATCCCTTGTTGGAAGTCTGGAATGCCATCCCTTGCTGTTCTTGCTCGGCTGCGGCTTGACAATGAAGAGTTGTTTCCACAATGCGAAGTGAGGCTCGATCCCGAGGAAGCACTCGCAGAGGGTGATGAAGGCCGCTACGTGGAGCATCTCATTGGGATTGAGATTGTGCAGCTCCAGACCATAGAAGTAGAGAAGGCCATGCAAGAACGGGTGTACCGGGACGGAGAGACCCGATGGAAGAATGAAGAATGGACGACAAGCTCGCCGGTGTTGGGAGTCGGCACCTCCTCTCCTGTGGCAAGACGCCACTCTATCAGCTCCTTCGGCGGCAGCACTCCCGCCTCCACCAAAGTGCACAGTTGGGCCTCCGTGGCAGTGGATTTGGTCCAAGACGCCATCCAGCTGGTGGGGGAGATGTTTTCGCTAAAAGAAGCCTACACCACTGCGTCTTCCTCTTCCTCGAGCGGATCTGCTTCCCAGATGGAGGTGTACATTCAACGGCGGCGGATCCGATCTAGGATTTCTATGGGATTCCTGATCAGGGTTCGGCCGGCTAGAATGGGGAGGCGAATGCATGGAAACGCGGCGAAGTGGAGTCTAAGCGGCGGCGAGATGGATTCGGGATCGACGGCGATTTGGATTCGCTGCGCAGCGGCGCTCTCAACTCAGAGTAGCGGGAAGACGAAAGGTTTCGGGCGCAGAAGAGACAAAGCGTGAAAGGGGAACCAGTGTGAACGGACCGGGCTTTAAAAAGGAGACAGCCTGGCAGGGGCGAATTTTCCGCCCCCGCGGGGCGGCCCTTCCGTTTGCACGACTTAACTCTCCCGCACTCACCGTGCGACTTTTCCGCTTCAATGGCACAAAACTTCTGTTTCCGGATCCCGCGCGATCGGGGTTTTCGATGGTTAACCCTCCGGGGATAACGGCCATTTGAATACACCCCCATAATGAGCGACCGTATCATACCTGTAACGGGTCACTAGTCGGTTACCAAACAACTCGGAACCGAACGTTACGGTTTTGAAGGGTTTCGAGGATTGGCGTCCAGGGGAACGCAATCACTTGAATACACCCGAGTGAAGGGCAGTTGTGGCGCGCCTTCCGCAGGCCGCTAGTTGGATATCGAGCAACTCAGAGCTACCGGTTTCTCCACCCGGATGTTCCGGGAATTTTACCCTGAAATCTCTGGGATCTGTAACTTTCGGATTTAGTGGAACGTCCGGACATTAGGCTCCGCCACTCAGGACCGAAGCGCTACAGTTTGTGTTCTGGTTCTGACGTGAATTTCGAGGGCATTCCCCCAGAGGGACACTAGCCGGACCCGAACCACTCGGGAAACCAGATGCCACTCGGGAATTCAGTCGGAATTCATGGTATGTCCCCCGCTGGGCTATCAGCCGGTCTCCATCTGCTGGAAATGACTGGATACCACAAGAACTTACCCGTTATTAACTCAACCGCCATGATATCCCTGCCCTACGAGTGAATATTACTCGGCTTATTATCTCAACTCTACAGGAGTTCTATGAGTCCCTCACAATCTTCCTACAGGCCATAATAGGGCGCGCTCAGGCGAATGCCACTCGGGAAGGAGGCAAAGGCACTCGGCTTGGACGTTACAACGACAAGTTGCAGCCGGATCGTGAAGGACTCGGGGGCTACTGACGATGACATAGCACCCGGGTATCGTCAAGAAGGACAATACCAGCCCTCTGGACATAGGGTGGGTTGGGCCGACTACTCGGAATCCGACTTCTACACAGGGGCGTCTCATCGACTTGGAGTATAAGATAGGGATAATCACTTACCCAACAATCCCAGATTTTGTTGTAACTAATTAGGAAACCAATCTGTAAATTGATCCAGACTCTTGTAACCCTACCCCGGTCATCTATATAAGGCCTGGTAGGGATCCTCCGATCGGTACGCTTTCATAAGTTCTCATACTTTCCTACACATATAGCATGAGCAACCCTGAGATCTACTCTCAAGGCCTTGCGACACTCGGGATACAAGCAATATCAGCCACCAAACATAGGACGTAGGGTATTACCTCTCCTTGAAGGCCTGAACCTGTCTAAACTTTGTCTCCCGTGTGCACCCATCTAGATCTGCTGTGCGTACGCTGCCCCGCATTTATTATTGCCGGATTACAACACCGACACTGGGTGTGATTTTTTTCTAGTTTTCATCATGTTTTGTTGACCCGATGGGTACCCATCGGGTTCAGGCATGGGTATGGTTTTGGATCCATGGGTATTTTCATGGGCGGATCGAGGGCAGGCTCGTGGGTTGGGGTATAGGTTTCATAAGAGTCGACCCAGAGAGACCCGACCCGATTGCCATCTTTAGTGAGATGATGGGGATTTTCACACGGTTTCTTGGATTGTTATTGAGTTCCATGCTTCTGTGCAGACACTAAAGACGTATTTTAATTGATTAAGATAAAATTTTAACTAACAATTATTTCACTAATATACAGCTTATGTGATATAAAATTATAACATAAGTAAATACTTTTGATGATATATAGTACGGTACCCTGTATACCAGACGGTATCCGCATACGATTCCCTTGGCTTCCAGAAGGGTACTACGTACCTAGTAAGGATACCCAGAGATTAAGGTAACCCCTCGAAAGAGGAAAGACATCCCTTAAACTAGGAAGTCAATCCTGACGTTTAAGGAAGCCAGAGTTCTACTCGGGCGCAAGTCCATATCCCGTACGGCCCTGGGGACCCCCTATATAAGGATCAGCAATCCTATAGGGGAGGGGAAGTCTTTGGAGTCGCACAACGAGTTGAACCAGATCCCAGGAGGTGAAGCCCTAGAAGACCCGCCATCTCGAAGGAGTCGAGTCCCGCGGGATTAGATAGATTAGTCTGCGACTAGGCTTAGGGTAGCCACTAATATACATCCCCATTGTAAGACGTTTTCTCCATTAATATATACGAACAGGACGTAGGGTTATTATCGTGAGGGAGGCCCGAACCTGTATAAAAAAGGGTTGTCCCCTATTGTCAGAGCTCCTGGTCTTGGGCCCTAGAGGTTCCTACCCCCCAGTATCACCGTTCCATGAATACCATAAGATCGCCGATTCACCGATCGTCGATAACTTTTAAATACGAATCTAATAACACCAATTTTATATCAATATACTATATATTAAAAATAAAATAATTATTAGTTAAAGTCTTATCTTAACCAATCAAAATACCCATGCATATCTGAACTGAGGAAGTATTCATCTAGATTACATTACAACGTCGTTCCAAACTGCGTTATGACGTTGTCCGTCCAAACTGCGTTATGACGTTGTCCTGTATATCGAAACTTCATTTCGCTCAGTGGATTGGCCGAGCTTCTACCACACTTTTTTCCAAAGAAAAATATAGCCTGCAGATTCGGTGGTGACCGTGGTCGGTGTTTCGCCCGATCTCCGCCGTCCTCCACGGATTGCCGCATTATCCTCTCCGCTGCATTCTCTCCTCCAACGTAGACCGTCTACAACCCTCACGTGGCACCGGCGCGTTGACCCGCCGGCATCCGGCTAGTGTACCCCACAAGCCATGCTCATCTCAGGCAGTCACGCTCACGCTCGAGCCTGGACGTCCGTACCGTGCGTGCCTTCCCCTCGTATATAAAAGGCGATGGCCACCTGGCACCACAGTGCGTCAGAATCTGTCGAATACAGAAGTGAACCCCGATCTGATTCGCTCTGTTCTTCACAAGGAAAGAGACGTCGCACATTTCGCACAGGAATCTCGCGGGTTCTTTTAATGGCAGATCCACTCGGTTTCTCCCTTCCCAAATATCCTTTCGTTCACCATGTTTAATCACGTTGCCAGCTCCTGCCGTGCCGGCAGCCGGCCTCATCTTTCCCTTGCACGTACCTACTACCTTATAAATTCACTGGCCGTTTCTTCTTGCACATACGTTTCACAGTTGCGCCCCTAAAAACCCATATATCCAGCGAGTGTGTGTTGCATGGAGGCGCATTGCAGCGTGTGCAACCACAGCGCGGCGGCGCGGGATACGGGCGAGACGCCGGTGGGCACACCGGTGCTGTTCCGTCCTACACCGCAGCTGCGCGCGCCGGCGTCCGTCCTGCCACACGTGCCGTCCCATGATGGCATTGAGTTCTACGAGTATGTGTGCTAATCTCATGCGTCCTTTTTTATATATCACGTTCTACCTATCTATCCGTTACATATGGTCCTGAGTTGTGGCATGATATGAACTGCTGCCATCCTTCGTTTCGTCTTTGTCGCGACAGTGGCTCCGTGGGATCTGATGTTCAGCAGGGCATTTTGGTACGTGAGGTACTGTTGCTGCTCTGATTCTTTAGATTTATAAAACCGATCTGCTTCAGATCTTTCATTCGTTCTGTTCCTCTGTTTGCTTCTTTGTGGAAGAATCGTAATTCCTTCTTTTATTTTGTCAGGAAAACTAAGGCAAAATCTAGTCCATCTTACTAAATATATATTTGTCCAAATATCCTTTAAGTCTCAAATATCCAGATTTAACCATTCATTTTATTAATTAAAAGTTGCTCAAAAATCTTGAAAAGTACTATGTTCTATTTTATAATGACCAATCTAAATTGTACGTACAGCTAAAATGACCCAGCATCTCGCTGGTGCTCAGCAGCAGCAAGAATCTTTATGCTGATGCTGTCCCGATTAACGAATCTCTCTACCTTAAAAACAGAGTTAACTCAGAAGATGAATCTGATTTTGTTTGCAGATGCTTGATCCAGCAACGATGATCCACGGTCCCCTGTTTCCTAGTCCACCTCGTCCAGAGAACCCCATGATTCATGACCCCCTCTTCGGCAGGGTTCTCCCGATTGACGGTCACATTCTCGCAACCCTCAGTCCTTGGGAAGCGAAACGGTGCAGTCGCGACTCCAGCGATGTCCGCGCCACGCCGCCTGTTATCCCGACGGAAGATCTCGGTTGCCGGGTTGGAGATCACCGGAGGCGCCGGGTCGCTACTAGTGCTTGAGCCTTTCGTAATGCATGTACAGAGTCAACGTAGTTGTCGTAGCGTAATAGAATGAAGCAGGTGAACGAATATGTTAGAAATCTTTCCTGCAGATATGGTTAGTTACAGAGATAGATAGACATTGGGTTCGTCTGGTTTTAGGCTTGGACTGATGATCTTCTGGTACGTTTTTTTGTACATGTATATGTATATCTATATTCGCTTGCTAATAATGAAACAATGGAAATGAAGTGCTTTATTCTGGCATTACGGATCCTCTTTGTTTCGGTACGCCCTGATTAAAATGCAAATCAATCGTGGAGATTAAAAATTAATCTTTTAGTTGAAAATGGTAGTATGATCTATTTCTCATGCTGAAGATGCTCAACACTAATTAAGTTCTTCAACTGTGATTTTAAAAACGTCATTTTATCACATTATATCATATTAGTATTAACGACGGTTCGGCGAAAACTCATCTGAACGATCGAAGGGGCCATCTTTTTAGAAAATAGAGATGATAGCTTTGGTCTCTACATGATCTACGCACACAGCCATGACCGAATGGCCTTACCGCTCATGATTTTGGGAGGCGCGATTTACTGCTCGAGATTAGCACTCGCTAATTCAGAATTACGTGGGAAGATCGGGATTTTGCTAGACAGGCTGCTTGACAAGAAAGATGAAAAGACGTTAGGATCTTCCCCGACAATTAGGGAAAGCAATTAGTGCCCCCATTGGCAGGCTCGGCTGGGCCAATTTGATTTGAGATTTTGCGTTTCGACGGCAGTCTAAATTATTGGTTAAGCGGTCCAAGTACAGAAGTACCGTTTATAAGATTCGTAAACTATCTTTATTAAAGGTGTATCGAAACAAAATTCTAATTTACAATGTTTATGCTTATTGATAATTAAATCTATTTGCCTCTAAAAAACTAAATCAGTTTGACGATAATTTGAATGGCATGATCAGATGCCAACCACGATGGAAAACTGCCCCCGGTATCCGCTAATGAATGGGGCGCTAGCTATTTCCGTCAAAAAAATAATATAATAATAAATGGGGCACTACATGGCTGCAACGCAATGCGAGTTTTTATCGACCTCTCAAATTAGTACGGTTTTGTACACAGATAAACTATTGTTCGATGATTTGCCACTAAGGAAAGAATGCCTCTCTAGGAATTGCCACACAAATCAGTAAGAATCACTTTGATAAAAAAATTTATATAAAATTTTTGAAGGATTTGAATGCTTAGAAATTGATGGCAATGCATTATGGTTGACAGTTTGTGATGCCAATTTGTCACCACTGATCAAATGGAAAGGCTTCCATGTGCCATGCATCATGAGAAAAACCAATCGGTAGAGCTCTAGACATCCATGGAGCTGCAGTTCCAATGGACTGTCCAATCCCACCTTGAGATCCAATCCCATGATTGGCAATAAACAGAACTTCTGACTTATTCTGTTGGACTATATAGATAATACGAATATATTCTATTACCACGGGTGGTACCTATGCATGACCTCCCTAAGCTGTACGTGTCCACACGTTTTTACACGGTCAACGTTGGTAATTGAATTTTTATCAGATCAGTCAGATATTTATCTCAATTGATACCGTGCCGGCTGGGTCTTCTTTCCACCACTTTCCCATCGCTCGATCGGGCTCAGCACTGTCCCATCCCTCGATCGAAGCGACCGAGTTTGAATAACTCTTTATCCGATGAAGCACGCAGGGTTTCAAAATTTATCTAACATTTCAGGTTCTGAGTTAAACAATCATATTCAAAATAATAACAGTATAGTAAGGGGATGGGTTCCCCGACCCATTAAAAATCAACAAGCTGCCCATGATAACTGAATCGAGAATGCGGCCCATTTACGTTCTAGTAAAGCCCTCCAAAAGCATCGCAAGAACACTAACTACTATCATTTCCTCAGCATTCGTATCATTTCCAACGTGTTAGACATAGAAGAACAACAAGCTGGCACTGAATGGAACATAGGTAAACCGATGAGATACATGATAGATCATACACATAGAGTTCACGAACATCAAGTTAAAAGGCCAGTACAAATTAGCACACATAATAAAGGCAGGATTCAAAAAACAAGCACAACTCATGTCTAGATCACAGAGCTCAATTTAACCAAAAGATGCCAACTACTGGATGCATCGAATTAAAAGGCTGGATTGGCGAGAACTGTCAGCAATCGATGGAGCATGCCGCCAGTGTCGATGCACATAGAGTCCAGGCAACCAGAGAAGCCTGCTGATCATCTATCTTCTAGTTTGCACAATACTCATCTGTTTATGAGGAGAAGGTTCATTCTGACGATCGACCGACCCAGCAGCAACCAGACAGGAAAATCCTGTGTTCCACCTGTAAGAACGATCGATGGCAGTAGTTAAAAAATGCCGTAACATTATACTGAATGATTCAGCGCGATGCAATCTCGTAATACCTGCAATACGGGGAGCCACGACCAAGGCTGCCAATATCGGTGTCCACTGGCCACTCCCAAGTAGCCGTTCCCCCCTCTGCATGCACATGACAACTTCTGTGTGCAACGCGTCACCAACTACGGTGTGTTTAGCTCGAATTTCCTCATCTGTGCTTTCAGCATGCTAGGGGTCAAAAATGCAAAAAATCTTGTGCCGGAAGTCCCAACAGTAGCAGGCCCATCCATTTTTTACTTGTACCATAGCCACGACCTGGACAACTAAACGACATTAAATTTACCATTATCAAATGGGTAACGACCAGCATGTCTACCAGCTTAGCATGCACTCACCACACGACATAGTCTGATTTCGTAGTCCACCTTCGGTAGGACAAAGAGCTCCATAGCAGACATGCCTGATGAGAAGGTGGCACAATTTTTCGATAAGACAGAGATAGCTATTTATTTGGTGGAGATTGATCTTGACTGTCCGACTATACTGTACGCGACGATACGCCTTAGCAATCGCTAAACCAATCTCTGATGGTTATTGACCTTGCCGTAGGCATGATCAACCTGAACAATGAAATGTAGATGTCATAATGGAGCAGTAGCTAAACAAGGCAGTAGACACGACTTGTAGATGCCATAATGGAGCAGTAGCTAAACAACCACTACCTCAGAAAACACTTCTGCTAAATGATCATCACTGACGGGCACGAGGAGCCCCGTCGCTGATTAGAGAAAACGCTGACGGGCGAGCTCGTACCCGTCAGTAATAGTGATGCACTAGGCAAGGCACCAAACTTCTACTGACGGGCACAATACACGCCCATAAGTAAAAGAGGAACGAGTAGCCTAACTTGGCATCTTCACTGACGGACTATCTTCACTGACGGGTACACCTCCCGTGCCCGTCAGTAACGCTCGGATCTCCACTGACGGGTCCATTGTGGCCCGTCAGTGGAAGATTGCTCTAGGACTACCTTCGAGGGCAGACTTATCACTACGGGCAAAATATTTTACCCGTCAGTGATAATTCTGCGCATATAACAGTGGAGGCGCCCGCAGCTGGCCGGTGAGCTCGCGCGCCTCACACGGCCAGCTGCAGGCACCTCCTAACACTGCGCGGCAGCCATGCTATTCTCCTCCTCCTCATCCTCCCCCTCCTCCCTCCATCCTCCCTCCTTTCTCCATATAGATTTAAACCCTAGATCTAGATCTCTCTCAATTCTCTCCCTCCTCCTCTCCACCCTCTCTTTCCCCCTCCCCTCCTCCCTCCCTCCTCCTCCTAGATATATGTGGCGTACCCGGATTTTAAGCCGGATACTCTCTTGTGATTACTGTACCGGTCCCTGGATCAGTAGCCAGTACACACAAGTTAACCTGTATATCATTGACATACAAACGAATTTAAGTAAACAGACCGTCAAGGTCGATATCTGATACCTGTAGCCCAATGGCTGTAAATTTGCAGCGGAAAAGCAAGCGATGATCTGGCCCAGCAATATGCCGTACCCAACAGGCAACTGACTGGGGGTTACGCCCTAACTTTTGCGTTCGTAGTCGTATCTTCGAATTTAATGTCTCCTTCGTCTGGCCAAATCAACAAGCCAGGTGAGTACGTTGAATGTACTCACAAACTATTCCCACAGGAGAATTATACGGCAATATTTCATGCAAGGTATAATTCAAGGAGTAGCTCTGTCCTAAGTTGCTTGTTGTGCAGAAATGTAAGTTTTCAATTTAAATACGGGAATAGTAGATTCTAAAGCAGTTTTGTAAATCAGAGCAATTCAAAGCAACAAAATTTCTCTTGAGGTAGACCCAGCTACCTCCTTTTATCTCTCGAGTTAGCTCAGTCCATACTACCCCGGGCAGTATGACTGGCCTCCTCATTTCATTGCTCAGCTCGTACTATCCCGGATAGTACAGCTGGCCTCCTCAACACAGTGCTCAGCCCGTGCTATCCCAGATAGCTCGGCTAGCCTCCGCTTAACTCAATGCTTAGCCCATACTATCCCGGATAGTACGGCTAGCATCCTCCTCCTATAATTCCTTGCTACCAGCCGTGTAGCGTAAATTGCACCCTGTGGACACATTATGCCCACGTCCTTAATCCCTTTCCCAAGCTTTCACAAACAAAACTCAGTCTAACCAATGTGTGGCCTTACCAGTTCATGTCCATAACCGAGGACGCGGCTATTCGAATAGTTTTTAACACTCTACAGAGGTTGTACGGCTTTACCCACAAGATGCAAGTCCCCCTTGTTGTCAGGTACCAGTGGGCACACTTCACGATGTGTGCTGGCAGGGTTATTGCAACGAGACCTTCGCCCGCTTCCATACTAGAGCTGGACCCGCTAGGTGGTAACTCAACTTTTGCGTCCCGGACCAAAAATGGGACTCCCTACCTTTGTGTCGCATCCACCCCAACCGCCCAGCGGTGATGGATCTCTAGGACTTTAAACACCTAGTCACGTACTTCCTACTTTCCACGGGTCCATACTCTAATACTTGCCGGGTACTAAGCCAAGTCCTTTCCCATATAGGACATGTGGACGTACGGTGAGGGAACTGGTTTAGCGGCACTTAGGCCCGGTCCTTAACTGATTCGAGCAAGACTCCATTTCTCGACCCATGTTCGTCCCGGACGACCATGCCATCATCAGATACTCTACAGCCCCAGGCTGCCCTTAGCATTCTCACCCGAATCAAAATCATCTCCAGTTTCATTTGGGTTTTGACAAACATTTCTTTCAAATGCCACCTCGGATATAACACATGCTACCCGAGGGTTTTATTTCCCATGTCCCAGAGTTTTTGAGAACACCGATCAAATGTTTAGTTTTGAACTAAAGCGAGTCTAAGCATGGCTAAGGCCTATAGCCCTAATGCTTTTGTCGGTCGTGGAACAACCGACTAATACTTCTAGGGTTACAAGGATCGGATATTCAGACCTAAGTCATATGCAGCTACAGGGTATAACTAGGTCTACATAAAATACCGTTGATATCCACATAGCATGCAAGCTTCGCAAACAAAATAATTAATTTCACACATATGGGATTCAACATGATCAAAGTGGAAATACTTGCCTGGCATTATTGTCCGGAGCTCGGTCATGAACCCGATTCGACAATTGTCCGAAGCCCTTATGCGGCATCTCCTAACGTCGATATCTACACGTCGAAGAAACAGCGAATAAATCAACGTTGCAAGGACAAGCGAAATAACAACGAATGTGGAATCAAAATCTTCAGCACATGAAATCATAACATGTTTGATTAGCCATTTGATTTTAAGCAGTTGTTCGAGCTAGGGTTGGGTGCCTTGCGTTAGCTTGGCGGAAAATATCCGTTCACGGCTCTTCATTGCTTGGGGTTTCTTTATTCTTTTGTTGTATAATGAAATTTAAGTTCTTCATTCAAGAATAGAAATGTTTCCATCATTTATATAATTTGAAAATCTTTAGTTCAAAGGATTTGAACAAGGAATACAATGGGTAGTTATTCGAAGGGCTTGGGACCGGAAGGGCTTCAAAAATATGTTATTATGTTCCCAGGAGAATATTTTAGATCTTTAGTTGAAATCATAGGTTATAAGTCCTTGGACACATTTTGGGTTCCTATATGCATGCCCTAGAAAAGAGCATATATATGTACTGGTCAAATATAAGGGTTTTGAAGTACATTTGTAAAGAGCAAGTCTTGCCTTCTGTTACTGGTAAATAAAAAAATTTGAACTTTCAGAATGCTACTGGTCTAAAGATGCTAGACTTTATCTTAGAACATTCGGGACAAGAAGTAATTGTTTGCAGCTACAATAATGGGGATGTATGTGACACGCACATTTGGAATATATTCAAAGTGAGTTTTAAATTGTTTCGAAAATCTGGAAACTATGCGGATGTTTAAATTTTGATTTTTAGATGTTCCTCAAAAAAGGAATCAAGGCGACTGGAGTCGAGGCAGAGATGCAACGGAGTTCCGAAGCTTAGCTATATACGGGGTATTCACTGGTTTGAATAAAACCGTTTCTGGAGAATGACGTCGGAGATGGAAAAGCAGAAAGTACGCCTTCGATGGCGCTGAGGCAGCTTTGGAGCAGAAGAAAATGGAAAGGTGTTTTCGATGTTAGAAGGCGTAAAAGGGGAAAGCACGGCCACTTAAGCGATAGCTCGGTTCGTTCCTTCACCTCGGTGACACACGCCGGTGGCCATTCGTGATGGAAGGGAGCACGGCGACCGACGATGTTGGGCGGGGCTCAGGGAATCAGGTTGGTGGCGGCGGCGCAGAGTGCTGGTGCCGGCGGCGAGTGCATACTAAGGTGACTACCAAGGCTGGCGGCGGCCAGCATGGACGCGGTGGCAGACGCGCGAGGGGTGAAGGTAAGGGAAGGAGCGGCAGGTGGAGCGGCGGCCAGTCGGTGGTCGGAACTAACTCACCAGCAGAGAATCGAGGCACGGGGAAAGGAAATGGAGGTCTGGCCGGCTGGATTCGATGGTGCCGGTGGCGGGTGAATTGGCGACTCAACGAAATAGATCCCGTCAGGGTGGCAGCTCAGAGAGTTAGCCGGCGAATCCTTGTGGCAGCGGCGGTTCACCGAACTTCTACGGTGACGGCGCCTCAGGGTTAATGCAGCTGCGGCGCTCGAGGAGAAACTGAGATGAAGTGCGGCTTGAGGAGCTCAGGTGCAGGTGGTGGTGCTCTTGGGTGGTATTGAGGTGGGGTACTCGGCACGCTCCAGAGCAAGGGAGAGGAGCTGGGGAAGGAGAAGAATGGGGAAGGTGCTCGAAGGTAGAAGATGGGTGAGGCACTGGAGCTCGGGAAAAATAGGGAGGAGCTGGTGCGGCTGTAGTGGAGCTCGGGGCAGAGAGTAAGGTGAGGGTGGGCTGTTGTGGGGAAGAGAAGAGAGGAAGTAGAGGAACTGCTCGGCTTTGGAAAAAAATGGAGCTTGGCCTGCTTTGTAGCTAGGCAAGGAGAAGCTAAGGGGAGAGGAGCTCGGGTAGATGCTTGGGGCAGGGAGTAATGGAGAAGGTGAGCTTGAGAAGAAATAAGGGAAGCTCAGCTCGGAAAAGGGAAAGAGGAGAGTGGAGAGCACGACTGATTCTCATGGCCAAAGGAGAAAGGAATGTGATTTTGGGAAGGAAATAACTAGAGAAGGATTGGGGAGCTCGGGCATGGGATTGAGGAGCAACTTGGGAGTGCGGGGCCGCAGGGCAGCGCTCGGGGAGCAGAGGAGCAAGGAAGCGGCATTGATGCTTGTAGCTCAGATTAATGGGGAATGGAGGGAGCAGGGAGCGTTGGGAAGAAGGACGTGCAGGTGAGAGTAGATGAGCTCGAGCTCGGCTCAAAAAGGGACAACGGAGTGCCTGACGTGTTCATGGTGGTGGGCAGGAATTGGGTGCTACAGGGTGGAGTTAGGCGCCGTGTACTGCTCTGAGGTAAAAGTGGCATGTTGAGCAGGAGGGAGTTGTGCTCGGTAGCAGAGTTAATAGGGTAGCTCAGCTCAGGTAGAGACGGAGTAATGGAGAAGCTTGGTCAGCTGTTGTTGCAATAGCAATATTTAGGCGCCGACTGCTGTAGGGCTTTAAATGTGTGACACTACGTGTTCATGGAGGGGCAGCACCGGTAGTGCTCAGTAGAGAGAGGAGCTCAGAGGGAGTAAATGGAGTTGACTGGAGGGGTTTGAGGCCCACGGGGAAGAGCGACAAAGGGAGTTTGGTTCGTACACACCATGTGGGTTTAGCAAAGAATAAGAGGGAGCTTAACAGTAGAGCAGAACACTGGGAACCGGCTGATGAGATCAGGGAGAGCATATAGTTCAAGATTTTTCGTTGAGGCTTGCCCACAATTCATGGAATACTTATTAATATTATTATTATTTTGAATCTTAGATTAGATAGTAATGAGCTAGGCTCGCAATGGTTTAAAAGTAATATCTATGTTGGCCTCATTTCTCATGTTCGAATGTATTCAAGGAATTTTTAAAGGGGGTGGTTGACCGGCCATGGGTTTTTGTTATATATGTGGAAAACAATTTATTGAGAATTTCTAGGAAGCTCGGCATTTAGGGATTTAATTACATTTCTAAAATAGTTCAGACTAAGATTAAAATATCTTAAACATTCTCGAGTTGAAGATGTCCGTATTATCGCACATTTGAGTTCAAGATCCTAGATGTATATACATATATATACATAGAACACATGGTAGTTTGAGTAGATGATCTCGGAGCCAAAAGTTGTAGCGGGGCATTTAGGATTTGGAGATACGAATTTCCGGAGCAACTTCATCATGCTCATGGTATCAAGGGGGGGAAATAGGAAATATAGGTATGAGGATTGAAACAGGGGAGGGTTGACCATGTGATATGGTCGGTTTAGGGCTTCGAAAGGGAGGGGCTTTAAATAGGAAAGGAGGGATCGGGAGCTCAGAACTAGGGTTTCGGAGCGTGGCAAGGGGTGGAGAGGATATGGAAACTCACGGGAATCCTTTCAACTTGTTTTGGGACCAGCCGTTGACAGGGTGCCGTCGATACATATCGACGTGTAAGGTGTAGGTATGGCATTAAGGTATTTCTCGCGTTAGGGTTTTAGTGTGTATGTGCATATATAAAAGCAGTATATATGTGCACACACTCACGATATGACCTGGCGAGGTAGATGGCAGAAGATCATGTTGTTCAGAAAAAGTTCCAGACATATATACGTTTAAATTTCACAAGGGTACCGCTTAGGTACTTAGCTGTGGATGTCGGTCTATGTTACACGGACTAGGAAAAAGGAAGGAGGTGCAAGGGCGGAAGATTTTGGCTTGCTTTGCTTTAGGGTTTAGCATGATTTGAGATAAAGTTTTTGGTCAGGTGTATTTCAGTTAGCATTATTAATAAAAAGTTTTTGAAATTCCTAATTTTCGGGTTTTGAAAAATCGGGGTGTGACAATATACAATCTAGATCTAGATCTCTTTTAACCCTCTCTCCTCCCCTCCTCTCTTTCCTCCTCCCCTCCTCTCTCTCCTTACCCTATTCGGAAGGCTCTCGAGTCCGCTCCTTGACGGCGCTAGCGAGCTCTCTTTGGTACGATGTAATACATGAAAGAAGAGAATTAATTTTGTGATTATTTTGTTAATTTAGATTATAACCAATTAGTTTGTTGTTGTAGGGATAGATGGATCAAAGTTGGATGTACGGCGAAAGGGCAACATGGAGTTTCGTCGATACTTTGAATGAGTTTCTAGATGTGGCCGAGGAAGATAGGGAGAAAAGAGGTGCGAATAAGATGTGTTGTCTGTGTTGTGTATGCAAGAACACGATAATGTTCAGGGAGAGAGGCATGTTGCAGCTACACTTGTTGACTCGAGGTTTCATGGAAGGTTATACACGTTGGACAAGTCACAGTGAGGAGGCAGAAATTTTAGCTAGTCCTGAATGTTTAAAAGAAGAGGACGTACATGAAGACGCAGAAGAAGATGAAGACCATATTTCTGAATATACGGATGACTTGACGGGAGAGGCGGGGAACAATTTGGCTGAAATGTTGAGGGACAGTCACATGGCGGACCAGGTATTGAAGACCCCGAGGATGAAAGAGAGGTCGTAAAGTTTGTGAAACTGATGAAAGACTCGACAAAACCACTGTATCACAGCTATGATCCTGAGCACACGCGTCTATCAGTCACGCTAGAACTTCTAAGGATCAAGGCAGTCCACAACTGTCCAGACGCAAGCTTTGATGAGACACTGGCTTACCTTGCGATGGTTTTTCCAAAGGAGAACGTGTTGCCTACGAGCACCGAGGAAGCCAAGAAGGTGGTCTGCCCCCTTGGATTGGATGTAGAGAGACTCCATGCTTGTCGGAATGACTGCATTATTTATCGTAAAGAGTATAAAGAGCTGCATAAATGTCCGGTGTGCAACATATCTCGATATAAGCGGGGAAGAAACCAAGACGATGACGAGGAAGAAGTGATGAGTGGTGCCCCTGCAAAGGTTGTATGGTACCTTCCAGTCCTCCCACGTTTGAAGCGTTTATTCGGTAACAAGAAGGAGGCAAAGCTGATGCGTTGGCACGAAGAGGGGCGAAGAAAGGACGGGGTATTGAGACACCCCGCTGATGCTTGTCAGTGGAGGGCAATCGACGTCGAATACCCAGATTTCAGCAGTGATCTGAGGAATATCAGGTTTGGTATAAGTACGGACGGAATAAATCCATTCGGCAACATGAGCAGTAGACACAGCACATGGCCCATTGTTCTGTGGATCTATAACCTCCCTCCATGGTTGTGCATGAAGCGGAAGTACATGCACCTATCTATTCTCATTCAAGGGCCAAAACAATCTGGAATGGATCTTAATGTATATCAACAACTACTGAATGACGAACTAGCTACGCTATGGGAAGAAGGGGCTCAGGTCTGGGATGCGGACAAAGAAGAGTTCTTCACTCTGAAAGGCCTGTTGTTCACAACGGTGCAAGATTATCCCGCGTACGGGAACAACGCGTGTCAGTGCACCAAAGGATACGAAGCATGCGTTAAGTGCATGGAAGAAACCACAAGTGTTTTCTTAGAGGACTCTAGAAAAATCGTGTTCATGGGCCACCGAAGGTGGCTGACCATAAATGACGCATGGAGAGAGGACACAGAAAGGTTCGACCAAATAAAAGAAATCCGTTCAAAGCCTCACGAGAAGACCGGACAAGAAATCTATGATCTCTTGAATGAAATGAATGAAGTTGAGCCAGGAAAAGGAAAGAAACAATCGCCGGTAAAGGGCGTCTGAAAAAGGAAATCTATTTTTTGGGAATTGCCTTACTGGCCTCACCTAGACACACGTCACAGCATTGATGTAATGCGTGTCGAAAAAAATGTCTGTGACAGCTTGCTTGGTCTCTTGCTCAACATTCCGGACAAGACAAAAGATGGACCGAAGGCACGAGCAGATATGCAACACATGAATATAAGACATGAGCTGTGGGCAACCAGAGAAACGACCAAGACGGGGAAGGATGGTATCAGAGTCAAGACCAGCTGTCCTGCTGCTTGCTACACTCTGAGTAGAGACGAGCTCCATAGCCTTTGCGAATGCCTCTATGGTGTCAAAGTTCCTTCGGGTTACTCCGTAAACATCCGAAAACTTGTTGACATGAAGACTCACCGACTGATTGGCATGAAGTCTCATAACTGCCAGGTGATGATCACACAGATACTGCCTGTTGCAATTAGAGGTATCATGGAGCCAGGTGTCCGCAAGACGATCACGGACCTTTGTAACTTCTTCAACACTATCTATCAGAAGTCAATCACGGTGCAACGCTGCCTGAAACTGAAGGCCGAGATCACTGTCATACTATGCGAACTTGAGATGTATTTCCCTCCAGCATTCTTCGATATCATGGTACATCTCATGATCCATATCGTCCCAGAGATACTGACCTTGGTCCCGTGTTTTTGCACAACATGTACCCGTTTGAAAGGTACAACGGGGTTATCAAGCGCTATGTTCGTAACAGAGCGCATCCGGAAGGTAGCATCATCCAAGGCTATGCTATCGAAGAGGGCCTCGAGTTCTGCACAGATTACATGCGTGATCAAAAACCTATAGGTGTTCCAATTTCGCGGCACACAGGCAGGCTCGACGGTAAAGGTGCGATCGGGCATAAAAATTTACATGTATATCGATCGAAAAGATCAGATGACTACAACAGAGCACATTTTGTGGTGTTGCAACACTTGGCTGTGGTACGGCCTTATATTCAGATCCACATGAAACAGTTGCGCGAAGCGAATCCGAAAAAGGGCACGGTTGCGCTCACGAAGAGCATAACGCAAAGTTTGCCGGGTGGCTAAAGGACTACTGGTATGAAAGAGAGCCATCAAATGGAGAAGAAGAAACCGTCCGAATGTTGTCACAAGAACCCGATAGCAAAGTCGTGACGTGGCAATCGTATGATATCAACGGATACACATTCTACACCGAGGCTCAAGACCGGCGCAGTACGTACCAGAACTGCGGTGTAACTCAGGAGTCTAGAACTGGTCATCATGGCAAGAAGTGTAGGTACTATGGCGTAACCGAAGAGATCTGGAAACTTGACTACACCGTGACCAAGATCCCCATGTTTCGTGTCAGATGGGTGAAAGACGTCAGAATCAAAGATATGAACACCAGTACCATGGTTATACCTCCACCGATCCCTATGGAGTCATGACAAGTCAAATCAATTAGTCCCAAAGATGAGCCATGGGTATTAGCCAAACAACTCGCCCAAGTCTTCTACATAATAGACCCAAAGAATAAGAAGCGCGTTGTCATGAGGAAAGGGAAAAGGAGTATTGTCGGAGTCGATGGTATAGTTGACAAAGAGGATTACGACCAATTCAACGATCCGGACACAGAAGAAGATGTTGATGATCGAACGAGCAAGAGGCGCAAAGGTACTCAGGATGCGTGCCCCTACATAAGACGTAGTCACGGCGAAGGACTGACGTATGCCAACCAGAAGATCAGAAGTACTATTGAGAAGCGTGTCGAAGACGATGAAACCTAGCTTTCCGATCAATTCAGAACGAACCTCAATATGTAATAATATCATTTTGATGAATTGAATGGTTAATTATATATGTTCGGGACTTGGTGAAATAGCTAGGCACGTGTTGCATGTATATGCTCTAAGTCCAGTCTGCAAACCCTAAAATCAGCCTCTATTTTCACTCCGCAAAACTCCGCAAACCTGGAAATCAGACAAACCAGCATCAAACCCTAAAACAACTCCACTGACGGGCAATTACACATTGACCGTCAGTGGACCTATTCTTTCACTGACGGGCACCATGTCATCGCCCGTCAGTGAAACTACATCAGCGACCTGTGGCAACCGCGTTCCACTAACGGGCACCTTTTTATCGCCCGTCAGTGAAAGTACATCAGCGCCCAGTGGTTCGAAGCGGAGTTTCACTAACAGGCACCTTGTCATTGTGTAATCGCCCGTTAGTGGAGGTGTAACGGGGACTTCGCCAAATTTCGCCCGTCCTCGCGCATTCTATTTTGAACCAGCCGTGAACCCTACTCCCCGTTGCCAGGCCGCCGCGGCGCCGCCCGAGCCCCCGTCCGCCGCCGGAGTCCCCGTCGCGCTCGAGCCCCTGTCCGCCGGCCGAGTCCCCGCCGCTGCCGGAGTCCTTGCCGCCGCCCGAGTTCCCGCCACCCGACTCCTTGCCGCCGCCCGAGTTCCCACCACTACCCGAGTCCGCGCCATCGCGCCCGAGTACCCCCCGCCGCTGCCCGAGTCCCCGCCGACGCGCCCGAGTACCCTCCGCCGCCGACAACTCCTCTGGTAAGCAGCAAATCCATCGGGCATGTGGATTACTTGTATATATGGGCTTGCGGTTGGTGGTTTCCATATATTGCTAAAATTTGTTCAAAAGTGAAACAAATGTTTTGTGCCCTAGAATGTATCCTCCCTATGTTGTAAGCATTCACGAATTTTTTTTGGGGCTAATGTGGTATTGCATAAATTTTTAATCTTTGTGTTCTTTAGATTTTGTCAAATCATTTTGATGTTATAATTTTGAAGTGGGTATGAACTTAAGACTCTTCTATGAAGTTAGTGGTGCTAACCATACACACTGGGTGGCACTAACTCCTAGAGCAATCAAAAGCATTCTAAATTTCCTTTGTTACGGAACACTTGCAAAAATTCAGAATATGCTGCTTTATTTTGTTTTAGATGTCTCGCCATTTGTTGTCCAACACAAGAATGATTAAGTACCAAACCTTATGGATGGAACAAATATTCTGTTATGCCCACACCATAACATTTTCATTAGCAGGTTACCAAATTATCCCACATATATCATTCCATGTTTTGTTAGACGAAAGGTTTCTAAGTTATTTTTTTAGACAAAAGATTTGAGATGAAAGTTTTCTGTTGTTCATTTTTTTTGGTTGATACTTTCCAGGGAACTGATTTTGTTAAGAAGCTATTTGGTGAATCTGCTCCATTTTGTTGACTCTGTGAAATCACTATTTTGTACGGTTTTCATGCAGCTTTATAATATAAGGATTTCATTTATGAATCTTTTCTTTCTTGTTGTCGTTCCCCACAAAAAGTAAGTTATTTGAGTGAAAGCAATTAATCTGTTAGTACTTTTTTTGCCTCATAAATACTTAAACATGTTGCACCTATATTCACATGAAGTCAACCTGGCATCTAATTTTATTTTTACATGTAAACTCTGTATATGCTTTGCTGGAGAGACTAAGTTAAGGTACATCAGAGAAGTTCGAGCAATGTCACCTCTGAAACCATGTCCACATATACAAAGACCAGAAGTAGATTGAATTTTGTGTAACTATGCATTGTTAGCGTGCATCTTATAATCTTGTTCATATGACTAGTTGTGGAGATATACAAAAATATGGTCAGTGTAGTGGTTTTTCCTTTCTGACATTCTTTGTTTGATTGAATTATATTCCTGACATGGGTTTTTGACTATGAGTCTACTCACTTTAGTGGAAGTGTTGGGACTAGCTCTCAGTTGTCCAGCATTGGATATTTGGATTCCTCCTCCTTTTAGGATTGTTAACTTTTATGTGTGTTTCTTGAAATTATCATCTTTTACCCTCTTTAATGTTGCCACTTTTATGTGTGGCTCCATAACTACTTTTGTAGTTACTTCTTTTGATACATGGATCCATTTATTTTTTAAGTTTCTTAATTGGAAATGGACTCGTCGCCAACCCAGGAACTAGCCCACATAGATGATGACAGGGCGGCGCCCCTAGACGTGGCGGCCCTGATTGACGCATCGCCTTGAACCGATCAAACAGCCCTCAAGCCGGCCAATGAACCTGCCGTCGAGCTGGAGAATGTACCTTCAGCACCTGCACCTCCCACAGTGCGAGATGAAGAAAGTGCATCTGACTCGTCTGACGATTCTCGGTCTAGCAAGTCGGGATCGGAAGAACAGGAGGCACCGGAGCTATCGTCAGCAGCATCATCGAAGCCGAAGAGACGGTACAACGCTAGAGGTGGCAACCAGCTGACGAATGAGACATTCGTCGTCACTCGAGTCGGCGTAACAAGTGTTCCTGCAAGTCCCGAGAAGGCTGTGAGGTCGTTCAGCAACACCTGCTGGTGCATTGTCCGTGAGCATGTCAGGACCACATGCCGGGAATTCAAGAAAATGACCGACACCCAGAAAAAGGTCCTGTTCGACAAGCTGTGGGATAAGTACGCTATCCTAGAGGCTGACAAGGAAAGAGTGCAGAGGAAAGCCGACAGCATCATGTGTGCTACGCTAAGGACATGGCGATATGAAGCAACGAAGCTGCTAGACGCCGATTTTAAAACTGTAATTAAAACTAAATGGCCAAAGATAGAACTCAAACACTGGGAGGAATTCATTGCTGACAAGAATAGTGACGCATTCAAGGAGAAGAGTCGCCGGGGTAAGGAGCTGCGGGCAAAGAACAATTTCCCCCATCACCTTGACAGCCGAGGTGTTCCAAGGAAGAGACCGATCTAGGCCAAAGAGGACGCCGCGCTGATAGCGGCTGGCAAACCGGTTCCTTTTGTCGATATCGAGCAAGAACGCGCCCAGATTTGGATGAGAGCGCACACAGTTTCTGACCCAGCTACTGGGTCACCAATTATCACAGACCCCGAGCTTTAGGCGGTTTCGGAACGTTTGGTATAATCTAAACCCAATGTCTTCTTGAAATATACTATTGTGCTTCTAATACACTAACGGCCCGTACCTTGTGCTGTTTCCCTTGCAGAGGCAGCTATCCCAGTAGCCTGAGAGCTCCCAGGACTCCGTCCATAGTGAGAGGTGAGAAGACCATCTCTCGAAGGCTCTAGGAACAAGGGAGAAGACAGGGCGTGTCCGAGGGATCAGAAGCGGGGCTATATCGAAGTCTTTCCTTAAGACCACGAGGCTGCCCGTCAGAGGAGGAGAGGAAGGCAAACATCTCTTATGCAAGAGATGATAAGGGCAGCCCAGGAGGCTAGCAAGCTGGCGGCATAACAATTTATAGAGTCTAGAGGCTACGACACCTGTGATGCATCTCGTCCACCTGTTCATCCTCATGGACATCAGGGCTCCTATCCTACTGGATATAGTAGCTACGCCTCAGCCACCGACGTCACCCCCGAGTCGCCAAGTCCCGTCGAAGACATCATTGTAAGGTTCGTCACCACCATGAATCACTTGTATGAGGGCTCTAATTCACAGCATTGTGCAGATAACAATGGGTACGACACATTGTTTATTATGCAGGGCCCCACAAAATGCCACCTCACTATCCCTTTGCCGGCGTGAAGAAGACGGTTGCACACAGCCTAGTCTTCCCAACAGTTGGGGGCGCGACATGCCACAACGCTGCTATACCTTCCCACATGGCGAGGGTGCAGGTGGACTGCATCGTTGCCGAGTTCAGTGACATCGCAGTCCCTGTCGCCCCTGAAGAGGATATCACGAAGCTAGGAGACTGCAAGGCGTACTACATCATGTGGCCGAAGTCATAGATAATTATCCCCGGGGTGTCCTCTCCTAGTACATCAACCATCCCCTCTCCATCAACCGGAGCCGGCCCGTCTCTGCTCGGCCTGTGCAGTACGCCCGTTTCGTTCAATGATCGGGACGACGATCTTGCCGAGCAGCAACACATGACGATCCTTCCGTCCCAGGAACAGGAGCAACCCAAGACGGACTTGCCGCCCCGTGAAAGGCGCTCCAAGCATCACCATGACCCGAAGGCATCAGGAAAGAAGGTCTTATCTCCAACCACGCTCAAAGCCGCAATGGGCGAAGCGTTGACGGGAGGCAAGAGGGCCTCCTCTCCAGAGCCGGAGAGGAAAAGAAAAAGAGCACACAAACGGGGCGGCACCGCTACGAAGGAGGCAAGCAAGGTAAGGAAGAAAAAAAACATTATCCTTCCAGACATCTGTCGAAACTGTCAAGAAGCCTCGATGAGTAGTGTACGAGGCAGGTGAGCCCTTGCTCCCAGATGATGAGGTGCAGAGGTTGCCCGCACAGATGAAACTTCTCCATGACACAATCATGATGAGGTCACAGAATCGGGATGATTACGAACTGCACTTTAAGGTCGAGGTGCCAAAAAATTACGGTTTCTTCCTGGACAGACAGCATAACACTTTTGACATCAATTTTGAAGATATCTTTATGTTGTTCAATCTCTTCCGGCTTGACACCATGCTCGTCAGGCTGTGAGCGCTTCACCAAGCCCAAGAGTGTAGGCATCTGCCTAACTGCGCTGTTGGAATAATGGATCTGGTCATCATGAACGATTACTATGCACAAGAAGCGAAGCCGGTCCTAATAAATTTCGTCACTGAGTCATTGATATACCATAAGGACAAGGACTACGTACTCATGCCCTACAACTCCCCGTAAGTTACTTACTACCGTGCCTAGTTTGCTTTTCTTAAGTACGTATCCCCGTCTGTTTATATTCATTCGTTACCTTTTACGCAGCGACTACTGGATCCTCATTGTCATCCACAAGCCTTTAAGAATGATATACTATTTTGATTCCCAAAGAAGTGCCAATCGAGACTATTCAGGAATTAAGGAAGTTCTGGAAGCCGTTTTTTGGAATACAACTTGCGAGGGGGAGGAGCAGAATGCAAGAGCAAAAAACTAATCCACAAATTCAACTTCCCTTGCAGGCAACAGCCGGAAGGTAGCGTAACATGTGGGTACTATGTCTGCGCTCACATAGATGCGTTCGTCATATCCCACAACCCGCAATGGAGCTAGGATCAATTCAATAATTTTATACACGACCTGGCCAAAGATAAGTACGACTAGAGGAAGGACTTTGCCCGCATCCAGAAGACCTTCGCATACATTATCAACAACGAAGTCATTCGGCAAAGCGGTGATTTCTACGCGGGAGTCCAATTACCCGCTTACCGCTGCCTTGCAAGTACTAGCCAAGCATCATAGACCTAGAGTAGGGCTAGTGAAAATAAACATTGTTAAATTTATTTATTTGTTGTTTTAATTCGTTGTAAACTAGCTTCTGTATGTACTTAATATTTGTGATTTTAATATTTGTGAAAATAAATATATATGCTTAATCTTTGTGATTTTAATTGCTATGTATGCTTAATATTTCTCATATTAATTGCTATGTATGCCTAATATTGTTTATTCAGATATGTTAAAAAAATATCTGAATAATACTTCCACTGACGGGCACAAGATATGGACCTGTCAACGGAAACTGTTACCGCTGACGAGCGGAAGTTTCCTGCCCGTCAGTGAAAGTCCTCTCAGGATGCCGCACAGGCAGCGCTGGAAGGCTTTGCACTAACGGGCAGGATCCACCCATCAGTGAAAATCTGTCTCTACTGACGGGCTCTCCGCCCGTTCTACTTCCACTGACAGGAGCTTACTGATGGGCTCCGGACCCGTTAGCGAATGCCGTTTTTCGCCCGTCAGTGTAGGTCTTTCCTGATGTAGTGAACTCAATGAAACCTAAAAACTAAATAGAGAATCCTAGGGGTATATAAAGAGTAGAGATGATATGTTTCATATACAGTCCCGGACTATTTTGGTAATTGTGGTGTGCTCGTAAGGAATTTGGAGATGAGGCTAAACAAGTTGGAAAGAGCATGAGATTTCCATAGAATCTAAGATCACTCAAATCGGAGTTCGTATGCCCAAGATATAGATGTTTCAAGTCAGCGTTGTCTCAGCAATCCGAATCAGAGTCCAGATCTTGTGGACTTGATCTCTAGCTCTTCTTGGACCAAAAATGATGTGGGAAAACTTCTTATACAACACCAATTCATATGGGACATGGTTATAGTCACGTAAACTTCATTCCCTCTTAAGAGTTTGAACTTGAATCCTCGCATGTTCTTTAAGATCTTGACGGATCTCCTTTTGTTCTTTATGGCTTGAGCAGCGGCTATAGTTGAAGTAATGAAAGTAGAGGTGACAACAGGTGCATCCATGGGGTCATGTCCTCATCAAAACCAGTGCTCTCTACACCTAGTGCTTTGGCCTGCAGGATTTGTTTATGTTCTTAAATAATGAACGTTTACTGCTTAAAACATTGTCCACCAGGGAACACTTACTGCCCACTGTGGCGTTAGGTAATGTATTGGTTTCGACTCTGGTTTGGCCCTCAATCGCCTACTCTCGTTGTAACCAAGAACCCTGACAAAAGCATTGCACACATGAATGTCCAAGTACATTCTTCTTACCAGCAAGGACTTCAACATCTCACCTGTGATCCTAACTTCCGGGATGTCCTGGAAGACTACGAATGACAATCCAAACGCAATTGATTAAAGCAAGTAATCACACATCGCACGCACAACAGTATCAATTCGTCGTTACCTTTGCAACATTTCTAGAGTAGTCGTCTTCTCCAGCCAGGAACACGTCAGACCTACGCTGAATGTGTCCACCGAATCATCCTCAAGACAGTGCACAGCCTCATCCGATCAATTCTTCCTTTTCTTCCCAGCAATGCGGGCCAAGCTAACCTCATCATCTTCCTAGACAGTAGGCAGCTTCTGCCGCTTCTAACTCCTACGCTTCCGCTACCATCATTCTGCATAACAATATCATAGATAGTTCATGCAGAACCCCATAAAAAAACAGCCTCTGGACCAACACGAACACACAACAATTGTGTTTCGTCGTACTTACGTTGCCGCAGGAAACAAATCCATAGCACACATATGGCTCCCAACAACAGACGATACATCTGTGTTTTGTAATTATTTCTTCAAGATCTAATACAAGTTTACATATGAAAGAACTTACTAAAGATCCCGGTCCTCATCTGAATTGGCCTTTTTAAGTTTCACATCATCCATCCTTGAAAGGGTTACGGGGAGCATGGTCACTGCGTCAACTAGATCTCTCATAGTATGAGTCATCATGTTGGTTAAATCGCTCATAGTTTTTGCTGCCATATTACATTCAATCATGGCGCTGCGCAGGGTTCCAACCGTTGTGTATGCGCGCTTCTTCCGAGTTTCCTTTGTCAAAGCCAACGATATAAAACCTAAATTGTTCAGTTCAGTACATTTTGAGTTATAAATGACTTACCTTGTCTCCGCTGTCCTTGTTTCTCTGGAACACGCTACTTTTCTGCCCGCCGTCCGAGTTGCTCCTGGTTGTGTCTTCCTGGCTGTAGTCAGATCCCTGTGTGTTTCGACACTAGATTAGTGCCTAACAACTAAAAAAAATTCCCATCGCCGCCGTCAAAACTCGACTGAATGTTCTAAAAGAAAGAGATCTACAAAACAAACAACTCAGCCTGGCATATTTGACCTTCAAACCGAAATCGGATGTGAACGAAAACTCGTCTCCTTCACTCCCCACCCCAAATACGCGTTCATAGCACCCTGATGAGCCTTGTATCCTCTCAACAGCCAAGTGACGTACAACTCTTTTTTCCTACAGTACTCGTTTTAACAGCCCTGCTTTCCTGCGACTACTGTATAACGACGTATAGATGTCCAATGGATGAAGGTTAACTAATTATATTTTATTCAACGGCACCCCCAACCCCAAGCCCCGTGGTATCATGTGATAATTGTTCAATAGGAAGTCCAACGAATATCCCATCTAACTCATGTAGCCATAAGGGCCCACGAAATAAAGTTTATCTTACTTTCTGCACAACATCACCCAAATAGCAATACTATGCATGTGGTACACGGCAAACACTACAGATCAAAATAAACCTATGCACCAAAAATAGTAGAAGTCTTGTGCTTACCTGGCCTGATGTCTGACCGTCAGTAATTGCTGCAGATTACCTGTCTTACACGCTTCACCGTCATCGTGCATATCTGCTTGCATGCATGCATCACTGCAGCTGGCTGTCTCCCCGTCTGCCGTACAGGTCATACCCTCCGTGTTCTTATAAATGAAAACAAAACATATTAAATGACACAACAACAGCAGCAATCCACCGGACAAATTTAATGCGGACGAAATTCAATGAACTCGCCCAAAGCATCATGTGATGGAACGTACCTGTACCAAACCCTCATGCATAGCCAATCCACTCGTCTCGACAGTACCTCTTGCAGCTCCTCTTGACTGCCATCGGTCCTTGCAATCACTGCCTAAGACCATTCACTAGTACAGAAATTGATATTCAAGACAGTTAAAATAGCACATCCGAGACAGTTATAGCACCCGCCTTCACGGAGTGGTTACGAATATGGAGACATGCATCGGAGACGGTTATGCAAGCGCCTCGGATAAGAGCTCATCCAAGACGGTTAAAACGCATAAACCGCCTCGGATAAGCGCTTACCGGAGGCGGTTAGGGAAATATAACCGCCTCCGTAAGTGCTTATTCGAGGCGGTTAAAGTACATATCCTAGGCGGTTGTTTAGTTGCAACCGCCTCGGATATGTTTTTAAACATGCATTATTTTGCCTGATTTACTAGTCTATCTGAAAAAACAAACAGTTCATATATATGATATATCACAGCACACACAACAGATTTATAGATATATCCAAATCACAGCACGCACAACAGATTTATATAGCACACTTCAATCATTTATTCTCACATCGACCACAAGACATAAACTACAAACATTCACATACATACGCATACGAATTAATAAATATTACAAAACTTGTTCACTTGAGTCATATACTCAATTCACAGCGAAGATATTGATCAAATTCAAAAAACTAGACCTCTCTTAAGTTCTTCACATGAATAGAACCACTCGCCGAAGCCTCCATACATGATATTCTGTTGATAAAGAAGTCTCATCTGTAAAACAGTGACGTTAGCAGTGAGAGAAAAAATGAACAAGACATTTAAAAATATCAAGTGCACTTATCATTTGAAACCACAAGTTGGATAGATAATTACAGAGTTTGATTGTAGACGTTAATGAAGTAACTAATGACCTAACCAGAAACCTAAGTAATGATCTAACTAATCGTAATCCTAAGTTCCTAGCTTGCCGCCGGAAAACTGAAGCGTCCTTCGGGACTAATGACCTCGTTGTTTAGGAAGCTAGCGATGTGCGACCGGATCTGGGCAAGGTCCATATCTTCCAACTGTTTAATTGCCATGGTTTTTGCCCCTCCCTGAAAACATGAGGCTTACACTCAGGGCGAATAGTATAATTAAACACTAGACATTAGCAGTGGCGATAGTTTCGTACCGCTAGATCACCGTACTTTGGGTTGCTGCAAAGGGCTAGCATGTGGAAACACACGTAATACCCACAGGAAACATATATCCACGGGAAACATATATCCGGTACGGTGCTTGAAATGCTCCTCCTTGAAGAAGACCATGAGGCCGACTCTTGTATCTGGGAACGGCCTGTTCGACATCTCGAGGTAATGATCATGAAGCTTCCAGCAGGCTATGCCCAGATTCACGTCAGCGTCCACCATAGGTTGTCCCGGCACGTGCTGGCGAGCTAGCTCCGCTAAAGGATATTCCACATCATCCGCCAGTTTTGAAGCAGACTTCTTGCCTCTGTATACTTTCAGCTTAGATGTGGCCCCTTGACTCTTCGTTGGAACACGGCTTGGCCATGAGCTCTCCACTGGTGGTACTGCCAGGAGTTGAGGGGGTAGCGAACGATGAGTAACCTCCACATGTGGCACTGTCGGCACTGGCTGAGGAAGGGCGAGTTGCCTCGAAACCTCCGGCGGAGATGGAGCAACCACTGGTGAAAACCTCAGCATCCCTTGGTCCGGCGAGCATGGAGGAACGGATGGTGCGCTTGGTGCTAATTCGAGGACTATGTCCTTCTTCGGCCACTGGATGAACGACCCGACCGCGTCGCTTAATGTCTGCATCTCATCAGATTCTTGCGCGTTCGGCAAGGAACAGTTAGCGAAGGTCGGGTTGATTGACTCGACCTGCACTCGCGCGAAGCCTGGCGTTAACGGGACACCGTGTATCACCGTTCCAGAAGGAGATGGCCACACCTGACCGTACACGGCGTCCATTGAGAAGTTCGTCATAGCGAACTGTATCTGCATCTTGTACCGCGTCGGACCCCCAATTTGGTCGACGGGAGAACAATCCTCCGCACCCGAGGCGCAGCTACTGCGGTGGGCACCCAGGCTAATTGCGACTGGCGCCCTGTCTTGCAGGTATGTGCTGAAAACCTCTCCTCCATACCCCTCATTCTTTCCTCAAATTGCACCTCAAGGGATGACTGTATCTCCGCTTTCATCTGCTCGGCACTTGCTCTCTTCCTCTGCCGATGTGCCTCCTGCGTGTCCCCGGTGAAGGCTTTGCCTCATGTTGCCAG
Source organism: Stipa capillata (assembly GCA_019208055.1). Classification (NCBI taxonomy): domain Eukaryota; kingdom Viridiplantae; phylum Streptophyta; class Magnoliopsida; order Poales; family Poaceae; genus Stipa; species Stipa capillata. The sequence continues at coordinate 200,333 of JAGXJF010001299.1, forward strand.
ATTTTCGAAACCCCTGGTGCATCCATAGGGCTCCCTGGTGCCGATGGCCTCGGAGAGTACGTCTTTCTCCTGACTTGGCACAAACAAGCCTTGAGATGCCTGCTCATTCAGCCCCACCATTCTCTGATAGACCTGCTCGTCTTCAGGATTTCTCCATACGCGTTGACCATGAGGATCTACCTTTGTCCTCGCTTTACACCAGTCCCAGATGCGGTTGTCGCTGAAATCCGAGAACACCGGCTGCTGTCCGTGCTTCTCCGCTTTCTCATCCTCCTTTGCCCACTTCTTCTTAGCACCGACGTACCCTAAGGTGCCGAGAAAATGCGGGTGCTTGTTCCTCCTGGCTAGCTCTTACCCCTTCTGGCTTTCTGTCTGGAACTCTTCGGACGACTTCAAGGCGCAGAACTCTGCCCAATCTTCTTCGAAGACATCCGGGTATGCCTGGCAAGGTGACTTCTCTTGCTTGAGATAGTCCCTCACCAGTCTGTGCTTGAAATTCCTCCAGCACTTCCCAGCCGTCAATATAGTCGCTCGGAAGAAATCGGCCTCGACCTCTTCCGGGTACATGAAGGAGCCCTTCATTTCGTCAAACAGGGACCTCCGCTCCTCCCGTGTCAGCTCACCCCAATCCGTGAGGGTGATCCTAACCCTAGAACGGGCGACCACCCCGCATAACGTCCGCCACTTCTTTCGGGTTTCTTCCGGCTCAGGAACTCCGGTCACCGGATCCAAGCTCTGAACTACCCATCTGCCCTTCGGCCTCCCTGATGGCTTCCTTGGTTTGCGAGAACCCTTTCCTGATGATGTCGAAGGTCTTAGCGACCCCGACGGCGATATCGTAGGAGAGGGCAGCGGAGAGTTCGTATCCATTCTGCTAGCACAAGCATAAACAATTCATATATGGGAGACCAGGAAACATGCATAGAGTTGTAGATGCACCTGTTTTAGCAAATGAGCTCATGGCAGTTTGAAAAGAAAAAAGAACTTAGGTATATATGCATCTGTTCAACATGTTAGAACTTGAATTGGAAAAAGTTGTGCACAAATATGCTTGTAAATACAACGAAAATTGTACGAGGATCAAACAGTTAACCGTGATGGATGATATGTTTACATATGTTATCATGTTTACATATGTTCTTAGATTAATACCATGCAATGATAACAACACTGTTAAAATCGTATAGCTATATCTATAAACTACACATAAGATTGGTATGTGAGAAGTAACAAGGTAAGCAATACTAGAGAGGAGGAGGCTGCCGGCTAGTTCTGACCTTCTTCGGTGGTCGGGGGTACTAAAGAGGAGGAGGCTGCCGGCGGTGGTCGGAGAGGAGGCAGCCGTGGTCGGGGAAGAAGGCCACCACCGGTCGGGGACGCTCGGTGAGGGGCGCCGGTGGTCGGGGAGGCGGCGTTACAGGTCGGGGGCGCTCGGTGAGGGACGCCGGTGCTCGGGGAGGCGGCGGCACTGGTCGGGGTGGCGGCGTAAGGGTCGAGTGCGGTTTGAGTAAATGCGCGGGGCTTGGCAGTTTGAGCTCATATATGGGAGATATCGGAGGTGGTTCAATAGATCTGACTGCCTCTGATTAATAATAAAGGAGGCGGTTACGTAAATCTGACCGCCTCCGATTATAATAAAGGAGGCGGTTGCGTAGATCCGACCGCCTCGGATTAGTAATAAAGGAGGTGGTTGAATAGTCCTAACCGCCTCGGATTAGTAATAAAGGAGGCGGTCCATGTTTTGTAACCGCCTCGGTTATGTTTTTTTAGGCAGATGTAGAGTTGGTACTTCACAATTGAAGATTCTTTCACCATGTACACAGTTTTCAGAAATAGACAGCACAATTGTAGAATATATGAACTCAAACATCTAAAATATCATCTGCACATGACCTTCTCAATTGTATCACCATTTACACATAAATAGTTCTTGCATGTTCAACCAACAAAATCAACACTTCTTAAAAAGGACATGAACATCTCAAATTATTTCATTGCCTTTGCTTGCGTTTCTTTTTCCTTTACGAGGCATTTCCTCTTCGAACTCTAGTCCTTCTTGATGATCTTCCGTACGTACCATGCTTCGTTAGGTTCATCGGTAATCGCGTCTCTTATGCTATGTTGCATCGGAGGTGCATCTTCAAAGATCTTGTATTCGTCCTCATCGCCACACCCTGAACTCCGACAATCTTCCTTTTACCCTGTAGGGCGATATGAAGATTCTTCTTCGCCGGGTCGGTCACATAAAACACCTGGTGAGCTTGATTGGCTAGAATGAACGGGTCATCTTTGAATCCAACACGTTCAAGGTCTACTGTTGTGAAGCCGTACTTCTCGACCTTCGTAGATTGAAGATTGACCCAACGGCACCGGAAATAATGGAAATTTGAAGTACACATAGTCCAACTCCCAAATATCCTCGATGAACCCATAGTACCAGCTTCGTTTCCCGCTCATGTCAGAAGCCTCTATGCAGACCCCACTATTTTGAAATGTGCTTTTGTTATCTTGATCTCTCGTGTAGAATGTGTATCCGTTAATGTCATATCCTTGCCAAGTGACGACTTCGAATGTTGGGCCCTTCGCATACCAGGTTAGCATGTCGCTAGAGGCACCTAAACGAAGACGCTCCTTGAACCACTTGTTGAATTCTTTGTTATGCTCTCTCGTCCTCCACGCATCGGTTCTGTTTGGATGCTCTTGCCTTAACTTTGCCCTGTGCTCGTCCATGTACGGGGCAACGGCGGTCGTGTGTTGCAGCACCGTGAAATGGGCAAAGAGCGTGTCCAGCTTGATCGGCCGTTATTGATTTCTTTCCGATGGTCCCAACACCATCAAGCCTGCCTTCGTGCCGAGAGCGTGGCACGCCAATCGGTTGGTTCGACTCCATGTAGTCAACACAGAACTCGACAACCTCTTCTACAGCGTAACCTTCGACAATACTTCCCTCCGGTCGATACCTGTTTCGCACGTAGTGCTTCAAGATTCCCATGAATCTTTCAAATGGGTACATGCTCCGAAGGAAGACGGGCCCACACATCTTGATTTCGTGCACAATGTGGACGATGAGATGCACCATTATATCGAAGAAAGACGGGGGGAAATACATCTCTAGCTGACAAACAGTCTCCGCCGCCGCTAACTCCAGATCATCTAGTTCGAACACGTCCATCACCTTCTGAGAAATCTTGTTGAAGAAGAAGCCGAGGTTGTGATTGATTCTCGGACGTTAGGCGGCAGAATATTCCTGATTGCAATTGGGAGCATCTGTGTCATCATAACATGGCAGTCATGAGACTTCGTGCCGATTAGTTTCAAGTCCTGCATCGAGACGAGCCTCTTGATGTTTGCGGAGTAGCCCGACGGAACCTTCACGCCATGCAAGAACTTGCAAAACTCGGTTCTCTCGGCCTTGGATAAAGTGTAACAGGCAGGGGGGATGTATGTCTTCCCGTTAGGCAGAAGTACAGGCACCAGCTCGGGTCTGATTCCCATGTCAACCATGTCAAGTCGGGCCTTAACGCCATCCTTCGTCTTGTCCTTCATGTTTAGCAGTAGATCCCAGCACGCTGTCACAAACATTCTTCTCTATGTGCATCACATCGATGCAGTGCCGGACGTCTAGATCCTTTCTAGTATGGAAGGTCCCAGAACACCGATCGCTTCTTCCAGTATGCGGACTCATCAGCGGCCGTCTTTTTCCGACCCTTTCCAAGCACGACATTCACATCGCTAACCTTCTCGAATATCTCTGCACCGCTTAATGGCCTTGGTTTCGCACCGTTCTCCGTTCTCCCGTTGAACTGTGACTTCCACCTCCGGTAACGGTGCCTTATAGGCAGGAACCGCCGGTGACCCATGTACACAACTTTCCCGTAATTCTTGAGACTTAGGCTCACGGTATTCTCCATGCATATGACACAACCTTTGTGTCATTTAACTGTCTGACCGGAGGTGTTGCCGAGAGCGGGAAAGTCTTGGATTGTGTAGAACAGCATGACCCGCAGAGTGAAGTATTCTCTTTTGTCGCTCCTGCACTCCTGTTCCCATGTTTGTAGATCATCCATCAACGGTTGGAAATACACGTCGATGTCGTTACCAGGTTGCTTAGGCCCTTCGATAAGTATGGACATAATAACGTACTTCCGTTTCATACAAAGCCAGGGAGGTAGGTTGTACATATTGAGGAGTACGGGCCAGGTGCTGTGACGGCTGCTCATGTTGCCAAATGGATTCATTCCATCCGTACTCAGCGCAAACCTTACGTTCCTAGTTTCCGCAGCGAATAGGGGATACTTCCTATCGATGTTTCTCCACTGGATAGCATCGGCAGGGTGTCTCAGCTTTCCATCGGATGTCTTCCGCTCGTCCGCATGCCAGCAAAACAGTTTTACTTCCTTCGGGCTTGCAAACAAACGCTTCAGGCGCGGGATTACAGGCAGGTACCAAGCAACATTCGCGGGAGTCCCCTTCGTCACCTCGACGAATTCCTCAGCTCCTTCTACTCCAATCTTACCCTTGTACCGAGAAGCCTTGCACACAGGGCATGAATGTAGCTTCGCAAACTCTTTCCGGTATAACATACAGTCGTTCTGACATGCATGTATCTTTTCAACTTCTAGTCCTAAGGGACAAAGCACCTTCTTGGCTCTGTATGTGTTTATGGGTAACTCATTCCCCTCCGGAAGCATGTCACCTAGGAGGCCCAACAACTCGTTGAAGCTCTTGTCGGACCAGCTGTTGCTCGCCTTCAGCTTCAATAGTTCAAGCACGGCATATAAACAAAAGTAAACTTAGCCTTACATCCTGCGAATAGCGGTTTCTCCGATGCCCCTATCAAGCCTAGGAATTATTGGTACTCTCTGTCGGTTTCGTGCCCTTCGAAATCACGTAACATCTGTTCCAGCTCAGGCATCGAGTCGGGATCATCGGACATCTCATGGTGTGAATCACAAGGGATATCAAATGGCATATCGGTTGCTTCTTCATCGTCGAAAATATCATCATCTGATACTACGGCTTGATCTTTGCCGTGCTTGGTCCAAGTTGAATACCCTTCCGTAAAACCTCTCTTAAAGATGTGGTACTCAATATGATGGAGCTCAAAAATCCTTATGTTACCACAGTCTAGGCATGGACAATACGTGTCACCTCTACCCTATCTCAACATGTCCGCCTCGGCAGCTGCCATAAATGTACTCACTCCATCTCTATACGCCTCTGTGTTGCGAGCTCCGTACATCCACGATCGATCCATCTAAGCCGTGCATATGGAAAGTTGAAATTTTAGTTAAAAATATGAAGTGCATCGACTTCGTGACATGAGTTTAACACATTTCTTCAATTACTAACATAATCGAACTCTAAAAATAATTACTAACCTAACTAACTGATATAATTAAATAGCCATACTAATTGACTAATATAACTAACCTATCGCGTCGACTCTCTTCAATTACTAACGTATAACTAACCAAATTACCACTTCTTGCGTATAAAAATTAAATACGCCACAAAACTAATCCATCATATTTTTTTCCTTTTTACCCACAAATTTTAGAATTCCTTCAAAATTTGCATACCTTAACAACAAATTTCTATGCATTCAAACATACGATAAGTCAAACATCTCCATCGATCTAATTATGATTATATAATTGAATATTCTCAATGTCCAAGAAAGAAAGCAAAATCAACAAAAATTATTGAATAAAATGACTCAAAAACTAAACACTAATCAACAAGGAAGTATTATCTCCAACTTCTCTTCCAAATGTAGCTTCTCCACCGAGAAAATCGCCAGCAAATCGCTCAAAAACTCGCCAGCATATCACCACATTTAAGACATAATCATCATCTGGTCGTATGTCTGCTCGCGCAGCACAATAAATACTGTGAATCATATTGGAGGCGGTTAAATCCAAACAACCGCCTCGGATATCAACTAAATCGAGGCGGTTATATATCGGCAACCGCCTCTGATATGTACTCTCTTATCTGAGGCGGTTGACGGTATATAACCGCCTCCGATAACGTCCATATCCGAGACGGTCAGGAACAATTAACCGTCTCGGATAACATTGGAGGCGGTTCCTTATTTCTAACCGCCTCGGATGTGGTCGTTATCCGTGGCGGTTGCTCTCGAACTCGTTATCTGAGACGGTTTTTTCGTGCTAACCGCTTCCGACATATGTTATTCGTGGCGCTTTTACTTAATCGCCTCGGATATGGCGCCTCGGATAGACGATTCTGTAGTAGTGATTCTTTCTTTTCAGTACAATACATCAAATTAATACTGATGTAAGCATACACTAAACTTATCATGTTCCGACGTAGCACTACTGTCAGTCATAGAGATGAATATTTCATTAAGGAATGGTGCGTGTAGCTTTTTCAAATCCGTCTCCCTTACCGCCCTCCGGTAGAACAACGTCCACTCCCTCCATGGGTATTGCTGGACCTACGCTGTGACTTCCTTTCGCTCTGAAATGGTTTGTGGAAGAAGCTGTTTTTGGGAAGACAAACAAGTTTGCCGACTGGCTTAAGAGTCCACGATCTTTTATAGTACTAATTGTTGCACAATACCGTCCTGCTAGCAGGTACAATCAGCCGAATTGCACAATCCACGAATGTATCATCTATCAGAGTTCAAAGTTCCACAAGAAATGATGACGTCTATGCCCAATTAGTACCTGCACAACGACGTAGCATTTTGCAATGTAACTACATGGAGCACTGAGCATACAATTAAATACATCACCTATACACACACATTAAATCACCGACATCGAAAGCAGTGAAAAAAATTCGACAAAGTGAACCGAGCGATACACCCTGCATCACCAAAAGAGAAAATTACACCGGAGGTACATAAACTTGGCAGATGATTTCAGATTGGTACAAAAACTACCGAAACGTTTCAATCGAGTACAATAACTTGGCAGGTGGTTTCAGATCGGTACAAAACACGCCACGTGTCTCGCGTCGGATTCGGGGGAGCGACGCGAGATCTCGCGTCGCCCTGTGCCGGGGCGACGGTCTCACGTCGCGCCACGTCTCGCATCGGACTCGGGGGGAGCGACGCGAGGTCTCGCGTCGCCCACGACCGAAATTTCAAAATATATACGTGACATTTCTCGATTTCTTAAAATCATGTATAAGTTCCAAAAAAATTTAAAAAAATTTATACCGGTTTATAATAGAATGAAGTATACACACGTAAATTTTCGTAAAATAATATGCATTTTTGTGACCTGTGTAAAAAAACAAATTGTACTATGCGTCGCACTGTCACTGTAGCGCAGATGCGACACATACACTGTAGCACATTTTAATTTTTTTCTCTCGCACGCCGGTGAAATTCGAAATTCTAAAATATATGTGACATTTCTCGATTTTTTAAAATCATGTATAAGTTAATTTTTTTCTCCAGCAGATTTGTTTTTTTACACAGGTCACAAAAATGCATATTATTTTACAAAAATTTACGTGTGTATACTTCATTCCATTATAAACCGGTATGAATTTTTTTAGATTTTTTTGGAACTTATACATGATTTTAAAAAATTGAGAAATGTCACGTATATTTTGGAATTTTGGTGACGCGAGACCTTGCGTCGCTCCTCCCGAGTCCGACGCGAGACACGTGGCGCGACGTTCTCCGTCGCCCCAGCACAGGGCGACGCGAGACCTCGCATCGCTCCCCCCCGAGTCCGACGCGAGACACGTGGCGCGTTTTGTACCGATCTGAAACCACCTGCCAAGTTATTGTACCCGATTGAAACGTTTCGATAGTTTTTATATCAATCTGAAATCATCTGCCAACTTTATGTACCTCCGGGGCAATTTCCTCTCACCAAAACTAGTGAGTTTCGCATAGCCTGACATGTCTTTTCGATCTATCACCACATCGACCAAGACATGTCATCTCATGCTATATTTCGATCCAGACGGTTGGCTGTGTAATCGGCACATTTTGTACTGCTCTTTTTAAGTGCATACAACGTACCAAATATAGTATAAATGTACTCAGACAGAGAAATGTCTTTGCTGATACAGAATGGTGCAGGAAAATCATTCTTTACATTTGCGAACGTACAGCTTGTACGCACCATACAATCTAGTCAGCCACACGACGGAAGGAACATTTTATGCTGAAAATAACAGAATACTGGCAAGAACTATCAATTATCCAATACTAACATCCTGATTTCTGCGGTGTCTTCCGATAGTTTTCACGTGCATTCAAAGTAATCATCGTCAATTGTGTTGTAAATCTCCCCTATGTTGATAAGCTCCACGAGGTAATCACCGCGACAACAATTAAAATTACATCTCAATATCGACATAGAGCAATATAAATGTTTTTTTCCCAACCTGATTTTGTCCCTACTTTTACATAATGCCGCGTATACGTCAGCTATGCTTGTACCACACCCGTGAGACCTGCAATTTAACTTACGTTAGTTACCGCATGAAATAGCTTCACAAAATTATATTTACTTATTTATTTAACTCACCTACCGGATAGATCCACAAGTAAAGCTACAATCTGGTCAGAGAGAGGGCTTCCAATCGTCTTGAACTGAGGACTGTATTTCTTAATACATATTCTTTATATACGTACCGTTATGACAGAAATGCAACAAGTTATACCTGATAACCATAAGGTTGTGATCCAATCTGTATCCCTGACACGTCTGCATTTATGTTTGCGGCCTATTTTTTCCCCTAAGATTCACACCTTCCACTGCCCTTCTACCCTAAACAGCATATGCAAGTCAGCAATTCAATAGTACGTACACGTTTTCTCTATCTATTTTCATTATCGGCGACATCACAAGATGTAAGTGAGCCTCAACAACAGATATGTAGTGGTAAGTGACCTCATCGAAGTTCCTTATTTCCTACATGTCAAGTAATAATTATGACTCCTTTTTTGGCATAAACTCATATAACTTATTCCAAACAATACAAAATAACTACCTGCAACACAAAGGACCGCCTCACCAGACCTGCTAGTTATCCTTCCATTGAATGTACCGTACTCGCCGTGTCTAAATTTCCAGTTAGTTCTCGTAAGTAACCATCATTTTTTTTCGAGATACATTTTTACGCATGTACTAAGACTGACCCTATCTGCATCAAATCTTTGTAAGCCTCTTCACCAATAAACCTTCATAACAATGCACAAATTTGTAGACATAAACTCCATGTACCAAAGAAAGTATTGTATATCTTACCACATCTTCGCTGCACGCCTCCCAGTGCCATCATAATGACGAACACCATTTCTTGTTTGTCACCCGATATATCAATCAATCTAGCCACCAATCTAACCTGCAACATGAATTATTACTTTTTTTGACTGCTTACGCAGCAGTCAGACTTCATGTTTATAGAATCTTTTACCGTTGTGAGTATTGTATTGTTCATCACCACCTGGCCCTCTGGATTCATGCCTACATAATCTTTGATCATTTTTACAGTAACTAGCATCAGGGTGAGCCCTCTGTCTACTGCCTCCATACCTAGCACATCCTTTTTCTGTCGCAACAAAAACATTACATTACAAGACAGTTATAACATACATGAAAATATTCATCACGATGCATTCATGAATAATTATAGTGACATACCTCTTTAGTGCGCACATATGCAGCTTCAATGGAAGTGTTCTTGGCACCAGTGGTTTGTTCTACTGCATCCGCCGCTGACTCTAAAGCCCTTTCCTTCGCATGCCCACCCACTCCAGCCATCGGCTAGTGCCAAGTGTTTCAAATCCGGCTACGAACCCTTTGTATGTTAAGACCACATGCTACATATCAACATTACGTGAAGCTCTTGTATTGTCATGTCCCACACACGAAACCTCATGCACGAATTCACGTGAATCCATCACACAGCAAACGTTCTGTACTGATACGAACAATACTCACCGCTAGGACCCATTGATGCGAAAGCACATTGGAGCTCATTTCACGAGTACGTACGACGACTCACGCAAGAATCTTGCACGCGCACAAACAACCAACACACCTTACGGCAACCCAACTTTCTAACCTTCTTTCTAACAAACAACATTATTTTATTTCGTGAATTACTCGTCAGACTCGAGATTTAAATAAGCATAATAACACTGCATTTCATATATTTTAAAACCATCGAAGATAAAGTTATATAAGCTGGGAACATAAAGTACATTTCATATTTTAAGAGTTTACATTTTCGGAACCAAACACCCAAACCAACCATCAGCATAAATGAGATCAGTTTTACATACATCAAAATCTCTTTAACGGGGTCTGGCACCACCCTTACAACATGCCTCTGCACGTCTTAAACTCTCATCTCCTCATCGATTTGGACATCCACACCTGACCTCCTTAGGTACTAAATGTATTCTTCCACCCAGAACCAGAACCTGCAGCCCCATTCAGCTGGCTAAAAGTCCCATACAAGAATCAACAAACTGCAAACCAACGAATGTAAGGCACGGCAAGTAGAATGACATACCCGGTGATTTGGACCTTCACGAATACCCGATCCGGATTGTCCTTCGTCGTTGAGGTGAATTTCGCGACATCTCGCCAACTGCAGCACGGGCATTTGATTATTGGCAACTTCCCTACATGTCGGCTACTCATGCTATAACTAGACGAGGAAGACATGGTATGTCGCTGCAGCTATTGTTGCATCCACACTCTTCTACAACTGAGAGGCATATATAGACAAAAGAAGAGTGGAGCCACTATGAGTAATTGCGAACGACAAGAGGGCCAACCCCACACTGAAGAGCACGGAAAAGTTCACCGACACATCACATTTGTTTATTGCATTCTAACCATAGCGAACTGGTATTACGTTAGAAGGTTGACATTGAAATAACTCAACTAGTTACCAACTTTCACCATTACTTAAGCATCAACAACTATTTTTGCAATCTAGGGGATAAATATATTCATTCCAGTCTTCACGCAAGACCTATATTGGCCATGTCCATCAACTTTACACACACATTATTTAGTACAACGAAGGCAATAACCACTTTGTTATGCAGTACAAGTTTTTTCCTACTTCAAATCACACGGATTCCAACTAATGGCCGTGCATCAACAAAGCATGTGTCAAATTGTCAGACAACATGCACAATGAGTGATAGCTCACCTTTCCTACTACTAAATGCAAAGACACAGATACTGCCTTCTTTTATCTTCAGTGTCACCACAAAAGGATGCCAGTTTGTTGTTATCATAGCCCGCTTGTCTTTTCCCATCATGAGCCAGGCTTCAATTTTCCTGGATGTGCCCGTCACACGTAGATTGTTAATTGCTTCAGCTAGGTATTTCTTTAGGTATGCATTTGTGAAGGCCAGTGAGAAATACTGCAAATACAACCACAAGATTCGTGTAACAATGTTCTATAATTTTTTTTAATGCAGTATATAGAGCTAAGAACTTACCATCCTACCCTTTGGATCTGTGAAAGTTCTATTCATAGTGCACACATAGTATGGTATGCGCCGTTCATCACTACCAACTATCTTTTCCAAGTGTTTTAGTTCCTCCCTGCTCATTTCTACTTCATTACCAAACAAACAGGCATTGTTGTACCCTCCAAAGTACTTTGGACCAGAGGGGCCTGTACCCAAATATGTATCGTCATGTAAATTATATGAAAGGATAAAGTGTCAACATTCACTATATAGCATACATTGATTCATACACCTGAATGTTACCTTTTTTAGTAATCTTCTTCGATTGTTTGGTCTCTTTAATCGTACAAGATGCAATGCACTTGCATTTTTCTTTGCAATTTCCACGATCTGCATCTAAACCAATTATATGAGAGTATATTTTTTTTCATATAAATCCAATAAACGTAATGGATTGCTTTTCTTTGCACTGGGGAATGAACTGTATACGATAAATTCATTCAGAGAAGTTCATGTCACCTTGTTTAGTAACCTTCCTGTATTGGTCCCCACGCTTAACAATACCACATGCCATGGACTTCCACATCTTGTTCATAATGCTCAGACCTGCAGTATAGTGAATCATACGACCATTTTATGTAACTTGATGGATTAAAACAACTAAGTCTCAACACAGGGAGTTACAGTAGCCGGATACCATTATCATCACTAATTTCAATGATTTCTTCTACCTTAGTGGAGATATTCTTTGATGAATGAGTGTATATTATTACTTCATCTCTTGAGCGATTGGATCCTGATACGAGTTAACTTCCTTTTTTATATAGCATACAAAAATACAACGAACCGTATGTACAATACTACAAAAACCTTACCATCGCTCTCAGCACCTGGTAGCTTCATTGACTTTTTCATACATCTGAGAGACTGCATACGAGGTTCCTTATGTCAGTTTGGCACCATCCAACGCTGTTCAACTTGCTGCCGGCGCTTATATGTAATGAAAATAGTTTTGATGGGAAATACAATTTGTTTCACATTTTCTTCAAACCACCTGAGTATTGTGCTTCCACAGATTTAGCCTTTTTACTCAAATGTTTCTACCGGTAATCCTATGGTGGCTGAGCTATCCACGAAAGATGAATACAATGGTGGAAGTCTGTTGCAACTTATTTTACCACCGTCTGTCTTCTACATATAGATAGATTTTTGGGATTTACCTCAAATGTATGAATCAAAATTGAATTTTTTTTGCCTCTGTTAATCAAACAGAGTGAGGGATAGAAGGAATATACCTTCAGGCCTGTTTGTTTGCTTCTGTTCCAACCCACTTTTGCAAGATTTGTTTCATACATGCAGAACTGCGGGATCTAGGTCAAATGTGCCAAACTACCTTCAAACAACAGCGTGCTTTTAATACCTTTACGTCTCCATCTTCTTGTTGTATTAGAGCGGACGAAGAACGGACTTCGCTGCAATGCTTGCTCCACGCCGAGGTCGCCGGCTCAGGACAGGGAAGTCTATGAAACATCTTGGTAATAGAAACGAGCAGGGGGGAGGAAGGCTAAAAGACTGGGAAAAGTCGGGTGGGGGTAAAGTAAGTTAACGCCCGAATTTATTTTCCGTTGTCTGCTTAACTCATTCTCTTACAACTTTATTTCCGAGACTTGGGCACGCATCTGGCTACCACATTTGCAGTCCATAATTTCTAGCGGCAGGTGGCCATCTCATCTCATCTGCTACAGTCCTACTCCTCGGTCGGCCCGCGACCGCCCTTGCCAGTGATGCTTCGCCGGACATCGTACATGTCTTGTGCACAAAATACATCAAGGTGTTTACAGAGTGGTGGCAATTGTACACCATTGCTATGGTCGATCTACCCATCTATCTACTGCTTGATGCTGTGGCTTTCTTTGCTCCCTTACCAAGGCACTCTTAAATAGCCAGCATCCAGCAGTGCCCATCTCTTCCTTTAATGGCTTCTACTCGGCGTCGCAAGAGGACCACAGAGAGAAGGAAGAATGACAGAGAATTAAACAGAGGCACTTTGGCACCACAATCTTAACATCATGGATGCATGTCTCATACTGACTTTCATTTTGTATTTATTGCCTCTCCTTTTTATCCTTGTTTGCTTGCCTTTTCTCTTCATGTATCAAAAAAAAATGGAACATGACATGTGTACAATTTGAAATCTTTGATACACCAAAACCCACAAAAAAGCCCATCCAGGAAGGACCGAAAATTGGGAGACACATATCAAGCCTTCTAAACTGCTACTTCTCTACTAATCTATGCTGCTGCTTAAATCTGTAGGATATATATGTAACTAAAGTACATGGTGTCCTTCTTGTAGTCATTTTCTCGTGGTAGCTTCCTTTGCTCCTTTGATCGAACGGCTGGGATGAGCGGGACCGGAAGATCATTCGATGGCCACCTCATACATTGGCTCAGCTCTGCAGTCTTGGTCTTCTTTCCATGTTGCATCCATGCGATGGCGCGAGTGAGATGATCTCCCTCTCTCCTCCGTTATGAGCGGACCTGTAACAGTACCAAAATTTTTTCAAAATTTTGAAATTTCCGAAAAGTCCAATGGGCCTTGATCCATTTCTCCTCTCGGCCCATTTCTCTCTCTCAGCCCGTCTGGCCCGCACCCGTGCCCTAGCTGCCGCCGCCGCCGTTGCCGCCGCCGGTGCTGCTCCTCCACCACCGCGCCGCATTCCTTCAACGCCGGTGAGGTGGGCCCGCGCCTCTGCGCCCTTTCCACGCGTCGCGCTCCCCTCCTCTTCCCACTGCTCCCGCCGCTCGCCCTCCTCTCTGCTCCGCCTGCCGCGCCACGTGAAGGCCACGGGAGCTTTCCCGGCGAGCCTATCGCCTCGGGTCTCTCCCCGGCGAGCCTATCGCCTCGGGTCTCTCCCCGGCGAGTGCTCCGGTCACCTCCCCTCCGGTGATGCGACCCGGCCACCGCCCCCGACCGCTATAAAAGCCGGCCGCCCGAGCTCCCCTTGCTTCTCTTCCTCTCCTCTCCTCACACCCGACCTCCTCCAATGCGCCCGAGAACCTCCCGACCCCTCTAGCGCTCCGCCGTCCTCCCGTCTCTTCTTCCCAAGCTCCGGTGAGCCTCCATTTTCTCCCCCGTCTCCGGCGAGCTCCAACCGAACCACCCCCACCGTTGCCGAGCCAATCTACCGCAGCAAGCCCCTTCTTTTTCTTCGAAAATGAGTTCCTCACCTCCGGTTCTCGACCAACCAATTCCATCCGGCAAGCCCTACCGACGAGGAATCTCCTCCCCGTCGCCGGCGGCCGGCCTCCTCTGTTCTCCCTTTTTCCCCATTCGCCCGGTCGGCTCAATTTGAAATTGAGCCGAGCCGTCGCTCCCGAGCCGAGCCAAGCCGTCCGGCTCCCCCTCTTCATAGGCCGGCTCCACCCCCTTTTGGGCCGGCTCCGAGCTCCTCTGGGCCGAGCCCAATTAGCAATAGGTTTTTATTTATTTATCTATTTCTTTTACTGTTATTCCAGGCCCAGGGCCTAACCCGTATCCAATCCAAGCCCAACCCTAACCCAACCTCAAGTTCAAGCCCAAATCCGAACCAGTCCACTTAAAAACCCTAACGGGCCATGGGCCCAGTCCGGCCCTGTCGACCCGATAACCCCGAAACCCTAAAAAACGCTATTATACACCGTTTTGATCATCTCGACGCCACGATTCCGATTCTCCGCTCCGTTCGATCTCGTTCTCTCTCTTTAATGTGTAAAACCCACCAAAACCCTAACACCCCTTCCCACGTCCGAAACCCTAATAATCTATACCCCAAACCATGTATCTTTTCAGTATTTCAACTTCCACCACATACATCGTCAATCACCCTTCCTGCGTTCTAACTCCATCCATATACATCTCCAACTCTGATTCCACATCTACACACCCGCACACCCCACCTTCTTATTTTTAGTATTATTTTTCAAACTAATTTACATTTTGCTCCCAGCTAGCATTCGTCAAGCCCGGACTTATGTGTGTTATGTGTTTGGATCTTTTTGCAACTAGAAAACGATAGCGACGATCCGACGGTTAGCAAGGAACCTGAAGGCGAGGAACCTTCGGAAGACTTTGACCCGACTGGCCTCGGTGCAGAAGGCAAGTCACCCTTCTTGTTCATGTTGAACCCATGTGCCATGCTATTTATCGTACTACTAGTCTAGTTATTATTTTATGCATATTAATTTCTTACGCGCTATCTTTGAATGACATGGTAATATAGTTATTTCCTACCACCCCCACAGCCCTGTCAATTTTTGTAGGCCATATTCACCTTGATAACCTTAGAAAAAGAAATAAATCATACCAGTATCCTTCACCGGCATCATAAGTTATGCCAAATAGAAAATAAGGAAATCTAGTAACCCTAGTACAAAATTGGAGATTGTGGTTTTATACAAGAAGTTGCCAACGGTTGGGGACAGAGAAGATGGGGCCCTCATGTTTTGAGTATGCAGCCATACCCCTACCGTAGAGTAAGGGTAATCTGGTGGATTACCTTACTCGCGGCAGTTAAGGACACAACCCTTGTGCTTAGTGATAAACATGGAACCGCTCAACCACATGTTCGACTACTCGAACCTGGCCGAGTAAATCTGCTCTACCCCATGGACGACTACAGACTAGCTTGCCTTTCCACTTCTCTGGAAGGCCCGCAGAAGCGAAGGAGGTGATAACCCACGGGTTGGGGAACTCACAACTGGAACCCACTCAAATCCCGGATTGCGAAGTTGACCATGGCCCGTCAGACTCCCGGGAGAGCGAGTGATTACGGTTCCTGGGTAGAAACTTCAGAAGATAGAGCAGATAAAAAGCCTTGTCATTTTACCTCTGTCAGCACACCTATGGGAGTGTGTTAATTGCGCATGACATAGGAGGTATGGATGCCGTGTGGGTAAAGCTGAGCAACTCTGCAGAGTTAAACCAAATGGTATTCGAATACGCCGTGCTTCCGGTTAATGAAGCCATGTTTAGAGGTGATTCTCAGTACGAGGCACAAGTAGAAATTGCTAATGATTAGTTAAACTTGATCTCAACCCGACAGGGTTGCTAAAACAACAGAGATTTATACTACAATGTTTTAACAAGGGAGATTTAACTACTAGGAAGAAAGATAGGACTATGCATCCACCCTATACTAAGCCGTATACCCTCCATTGAAATCCTGAGCATGTAGCTAGTAATACGCTTTCCCAACGTGACTTGCTGAGTACGCCGCGTACTCATTACTGCACCAACCATTTCAGACTTGCAGGGAACCGATGAGGGTACTCACGACGATGAGTACTTCGAAGGAGATGAGTTTGAGTTTTAGGTCTTATCCGCGCTCAGGGCGCCTGTGGTTAAGTCTATTTTGGTTGTAATGTAAACTTTGGGCTTGAATGCCCCAGCCTACTGTAAACTTAAATGCTGCTAAGCATACTTCACTGTTTTGTAATAAAGTTGCTGTGTTGTAACGTCGTGCTGGTAATGTAACTGCTCTACCCCGCAACTGAGAATCTCCTGGGCAGTTGCGGGCATATCTCGCGACTCCGAAAATTGGGGTCGTGACAGAGTGGTATCAGAGCCAGCCTTGACCGTAGGATAAGACCTAAGGTAGAATGGTTTAGGATCAGTGTTATAAACTTTAATTATAAAACAAAAAGAATTGCGAAAAATATAAGTAGTATTGTTGTCAAATTTTGACCTTTTCTATCTCACCCCTCTCTGAAAGAACCACATTTCTGAAAAAGTTTTGATTTGAAAATATTTTCTACTCTTCGCTAACTTCAAAATTCGTTGATAGGATGGTGCATCTATATGAGACTGAGCCAAGTCGACTCGGCGGTTGGGCTACGCTGTTGTGGAGAATGCTGGAATACCTTAATGTGCCACGACAGGATTTCCCATACTTCCATGCCAAAAATATTATAGTTCAAGGAAGGTTTTACCAGTGGAGAGGCTGGGTTAGAGTTAAGCTGTACGGAGAAAGCTTTGTGTTTGCGGGATATAGATCAGGTGAAGACGATGCAAGGCAGGATGCGGCACGCAAAGCAGTTCTCTTTTTACGTCGACGTTTCAACCCAATCTTTACTCATTCTCAATTTCGTCTCATTCCACAAGAAAATGAAGACGGAAGCAGCATCCTGGTGCCCTTACCTGACAACATCGAAGAGGAAGAAATGGAGATAGAGACAGTGCGTCACATTGTCTCTACTGAAATATTATACGAGGGACTGCGAACTAGTTACCTGGAGGTTACCAATGAATTGCTTCAAGTGCAGAGTGATAACCAAAGACTCCTTGCAGAGTTAGAAAGGAAACAACGTGTTGAAGACGGAGAGGAGTCATCTTGTGGGGAAACACCGAGTACTCCAGTACATGTGCCGGCATCCCCACCACCCTACAGTGGTGAACCGTCCCACGGTATTGAAGCAAGACCCCGACGCATGAGAGCTCGTGAGTATCTTCGACGTTTTACCTGTAGGTTGACAAGAGCTGGAACGGCACCGGTTCAGAACCCGGCGCCACCCGCCGTTAACAACAAAGAAGAAGAACCAGAAGAGCATATGCGGTATTCGACCAGTAATCCACCTACGGGTGAAGAATGAAGAGAGGATCGATGAAAGGAGGTCCAGCGTAGGAAATGTAAGATACCCTGTGACATAGTAGTAGTGACGCTAGAATAAGGTTGGAGACAATCCTACTAGTTAACGTGCTTTATGTATGTAATGTGTTTGCTAGTTGTAGAATAGGTTGTGGTGTGTGCCTGCTTGCTGTAAAATAAGTTGTAATGTATGCTGGCTTGTAATGTTTTATAAAGTAATTTCTAGTATGTGCCCTAGTTCATACCTATTTAAAAATATACAAGTTTTATCTATATAATCCCTTACGTTCCCACCTCAAAATTTTCCTCTCCTATTAAGGTGAGTTCAACTAACATCATTTTTGTAAGGATTGCAGTAAGGCCCTTGAAGAATCAAAATGTCTGGAAATCAAAGTGGTAACCCTGGGGGCAACGAACAAATGCCCGGTTTAGCAGATATACTAGCTGTAATGGAGAGAGGTAGACAACAGGCCGAAGCAAACCAAACTAAAATGATGGAAACGCAGGCTAAAATGTTAGAGCAAATAGCAGCAAAGCTAGCCACCCCAACACCAGGGATGGCGACAGCACATGATAATGAAGGAAGGAATAGATGGGGTGATTTTCAAAAGACACAACCACCCATTTTCTCAAGCTCAACTGAACCCTTAGATGCTGATGACTGGATAAGAAGTATAGAAACGAAAGCTGGAAACTATCCAATGTACTGACAAAGAGAAGGTCCTATTTGCATCCCATCAATTACACGGATCTGCATCTTCATGGTGGATTAATTATCGAGAAGCCCATCAAAAGAAAGATGATATCACTTGGAAGGAATTTTGCGAGGAGTTCCGTAAGGTACATATCCCTGCGGGAATAATTGCACTCAAACGACGAGAATTTCTGGATCTAAGCAAGGAAACCGAACTGTGTTGGAATATCTACACCAATTCAATTACCTCGCTAGGTATGCAAAGGAAGATACTAGCACCGAGAAGAAAAAGATGGACCAATTCGAGCATGGGCTACAACCAGCACTTAAGTACCATATCTCATCTCAAATATACTCGGACTTTCAGACAATGATTGACAGCTTGTTAAAATCAGAGGCTACGAGGAACACTTTAGAAGAGACCAGGAAAAGAAAGATACGCCAATTTAGCAGTTATCCCACAACCTCTCGAATGAAGACTTGGGTCCCTGCACCCACAGGAGGACAACAGAAAGGAACGACAACTTCTACACCTGGACTACGAAGTGCAGCTCCACAAGTGCAATCAGGATGTTTCAAATGTGGCGGTAGACACTTACGCAGAGAATGTCCTTACAACAATACAGTATGTTATCATTGTGGAGATTCGGCACACCTTAGGAATATGTGCCCGCGGAGGCACTTACCGACGGAAACTGCTAAAGCTCAATTCAGAAACCAACAGAATTCAGTTGGAGGGGGAAAAGGAATGCTGAATCCAGGGGGATCGAGTCGAGGACAAAATAATCAGAAGGTGAATAAGGGAAAGGCAAATCAAGGGCGTGTTAACTATGTCACTGCTGAAGGGGTCGCGAATGCGACAGACGTCATAATAGGTACATTCCTAACATGCTCTAAGCCCTCGCTAATATTATTTGATCCTGGAGCTTCTTATTCATTCCTATCATTGAAATTTGCTACGAAAAATCAAATTCCACTGTCTACCCTGGAGGACCCCTATGTAATTGAATCACCTGGGGCTAGGATGAAAGCTCGATATAAGAGCTATGATATAGAAATAGAAATTCAGGGAGAAAATTTTAAAGCAAATTTATTGCTTCTGGAAATGAGAGGATTAGATATTATACTGGGGATGGATTGGTTATCCCAGTATAAGGCGAAAGTGGACTGTGAGAAAAAAAACAGTAACAGTCACTAGTACCAATGACCAAAAGATACAAATAACCACAAATCATATGCTATTAGAGGAACACAAAGAGAAAATATGCAGTTTGGCTGTAGAAGGAGTGACCCAGGTACCAATAATAAAGGAATATCCAGACGTGTTCCCAGAGGATCTACCGGGGGAACCACCGGATCGAGAAATAGAGTTTGTAATTGAGCTTATACCCGGCACTAAACCTATAACTAAACAACCATACCGCATGTCTAGAAGTGAATTGGAAGAACTCAGAAGACAAAAAGATGAGCTACTAGAGAAAAAGTTTATACAAACCTAGTATCTCACCTTGGGCAGCCCCAGTACTATTTGCCAAGAAGAAAGATGGAGGGTAAGAATGTGTGTGGACTACCGAGTGTTGAAGCTGTCACTATTAAAAATAAGTATCCACTCCCAAGGATAGATGATTTATTCGACCAGTTAAAGATGCACGGGTGTCTCTAAAATAGACTTGAGATCAGGATACCATCAGTTGAAAATCCGTCCTCAGGGACGACAGAAAACAGCATTCACTACCCGATATGGATTATATGAGTCACA
The DNA here is from genome assembly GCA_019208055.1 of Stipa capillata. NCBI lineage: Eukaryota > Viridiplantae > Streptophyta > Magnoliopsida > Poales > Poaceae > Stipa > Stipa capillata. Next base: position 220,846 of record JAGXJF010001299.1, read on the forward strand.
GTAGTACCGTTTGGATTAACTAATGCCCCAGCATTTTTCATGAACCTAATGAACAAAGTATTGATGGACTTTCTAGACCACTTCGTGATAGTATTTATTGATGACATCTTGATATACTCCAATAGTCAAGAGGATCACGAGCAACATTTAAGAAAAGTATTGACAAGGTTAAGAGAGCATCAACTGTATGCTAAATTTTCCAAATGTGAATTTTGGACGAAAGAGATTGCTTTCCTAGGACATATCATCACAGATGAAGGAATCAAGTAGATCTGGAAAAAGTAAAAGCAGTGTTAGAATGGAAAACCACCAACCATGGTGACGGAAGTTAGAAGTTCCTAGGATTAGCAGGTTACTATCGGAGATTCATAGAAGGATTCTCAAAAATATCTCGCCCACTCACCCAGTTATTGAAAAAAGACAGCTATTTGTGTGGACTGAAAAGTGCGAAAGAAGTTTCAGGAACTCAAAACCAGGTTAACCACCGCACCAGTACTCACCTTACCTGATACAGGAAAAGACTTCCAAATCTATTGTGATGCATCCAAACAAGGAATAGGATGTGTGTTGATGCAAGAAGGAAAGGTAATAGCTTACGCATCCCGACAACTCAGACCACATGAGGGAAACTACCCCAACTCATGATTTGGAATTAGCGGCTGTGGTTCATGCCTTAAAGATCTGGAGACATTACCTACTAGGAAATAAGTGCAAAATGTTTACAGATCACAAAAGCCTGAAATATATTTTCACACAACCAGATCTTAACCTAAGACAACGCAGATGGTTGGAACTGATAAAAGACTATGATTTAGACGTCCAATATAAGCCAGGTAAAGCAAATGTAGTTGCCGACGCTTTAAGCAGAAGATGTGTCATACCACTATAGTTACCCAAGAAGAACAACCAGAGTTATGGAAGGAGTTTCAGAGGTTAATTTGGAGATCGTAAATGAAGGATACGTGGCGACATTGGAGTTACGACCACTTTAACGGAACAGATCAAGGAAGCTCAAGAGAAGGATGAGGAACTACAAAAACTTAAAGCTAAACTTCAAGAAAAAGACATACCAAATTTCTCCATAGACAACCAAGGGATATTACGATTCCAGAATCGTTTATATGTACCCCATAAGAAGGAACTAAAGGAACTGATACTGCAAGAAGCACATCCTCACAACTTTCCATACATCCTGGCGGCACAAAAATGTATCAGGATTTAAAGAAAAAGTTCTGGTGGAGCAACATGAAGAGAGAAATCGCCGAGTACATCGCACTTGTGATGTATGCCAACAAGTAAAAGCGAACCATCAGAAACCCGCTGGATTACTTCAACCATTACCGGTACCAGAATGGACATGGGAGGAAATTGGTATGGATTTTATTACCGGACTCCTAAAACGCAAACCGGATACGACACCATCTGGGTTATCGTTGACAGATTGACCAAAGTAGCTCATTTCTTACCAATAAAACAAACCTATGGTAAGAATAAACTAGCAGAACTCTACTTAACCAGAATAGTAGTTCTCCACGGAATTCCTAAAAGAATAGTCTCGGACAGAGGACCGCAATTCACGTCAAAGTTCTGGGGAAAACTACATGAAGCAATGGGAACGGATTTGGCCTTTAGCACAGCTTACCATCCGCAAACTGGAGGACAAACGGAAAGAGTCAACCAAATACTTGAGGATATGTTGAGATCATGTGCCTTGGTATATGGGAGCAACCTGGGATACATGTCTGCCTTTCGCTGAATTCTCATCATAACAACAGTTATCAGGCGAGCATTGGAATGGCACCCTTCGAAGCATTATATGGAAGGGAAGCCGAACGCCATTGAATTGGACAGACACTGGTGAAAGACAACTATACGGTCCACAGATTATTCAAGATGCTGAAACTCATGTTAGATAATCAGAGAGAAACTAAAGACTGCTCAAACCCGTCAGAAGCAATACGCAGACAAAGATCGACTAGACTTTAGTCTGGAGGAAGGAGATTACACATATCTCAAAGTTACGCCTTTTAAAGCAGTGCGCCGATTTCAAACAAAAGGAAAATTAGCACCAAGATATGTTGGACCATTAAAATACTGAAAAGAATCGGAGAAGTAGCTTATAACTGGAGCTAACTCCAAAGCTTAAGGGAATACATGACGTATTCCATATATCTCACTTCGAAAGTGTATACAACCACCAGAGAAGAGGTAGTGCTAGAAGACATAGAACTCCAGGATGACCTAACCTATCAGGAGGAGCCAATCAAATACTCGAAACGACAGAACGACAGTTAAGGAATCGAAATATCAGATTTTGCCGAGTTCTTTGGAAGAATCATACAGAACAGGAAGCTACATGGAGAAAGAATCAGATCTACAGCAAGAGTACCGCAGCAGTTTTCAAGGTAAAGTAATCTCGGGGACGAGATTATTTTTAAGAGGGGTAGGCTGTAACAGTACCAAATTTTTTCAAAATTTTGAAATTTCCGAAAAGTCCAATGGGCCTTGATCCATTTCTCCTCTCGGCCCATTTCTCTCTCTCAGCCCATCTGGCCCGCACCCGTGCCCTAGCTGCCGCCGCGCCGTTGCCGCCGCCGGTGCTGCTCCTCCACCACCGCGCCGCATTCCTTCAACGCCGGTGAGGTGGGCCCGCGCCTCTGCGCCCTTTCCACGCGTCGCGCTCCCCTCCTCTTCCCACTGCTCCCGCCGCTCGCCCTCCTCTCTGCTCCGCCTGCCGCGCCACGTGAAGGCCACGGGAGCTTTCCCGGCGAGCCTATCGCCTTGGGTCTCTCCCCGGCGAGTGCTCCGGTCACCTCCCTCCGGTGATCCGACCCGGCCACCGCCCCCGACCGCTATAAAAGCCGGCCGCCCGAGCTCCCCTTGCTTCTCTTCCTCTCCCTCCTCACACCCGACCTCCTCCAATGCGCCGAGAACCTCACCCGACCTCCGACCCCTCTAGCGCTCCGCCGTCCTCCCGTCTCTTCTTCCCAAGCTCCGGTGAGCCTCCATTTTCTCCCCCCGTCTCCGGCGAGCTCCAACCGAACCACCCCCACCGTTGCCGAGCCAATCTACCGCAGCAAGCCCCTTCTTTTTCTTCGAAAATGAGTTCCTCACCTCCGGTTCTCGACCAACCAATTCCATCCGGCAAGCCCTACCGACGAGGAATCTCCTCCCCGTCGCCGGCGGCCGGCCTCCTCTGTTCTCCCTTTTTCCCCATTCGCCCGGCCGGCTCAATTGAAATTGAGCCGAGCCGTCGCTACTGAGCCGAGCCAAGCCGTCCGGCTCCCCCTCTTCACAGGCCGGCTCCACCCCCTTTTGGGCCGGCTCCGAGCTCCTCTGGGCCGAGCCCAATTAGCAATAGGGTTTTTATTTATTTATCTATTTCTTTTACTGTTATTCCAGGCCCAGGGCCTAACCCGTATCCAATCCAAGCCCAACCCTAACCCAACCTCAAGTTCAAGCCCAAATCCGAACCAGTCCACTTAAAAACCCTAACGGGCCATGGGCCCAGTCCGGCCCTGTCGACCCGATAACCCCGAAACCCTAAAAACGCTATTATACACCGTTTTGATCATCTCGACGCCACGATTCCGATTCTCCGCTCCGTTCGATCTCGTTCTCTCTCTTTAATGTGTAAAACCCACCAAAACCCTAACACCCCTTCCCACGTCCGAAACCCTAATAATCTATACCCCAAACCATGTATCTTTTCAGTATTTCAACTTCCACCACATACATCGTCAATCACCCTTCCTGCGTTCTAACTCCATCCATATACATCTCCAACTCTGATTCCACATCTACACACCCGCACACCCCACCTTCTTATTTTTAGTATTATTTTCAAACTAATTTACATTTTGCTCCCAGCTAGCATTCGTCAAGCCCGGACTTATGTGTGTTATGTGTTTGGATCTTTTTGCAACTAGAAAACGATAGCGACGATCCGACGGTTAGCAAGGAACCTGAAGGCGAGGAACCTTCGGAAGACTTTGACCCGACTGGCCCCGGTGCAGAAGGCAAGTCACCCTTCTTGTTCATGTTGAACCCATGTGCCATGCTATTTATCGTACTACTAGTCTAGTTATTATTTTATGCATATTAATTTCTTACGCGCTATCTTTGAATGACATGGTAATATAGTTATTTCCTACCACCCCCACAGCCCTGTCAATTTTTGTAGGCCATATTCACCTTGATAACCTTAGAAAAAGAAATAAATCATACCAGTATCCTTCACCGGCATCATAAGTTATGCCAAATAGAAAATAAGGAAATCTAGTAACCCTAGTACAAAATTGGAGATTGTGGTTTTATACAAGAAGTTGCCAACGGTTGGGGACAGAGAAGATGGGGCCCTCATGTTTTGAGTATGCAGCCATACCCCTACCGTAGAGTAAGGGTAATCTGGTGGATTACCTTACTCGCGGCAGTTAAGGACACAACCCTTGTGCTTAGTGATAAACATGGAACCGCTCAACCACATGTTCGACTACTCGAACCTGGCCGAGTAAATCTGCTCTACCCCATGGACGACTACAGACTAGCTTGCCTTTCCACTTCTCTGGAAGGCCCGCAGAAGCGAAGGAGGTGATAACCCACAGGTTGGGGAACTCACAACTGGAACCCACTCAAATCCCGGATTGCGAAGTTGACCATGGCCCGTCAGACTCCCGGGAGAGCGAGTGATTACGGTTCCTGGGTAGAAACTTCAGAAGATAGAGCAGATAAAAAGCCTTGTCATTTTACCTCTGTCAGCACACCTATGGGAGTGTGTTAATTGCGCATGACATAGGAGGTATGGATGCCGTGTGGGTAAAGCTGAGCAACTCTGCAGAGTTAAACCAAATGGTATTCGAATACGCCGTGCTTCCGGTTAATGAAGCTATGTTTAGAGGTGATTCTCAGTACGAGGCACAAGTAGAAATTGCTAATGATTAGTTAAACTTGATCTCAACCCGACAGGGTTGCTAAAACAACAGAGATTTATACTACAATGTTTTAACAAGGGAGATTTAACTACTAGGAAGGAAGATAGGACTATGCATCCACCCTATACTAAGCCGTATACCCTCCATTGAAATCCTGAGCATGTAGCTAGTAATACGCTTTCCCAACGTGACTTGCTGAGTACGCCACGTACTCATTACTGCACCAACCATTTCAGACTTGCAGGGAACCGATGAGGGTACTCACGACGATGAGTACTTCGAAGGAGATGAGTTTGAGTTTTAGGTCTTATCCGCGCTCAGGGCGCCTGTGGTTAAGTCTATTTTGGTTGTAATGTAAACTTTGGGCTTGAATGCCCCAGCCTACTGTAAACTTAAATGCTGCTAAGCATACTTCACTGTTTTGTAATAAAGTTGCTGTGTTGTAACGTCGTGCTGGTAATGTAACTGCTCTACCCCGCAACTGAGAATCTCCTGGGCAGTTGCGGGCATATCTCGCGACTCCGAAAATTGGGGTCGTGACAGGACCCTTTCGCCCTTGGTCTCCATACCAGCCGTGGTTCTGGTAACAACCTTGGTCTCCATACCAGCTTTTGCGGTAGCGTGTAGTCTCCGGACCAAGGTGCTCTCTCTCCTGTTGGTCAAGGGTAAAAACGGACATTGCTTATGCTCTTACTAGCGACAAATATGACCCACACCATATTACTTTTTCGTGTACAACTTCTTCTACGCACAAGACACATAGTCGGTTAAAGTTGCGAACACAACACACAGTAGCTTAAAACATGTTTCATTTCATTCCACACAACGAAGTTGTACAGTACATGTTCCTATTAATGACATTGTACCGAATACCCAAACAAAACATGCGATTGTCACAAAACTATCTATTACCCATCTATGTCATGGACAAACTAAACAGGCAACCTCCCTAGGTTATTCTTCAGGTGCATGAGTTCGTACAATAGACTTTGCCTCATTTTTTTCCAACCGCCATTTATTCACACAATACGAGGTCAACAATACGTTAGATGCAGATCAAATTTTCCTTTTTCAATCAGAACTATTTGTCATCACTTGTAGTCTTACATCTATGGGCGCGGCAGCATGTTTACCGCCATCAAATGTTCTGCAGAATTGGACACACTGGAATCCGAACTCATGCCTGCAAGTTATAACACATGAATGCAAGTTTTAACACACAACGCTAGATTACAGCTAATATCGTCAAACAACTAAACTTACCACGTATTCTTGTCAACAACACAGCCTGGCTTTACACCACAATCGTTGAACACCTTAGTCCGTGCATTCCACTGCACTCCCAACCACTGAAGAAAGTTTCTATGCACTGACGCAGCGCCCCGTGCATCACCTCTAAAATCTTTCGGTGGGGTACCCAAACATCAAGCTCGTTTTCACCACAGACTCCAACATCGTATATGGTAACTTGTCTTCTTTTCATGTCCCATGCACAACTTGCCCAATTCCCTTCAACCATCATCAATGCGAATAATTGTGCAAATTTACATACTTCTAAGCTTGTTTCAATAAAATTAGTGCATAAAACTTTTACGACGGCATACCGTGGTAGTTCATTGAACTTACCATCTGACAGCGAGCAAGGTCATATGTAATATGGCCACCAACAAACTGTTGTTGTATGGATTTTGCCTTCAAGTAATTGTTGTCTGCCAGAACAAGCATCTGAAGTATATTTTGGTCTCTATTCAGTCTGGCTAACTAAAACATACAAGTTTACATGGTTTGAACTAACCGAGAAGTCAGTCTCAAACATATGCCTCCAAGTCGCCGTAGCATTTTGTTTGAATATATCCAAGTCTCCTTGCTAGCTAGAATGGAATAGAGCATCCGCACATTTTGCTTTCAACTCGCCCCTCGTCATCTGCCCCATCTATCTCCAAGTACTTCGGTACAACATGACGAATCCAGTATTGCGAAAATGGTACAGATAATTACTAATATAGTAACATTTTAAGCAATAAGTACCAAAATAACATCAAATTATTTCACACTTACCCACTAACATTTGTCGGGACAAACGTAACCTATTGGTAGAACTTGCGAGCTGAAACTGTATCTCTAGGCAGCCTTCTTATGTTAATTTCCCAGGGGTTCTTCGTGTACATACCTGTCTTTGCTATGCGGCGCTGGATGGGACACTGGTTGAATTCCTCCTTAGGCAAGTCAGAGTTGAGATTTATACGATCTATATCCCGCCTAGCTGAAAGGAATGAGGCCGAGCTCAACCGAGCAGTGGAGAGTGGCAACCTCGGAGTTACCACTTCCTTAGATCTTGATGGTGTAACGACGCCGGTAACAGTTTTGCATGTCCATTCTTCACAACTTTTGGGAGAGCTGTACTCTTCAATAGTATTTGTCATCACACCTGCAAAGCAGTTGTTATTTTCATATTTCTAATTAAATCTGGCTAACAAAACATTCTCAACCAACATAATAACGAAAAAAGTTGTACTAACCCGCCCTCGGAATCATGACAACAGGAGGCGTTACTGGACTAAATGAGCATTCTTTCAAACGCAGTACGCATGGCTTTGACATCTTGACAGTTTTAATAATTTACTCCTTCAATTTGCTGGTTTCCTCTTCTAATAACACTCTTGCACCTGTCAACATTTTTACGAAATTCGCTCTATAAGCTCTCGGTGCAACGAGAAGTCTTGTTTTGTCCTGCCATACAAATATAAGCAAATTCACATACTTATATCATTTCAGGATTGTTTGAGAGTTTTGTTACTTACATCAGTTTCCGGGCAGAGGTCCTTCGCCAGCATGCTCCTCGACCCAATTACCTTCTATCGCATCTGAATGACAACATTTCTTTGTTAATGGACTCGGCCCAACTCCGCATCCTAGAGAACGAACAGGAAGAACTCCGACATCCTTTGTTGGTTCGCGCTCCACCTTGCTATTTTCCTTTGCCAGTGGACTTTGCCCAACGGCCCACCCGAATGCCAACCTTGATACACAACACATCCAATGATGTCGAAGCTGCCATAAGAGAAGTCTATGAAACGCCTACGTATGAAAAATGATTAACACCACATAATAAAACATCATCTTACCACTCCTGCACCAAATACCCTTGTCGGTTTAACACCAGTAAGTCCGCTAGTGTCAGCCATAATTAGTCTTCCAATTAGCTCTCTATCATACAATTTCATTCTCGAAAGTAGAGATGTATCTGTACTGCTTCCAGCAAAATCCATGTTTTCTAGATAAAATATCTGCATGTTCATGCACAGAAAATTTCAATTTTACCTCCAATTAATACAACAACGTTCAAAAATAAATGTAGCTTTCCTACAAGTACCTGCAGAAATAGTAGAACACTTGCAGGAGGACAACTCTGTCTCTTCTCTCTTCCATCACGTTTATAAGCGTGACAGGCGCTGAAAACAACCTCTAGAATATGACCAGTTGAAACTTGATATTTGCCCAACATTACGAAGAGCAGGCCAATAGTTCATGCTTTCTTCCTCACAACGTGTTTGCGGGTCTATGAATAGATTCATGACATATATCACAAACGACACTACAAATGTGCACTGCATTGCATCAATCATCCCATCTTCTTGCTTTGTTCGTAACACCCTCTCTGCAGCCAAGCTTGGAGGTTCTTCCTCCGAACGGACATCAATCTGAGATCTTATGTGTTTATACAATGAGGCTGACTTGTCAAGGGTGCAGTCCCAAACCTCTTTACCTTTGCTAGGTGTACCAAGAACCATTTCTACGTCGTGGGCAAACATCATCAGGGTGAACTAGACTTAATGCTAATGTTTCGTTTCATTGTGTCTACCTTGCTCACTAACCACTCACAGAAAGTCTTATCGAATTTCGTTGGATGAATACCACTACAAAATGAACCAAAGCCGGACTGCTGAACCACATACCTTTGTTGCTCGTTGAACGATCCAACAATGTCATTCAACTCATCGAACAACTCTAGGTTCCCAAAACTTGCCTTCTTCTACATTTCCAGCTTGACGTGAAATCACTACACTGCATGTATTACGTTATTCGTCATTCACATTCGCATGAATTTGATATAGCATTAACATAAACACGCTATCATAAATCTAACAGACAACAAACTGCGAGTAAAACAAGCTATCATGTTGTTTCCAACAATTACCATTTTGACGAACGAAACAAGATAAACGAGCTAACAAGTGCAATGAAAACTACTCCAACTGATGCTTCCACTATACAACCATTGCTATTGTCCCATGTTCTTCTATAAGGGAGTACTACTACCAAAGCACGTGCCAAATTGAAATTTGAATTTTTACTCCATTCCACGAAAACCGAATGAAACAGATAAGTGGCTCAAGGAAACATGACACACCCTACATTCATACCACTCCTCAACATTGCTTGGATGTTAGATTCCAGCCAACACGGCTGAACGGTACATCTAGTTCACGATGAACGATAGCCCGGGAATCGATGCAAACCAAAAAGAACACATCGATGTAGTAAAGCAGGGAACTACCATTCAGCTAGTAACATATTACACGGACGATGCTAGAAGTTTTAACACACTGCCTACCTATGATTGTTCTGACCTCAACCTGCACGTCCCTTTGTTATGCCTAGTTTGGCCGCAAACTTTGCATTTCCTACCTGTTGAGCACATACAACCTGGAATGGTGTTCTTCGGGCATTTCCGAGCCAAATGATGACATGAACCACATGTGCTACACCCGCTACTTAACTTTCTCTTTGGCTCAACAGCCGATGCTTTCCCAACTCTTCGCTTCTTTCTACATACTGCCATCTCAACCAGACTTTTCTTGCTCTTTGCTTCAACAGTTACTTCCCCCCTTCCGGCCTACCATGTAACCTCAAGCTTGCTAGACAGAGAACAGCACCCGTACCTACATCATAGTTCTTATTAAGCTGGGATTCTTCAACAAGGGAATCCTCTATTGCTGACGTACCCTTTCCTGCTACATCTTGAATACTCCTGACGACTTTCCGCTTCTTTCTACCTCCCTGCTTTCAATCGGTGATTTGTAATGCAACTCCTTTGGCCTACCCCTAGACCTTACTCTGGGAGGAGTGAGAATTTCAGACAATATTTCTTCCTCATCATTCGCCAGCACAGCACCTTCCTCACAATGTGGAGACTCATCTATTATAGTCATGCTCTTCACCGCTACCTTCGCATGATTGATAAAGTCAACCGAAAGCTCGAACGTGGGACAGGATTTCACAGCCATGTTGACAAGCTCCATGGTCGACGCATAAACCAATGAGAGTGCATTGCAGTTACTTCATTTTGCCTGCTAACACCGTGACCATACCCAGACAACTCAGTCTGCACGTCATCGAACGCAAATATTGTCCAATACTTCACGATTAAACATGGAGGGATCTCCGCGCAATGCTTATGTACAAGTACCTGTAGTTATTTCATCACAAGTGATAAATTGGTTTGTTAGCCAATTCCACTTAACGTACACAGGCTCTTCGGATAATTACTTACACATAGAATATGACAGCAGGGAGACCAACATGTTCAAACATCTTGCAGTAGCAAAGATACTATTATCCTCCTCCCTATAAGTAACTCTGATGGTCCTTTCAGAGGTGCAAAAAAAGCTCTACCCGGTAGTGTCGGGTAGGGTTTCACTAAAACGGCTGTAACTTTTGCATACGGTGTCCGTTTTGGGTCCACGACGACTCAAAATGACCGTATCGACGAGGCGCATCTAAAAAATCTACTCGTCTTTAGACTTGTACAATTTTTCACCTCTAAATTCAGCCTCTAAGACTGACTTTTTCCCCTCTAAACAAAATATTGCCTCTTCCAACCCTCCGTTGAACTTCTTTCCGAGCTCCAAATGCAGTAATCTTTGCGGATTCTGAACCGTGAGGGAGTAGAGCTGCTAAAAAAATACGAGAATTTTTTTTTAAATTTCACTCCAAATTCAGCCTCTAAAACTGACTTTTGCCCCGAACGAATAATTGCCGCTACCGAACCCTCTGTTGAACTTCTTCCCGAGCTCTAAATGCAGTAATTTTTATGGATTCCGAACCGTGAGGGAGTAGAGCTGCTACAAAAAAATATGAGAAAAATTTTAAAAATAAAAAATTTAAGCACTAGTAGAAATTAAGACTCAGGAGGATCTTTCTTACATCGAATCCAACTGAAACTCCCGTGTAAGCTCCGCCATGTTCCTACGGGGATGGTGACGTGGAGAGGATATGCTCTCTTGTGACCGATTTGGACAGGAAGCTAGGATGAGAGGAGAGGAGGAGAAGGGTGGAAGGAAGGAGAGGAGGGTGAAAGGGAGAAGGAAAAAAATATGGATCTAGATCTGCACTGAGGGGCACTGAGGTGAATTATATACCCCGCGGGATTCTAAAATTTTGGGTTTTGAAATTTCAGAGTTGGCGGGATTCATATCACGGACGGATCTCTTTTTAACCCGTCAGTGATGAGTAACTCATCACTGACGGGTCAGAAAACTACCCGTCCGTGATGACAAAATTTCAGGTTTTGAAATTTTGAAGTTGGCGAGATTCACATCACTGACGGGTTAAAAAGAGACCGTCCGTGATGAGTTCCACACATCACGGACGGATAGTTCTCTGACTCGTCAGGTTTTGAAATTTCGGGTTTTGAAATTTCGGAGTTGGCGGGACTCGTCAGTGATGAGTTCCACACATCACTGACGGGTCAGAAAACTACCCGTCCGTGATGACAAAATTTCGGTTTTGAAATTTCGGAGTTGGCGGGACCCACATCACGGACGGGTCTCTTTTTAACCTGTCAGTGATGAGTTTCACACATCACTGACGGGTCAGAAAATTACCTGTCCGTGATGACAAAATTTCAGGTTTTGAAATTTCGGAGTTGGAGGGATTCACATCACGGAGGGGTCTCTTTTTAACCACACACACATTACTGACGGGTCAGAAAACTACTCGTCCGTGATGACAAAATTTCGGGTTTTGAAATTTTGGAGTTGGTGGGATTCATATCATGAACGGGTCTTTTTATTACCTGTCAGTGATATGCTCGACATAACTGACGGGTATTTATTTTGCCAGTCTGTGATGATATTTTCATCAAAACCCGTCACTGATGGTTTTATCACTGACGGGTATTTTTTACCCGTCAGTGATGGTAGGGTCCAGGATGACTTTTTTTGTAGTAGTGAGCATGTTTCTCAATTAGCACGTCGTGCCTTAAATCCCTAGGAACTTGATAGTACAACATAACTAATTGATTTATATGTATGTTCTCACCAAATTAACAACATTTGTTAAGTACACATAAAACATACCATCTTAGTTGTAGGGTTTTCCCCGCCTTGGTCAGCCAGCCTATCTTGCATTAGATGATCAAATTGAGAAACAAAATGGAGATGATTGTGATATATATGTTTTGACCAAGTGATTAGCACTCTCACTACGTTGGGTGCTTGTCATACCAGCATAGAACGTTTCCACAAAGTAGGGCTTAGCCCACATCTCACGATTCTCGAAAGCGCATGCCGAGAACTGGTTATCACTTAATCCGTATTCTTCCAACAAATAAGCCCACCTCTCCTCGAACTCAGTTACAGATACTATTTCATCCAGCAAGTAATGGAATCCGACTTGAATCGAGAACTTTTGCTATAAATACCACCTAGCGACTCCTTGCACTTCTTAATAAGTACATGTCACTTGCACCATCGATGCCTAACATTAGGGAATTCTGCTTCAATTGCAACGCACATTTGATGACATTGATCTACAAGACTATATAAATTGCAAATTAGCTACTTATTTTTGCACCACCAATATACTAACTTCATCAGTTACCTGTTAGAATTGTTACGGGATGCTGACCATCCATGCAATCAGCAAACGCCTTGAAAGCCCATCTAAGTGCATCGATAGTCTCCTCAGTGAGGAGCAAAGCACCGAAAATGATGCTTTGGAAGTGATTGTTCACACCAACAAACAATCCAAACGGCAAGTTGTATAAATTTGTCCTATACGTTGTGTCAAACGTGGCTACGTCACCAAAAGCCTTGTAATTAACACGACTAACACCTGAAGACAAACATTGATCTAACCCGGGTTTGCTCAACCAAATCTATTTTGATCAAAACGCCGCTATCTGTTAATCGCATGCTTTCAAAAACACTTATAGTCTTCGTGATATCACCTTCTACAGATTCTTGTGCGAGCCTTCCACAAAGAGATCTAACTGACTGTCGGCTAAATGTCACATAACCATTTGATCCGTGAATAGAACTTACTATAGAACACATCCTAGATATGTGGACATTATTTAGCCACAAATGTTGCACATCACGAGTGCATTTATCGATTCGGCTATGAGATTTCCACCTACATTTCTCACCACAGCTATCAGTGAGCGCATGATTATGAATATCATAGAACCGACTAACATACCACAAGTCGTCCTCGCTCCTTAGAAGGCATATCATACTCATGCACCCGGTGCGTGTAGATTTTGTTCCTTTAGCACCATCGAAACCCTACAAGCAATTTAATATATATTCTCTAGTTTACTATGTTCACAATATAACTCATGTAACATCCCGGTTTTCGTAAGTCTGATTAGTGTGCAGGTTAACGAATTTGAGTAAGTTTTAAAACTTTTCGTTCGTGTTTGCAACATCTCATGCATCGCGAGAGCCCTAACTGTTAAAACCTAGCGGAGGTGACGTGAGAGGATGTAGACACAACTCACGTTGCTGATTTTGGGACTGTGTTGGGATACCGGCCGGACTGGTGTATACAGACTAGCCCATTAGGGTGGCTCATACCTAAGGTCAAAAGTATTGTAACGGTCATGTTCGATCACCCTTTGCCGATACACCTCGTGAAATGTGCTAATGGTACCTGCATTAAGAGTCGATCGATACGTGTAGGTAAAGATGTACACCCCTGCAGGGTTTGAACTATTCAAATAGCCGTGTCCGCGGTTATGGACAACTTGGTGATTATCTGTGTCGAATTAGACAACTTCAACGTCACTCTAAAATTTGCCAACTTCCTTTAGTGGAGCTAGTGACTACTTCCTCCTAGGTGGTCGATAAAGAGTCAGATGGTGTTAAGCTAAGGATGGACGGAAGCTCTGTACTAGTTTTGGAAGTACGCTCGCTTATCCTTTTATGAACTACTCTGGTAGTCGATTTTACATCTATCTAAAGTAATGAAAAGTTAAAACTGGCTTTATGCAAATTAGTCTACAAATAACCTCCTTTGATACCTAGTGCATCTATTACTGATTTTTCGTAAGTCTTGCGGAGTATAATTTTTGTAGTCATTTTGCTGTTATTATGATCGGATTGTCCATTCAATTAGCTCTCTGCGAGAAGGATCGTACTTGGTCATCTGACCATGTGTGCATCCAGTTGTTAAACTTGCTCGTTGTAAGAGTTTCTTATTAATGATGTTTATATTGGATGTCATAGAGGTTTGTTATGATATTGGTTTGTTTTCGTCTGTCTCACGTGCCATGCGTGTATGGTTATTAAGCACGTGATACAAGTAGGATTTCAGAATCTATGGTATAGAATTGTTAGGTGTGATCACCCCTGTGAAGTGACCTATTCACTGAGAGCTTGGGGACTATATTATCCTACTCCAGCCGAGCATTGATTTGCCGGGACGAGTCTAGGATTGAAGTTCCGGCTCAGTGAGAAAAGAGTATGGAGACTATATCACCCTACTTAAACCGTGCACTAATTTACCAGAAAAAGTTCGGGGTTGAAGTCTCGGGCTATTCAAAGCTATATTACTCCACTCCTCTTGGAATTTGTACTTACGGATTGAGATTGGGGTTGACGTTTCGACTTAGCAGTTGATTTCATTTAAAGTTCTATGCCATAGATTCTGGGTCACCACGACTCCACAATAATATCCAATGAATTATTACCTGACGAGCAAACGATCTCCTACCTTGTACGCTTGCCACGGGTGTTTACACAGTATCTAAAACGAATGCCAAAACCACGTTCCCAGGAATATATATTGTAATACTCGAATGCCTCCTCTCCCGAATCAAAACTCGTTCTAGCTGCAGGCTCAAATATACACCTCTCTCCTCGTGATGCGGCGTTACCAAGAGCATGTTCAACAGTGCCATAATTACACAAAGTAGGCAAACATGCTCCAACAACATGCCTACATCAAAACAAACATCGCTCACAAACCGCAATACATCACCAAATTTTAGTGACTTCGATAGTTTCTTACCTTCCTACACGATCAGCTGACGCTCCAGTCTTCAAGAGCGCCATATTTTGGATTTGCGATGATGTCCACCCTTTTTATTGCCGGACGACGAGGTTGTTCACCCTCCTTTCCTGTGTTTTTTGCCTTCCTTTCACAATTTTTGGTGCGAAATATACCTGCCTGCCAGGAATGCATTATTCCAACGCCTTTCTGTACTAACGCCGAACAATGGTGGACCATAAACACATGTATCTAATGAACTTCACATCCAGCCTACATGAATTCCCAAAAAGCGTACCAGCAAGACTACATTGCATCATATGTTTTTAGCATCTATCAACTTTACGTCTTGAGTACAGTCCACCTTTTAGGAAAAACCCGTTCTGGGACCGCCATGTTTGATTTTGTTTCACTCGATCAATGCCAGCAACACTGTAAACAATACTGAAAAACTTTTTGTTAAGGTACTCGCTTCACTGTCTCTCAATATCAGGGAGGAATTGTTTGGTACTGCCGATTACAGGAATTGCTTGAGGAAGAAGAAGCAGTTCGAGCGAGAGAGAGAGAGATACAAGTTTCAGCCGCCGCCGGGTGCCTTCTGATCCTAGCCGGGATAACTCACACATACCTACTTCACACGCTTATACCAGCAACGCCACCTACTCCCCACTGGGTCCGAACATGTAGGATATCCACTGCGGCCCAGTGAACTTATGGTTGGGCCGCCGCTCGCGTCTCGGCCTGTTGGACTTGTTAGGTAGGTTGCTAACACCCCCTATTTCTTCAGAACCGACTTGTCCCCAAGTCGACGCATCAGGAAAACGCCGCTGAAGGTCCTCCAGGTCTTCCCAAGTGTCAGATGTTGCTTGTTCATCTTGCCAACGCACCAGGCCTTGCTCATGGTTCTTGCGATTGCCCCGTCGCCAGCGCTTCTCCAGAATCTTCAGAGGAACATTAACAATGTCTGAAACAGCAGGCAAGTGGGAAGAAGCACTCGTACCTGGAGTTAGCACCCTGCGCAATTGTGACACATGAAAGACTGGAAAGATGGAAGAGTCTTCTGGGAGTTGAAGCTCATATGCAACTTCATTGACACGTCTGATCACAAGGAAAGGACCAAAGAACTTGAAGCTGAGCTTGTGGTTAGCACGTCTGGCGACTGATGTTTGTATATAGGGCTGTAACTTCAGGAAAACCTGATCCCCCACTTGAAATTCGCAAACAGAGCGGTTCTTATCTGCTTGGTGCTTCATAATCTGCTTGGCACGCAGTAGATGTTGGCGAAGAACATCCTGCATCTGCTGTCTTTCTTCCAGCCACTCATTGAGTTCTGGTATTGGAGTAGCATGTTCAAGAGTGATTCCCAATTGTCGCGGTTCTTGACCATATACCACCATAAAAGGAGTCTTCCCCAGCGTGGAATGAAACGCAGAGTTATACCAGAATTCTGCCAAAGCCAGCCATTTACTCCAATTCGCGGGTGAACTGTGTACAAAGCATCGGAGATATGTCTCTAAGCATTGGTTAACGCACTCTGTTTGCCCATCCGTTTGAGGATGGTGAGAAGAGCTCATCTTCAGTTCCACTCCTTGTAACTTGAATATTTCCTGCCACACCTTGCTTGTAAAGACTGCATCTCTGTCTGAAACTAAAGCTTCCAGCATGCCATGTAATTTGTACACGTTGTCAATGTACAGTTGAGCAATCTGTTGAGCTGTATATGGATGAGCGACTGGCAAGAAATGGGCATACTTGGAAAAGGTATCGACCACTACTAAGATGCACTTATAGCGTCCAGATGTAGGCAACCCTTCGATGAAGTCCAGAGAAACGATGTCCCAACAGCGTTTGGCCACTGGCAAAGGATGCAACAGCCCCGGATACGGTGAACGATCTGGTTTGGCCTGTTGGCATACCTGGCATGTCTGAACATGCGTTTGGATATGTGATTTCATGCCCGGCCAAGCGAACAGATGCTTGATGCGCCTGTAGGTTGCAGGGAACCCTGAGTGACCTCCCACTGAACTATTGTGCAGTGCGCGCATGACTTGGTGTTGCAGTTTCAGGTTATTTCCAAGCCAGACACAGCCACGGAATCTCAACACCCCCTGATGCAAACTGAATCCCCCTCCTGCTATTGGAGTCAGAGCTAGTTGTGTGATAAGTTGCTGAGCTTTTGGATCAGCGGCATATCCTTTCACCACTTCCTCCATCCAGGCAGGCTGACACGCTGTGATAGCTGCGACTTGTGCGTCTGTATTGATTGGGCGTCGAGACAGGGCGTCCGCGGCACTGTTTTCAGTTCCTTTGCGATAACAGATGCGATACTGCAAGCCAAGCAACTTGGTAAATGCTTTTTGCTGCCAAGTTGTGTGGAGTCTTTGTTCCTCCAGGTGTACCAAACTCCTCTGATCTGTCTTGATCACAAATTTGGAAAACTGTAAATAAGCACGCCATTGCTCCACTGCGAGAACAATGGCCAAGTATTCCTTCTCATAGGTCGATAAACCACGCGTGCGAGGTCCCAATGCTTTGCTGAGATACGCTATGGGGTGCCCCTCCTGCTGCAATACTGCTCCAACCCCATAGTCACATGCATCCGTCTCAATCACGAAAGGTTTCGTGAAATTCGGCAGTGTTAAGATAGGAGCAGATACGAGAGCAGATTTTAGAGCTTCAAATGCAGAGCTAGTGGCTTCAGTCCACTGAAATGGTGTATTTTTGCGCAATAAATTGGTCAAGGGGCGTGCAATCAAACCAAAGTGGCGCACAAAACGTCGGTAGTAACCTGCTAGCCCCAGGAATGCGCGCACTTCCTTGACTGACACGGGAGTTGGCCAAGCAGCCACTTGGCGTATTTTTTCTCTATCAGTGGCAACCCCTTGCGCAGATATAGTATGGCCCAAATAACTCAATTCCTGTTGAGCAAACGAGCACTTTGATCTCTTAACATACCACTGAGCTTTCCTCAACAAACTGAACACTTGCTGCAGGTCTTGCAAATGCTGTGCAAAAGAGGGACTGTAGATTAAGATGTCGTCGAAGAAAACCAAAGCGCACTGGCGTAGGACTGGCTGAAGTATCTCATTCATTGCCCTCAAGAAAGTTGCTGGAGCTCCTGCTAACCCGAAGGGCATAACTCGGTACTCAAAGTGGCCTGAATGCATTTGGAATGCCGTTTTAGGTGCTTCACCTTCAGCTAACCGAATCTGATGGTAACCTGCGCGTAAGTCTAGCTTGGAAAACCATCTGGCTCCGGCAAGTTCATCCAAAATCTCTTCAATAATGGGCACTGGATATTTGCTAACCACTGTGATAGCATTAAGACGCCGATAGTCAGTGCATAGACGCCAGGTGCCGTCTTTTTTCTTCACAAGTAATGCTGGGGATGAAAAGGGGCTGGCACTTTTGTGAATTACCCCAGATCGAAGCAACTCCGCCACTTGTCTCTCAATTTCAGTTTTAAGTTTAGGTTTATGCCTGTAGGGTTTGCTATTCACTGGTTGAGCTCCCTGCATTAATGGGATCTTATGGTCACATGCCCTAGCAGGTGGTAGTCCCGCAGGCTCAGCAAAAATATCCTCATATTCAGTTAATAGTTGCAGTAGTTCGGATGGTAATTCAGTGCACTGTAGTCCTGCCAGCATAGCATCGTCTTCAATGTAACAGATTTGAACTGTAAAAGCCACTGCAGCATTTCTCTCTAAACTTGCTAACTGAAGGCTAGACATCAGTGGGCACTTATGTTCCTGTGGAGTAATCCCTTGCAGCACTATAGTAGAACCACCAGATTCAATCTGCATGCATCTTCTTGGCCAATCAATCACCATCGGACTGTGATACTCCAACCAGTCCATTCCTAGAATTACATCATAAGCCCCCAAAGGAATTATTCTGAACGTTGTTGAAAATCCATGGCCTTGAGTGTACCATGAACAATTGGGGATCTCCTGAGTGCACTTAAGCTGCGAACCACTAGCAACAACAACTCTAATTGGTTTGTCCATGTCCACAGCTCCCTGTAATTTGGGCAGTAGCTGTTGTGAGACAAAAGATGCAGAGCTCCCAGAATCCACCAACATCAACACCTCCTGTCCCTGAAGCCATCCATGTAACTAAAGGCAACTAGGTGCTTCCGTTCCTGAAGTTGCATTCAGAGATAATTGCCACACCTGTTCGATTTGCACTGGTTCAGTTTGCTCTTGGTCTGCATTTGGATCCTTTGGGAACATCTCCATGCTGAATAAATCGAGCAGCTCCTCAAGCACATGCAACTTGACTGTTGGGGGACAGACATGATCATGTCCCCACTTTTCGCCACACTTAAAACATAATCCTCGCGCACGGCGAAAATTACGCAATGCAGAAATCTTGGCTGCATCTCCGTTGGTGCGCGCACCCTCTGTACCACGCCGGTCATCAGCTGCTGGAGATGTCACCGGAGCTCGTTGCGGTGGAGGTGAAAGCGGCAGGGGAGCTGTCGTTCTCGCACGCACAGTATGCGGCGAGAACTCCAGCTGCTCAAAGCGTGCTCCGTGGTGCCCGTCGGCCACTTCTTCTTGCAGGATAGCCAACGCGCAAGCAGTATCAAGGTCCGCTGGACGCTGGACCATGACGACGGCGCAGATATCCTTGTGTAGCTGATGCGCACGGGGGTGCCCGATCTTCCGTCAGGAAGGGATAATCACGATTGTGGAGAACTCGACGTTGACGATCCGGCTTCCAATCAGAACTGATCCGAACCCTGCGATCGCTACACCACGGCTCCGTTGGTTATCAACCACGCGCGAACGCGGTGGACCTTGCCAAGAAGGCTTATCCCTGCATGCGAATCGAGAACACAAGCAAGAACACAGTAGAAGCAATCTCACAAACGAGATGATTGTTTGATTACTCGAAGTGGGGTTCTATAAACTGATGAAATCAGCGAGACTGCGATGGCAGAATAATTCTAAGCAAAACCCCCCTAAACAATGATGGCTATAGAGTATTTATACCTAGGGTTTCTGAGGGTCTCGCCCTAAACCTGGGCTTAAAACCCAAAACGAAAACAAGGCCCGAAGTGGCCCAAAACGGTGTTGCAGCACCTGACGACTTATTCTGAAAATTCCAAAGTCTCTATAATTAATCACAACGTGGCATTAGATCCATTGGAAAGGTGTCGTTGTTATCTTTCCAACGCATATAAGAACTCTTCAATCGGACTCCGTATGAGAAAGTTATACCCCATTTATGTAGGTGCTGTCTGCTGAAAACCGAACCGAATTCGGAGTTGAAGTGGAGTCCGACTTGACTTGGGGTGGCGCCTCAACCTTTTGTGGCTGGTCCAGTGGTGCTTCTCCCATATTCCTAAGAATCAAAATATCACCATTAAGTAGCATCCCATCCTTAGCCACATAATTATGGATAGCAAGAAACGAACGCACCTCATGATTAAGTCGTCGGGCACGGGAACGGGTGATTGGTCCTTGGATGATAGCCTGGGAGATGTCCTCATCATCCTCCCCCTCTTGAATTGGAGTCGTCCTCGACTCAAACTCATCTTCTTCTCCCAAGTAAGGCTTCAAATCTGAAACATTAAAAGTGGGACTAACCCCAAAACCTGCAGGCAACTCAAGCTTGTATGCATTATCGTTAATCTTCCTAACTATCTTAAAAGGACCATCAGCTCGAGGCATTAATTTAGATTTTCTTAGTTCTGGAAATCTATCCTTCCTCAAGTGTAACCAAACAAGATCGCCTGGTTCAAAGGATAAATGGCGCCTACCCTGACTACCAGCAAGTTTATACTTTTCAGTCATCTTTTCAATGTTTTCTTTAGTTGTTGCATGGATTTTCAGAATAAAATCAGCACGTGTTTTAGCATCCAAATGCACATGTTCAGAAGTAGGCAATGGCAAAAGATCAATGGGTGCACGTGGATTAAACCCATACACTACCTGAAAAGGGCTCACCTTGGTGGTAGAATGTACCGATCGATTATATGCAAACTCCACATGAGGTAAACAGTCTTCCCACATCTTTAAATTGGTCTTCAAAACAGCCCGTAACATTGTGGATAAGGTATGATTAACAACCTCTGTTTGTCCATCGGTTTGTGAGTGGCATGTAGTAGAAAATAGCAACTTAGTCCCCAACTTGCTCCATAAGCTTCTCTAAAAGTGGCTCAAGAACTTCACATCTCGATCGGAAACAATGGTGTTGGGAATTCCATGTAGGCGAATGATTTCCCTGAAAAATAAATCAGCAATATTGGTAGCATCATCGCTCTTATGACAGGGTATAAAATGTGCTATTTTAGAAAATCGATCCACCACCACAAATATACTATCCCTCCCGCGCTTTGTCCTAGGTAATCCTAAGACAAAATCCATCGATATATCCTCCCAAGGAACACTAGGAATAGGAAGGGGCATATAAAGACCATAGGGGTTTAAGCGTGACTTAGCTTTGTTGCATGTAGTGCAGCGTGAAACATAGCGCTCGACATCCCTCCGCATCTTGGGCCAAAAGAAGTGTGTGGACAGCACGTCTGCGGTTTTCTTCACTCCAAAATGTCCCATCAAACCACCTCCATGAGCTTCCTGTAAGAACAAAAGGCGAATGGAGCTAGCTGGGATGCATAGCTTGTTAGCACGATATAATAATCCTTCATTCAACACATACTTATTCCATGTTCGACCCTCTCTACAGTTTTCAAAAGCATCTTTAAAGTCCAAATCAGTGGCGTATAACTCCTTTATTGTCTCTAGGCCAAAAATTTTATGATCAAGTTGAGATAACATAGTAAATCGCCTAGATAAAGCATCAGCAATGACATTGTCTTTACCCCGTTTGTGCTTAATAATATATGGGAATGACTCTATAAACTCGACCCATTTTGCATGTCGTTTATTTAATTTTGCTTGGCTTCTAATATGTTTCAAGGATTCATGATTAGAGTGAATGACAAACTCCTTAGGCCAAAGATAATGTTGCCAAGTTTCTAACACCCGAACTAAAGCATATAACTCTTTATCATAAGTAGAGTAGTTCAAAGTTGGCCCATTCAATTTCTCACTAAAATAAGCAACGGGTTTACCTTCTTGTAGCAGCACTCCTCCTATCCCAATACCACTGGCATCACATTCAAGCTCAAAAGTTTTACCAAAGTCGGGGAGTTGGAGTAGAGGGGCATGTGTAAGCTTCTCCTTAAGCATGTTAAAAGCTTGTTCTTATGCTGGACCCCATTGGAAGGAAACTCCCTTCTTTGTTAACTCGTTCAATGGGGCAGCGATGGTGCTGAAATTCTTCACAAACCGCCGGTAGAATCCTGCAAGTCCATGAAAGCTTCTCACCTGTGTGACAGTTTGAGGGGTCGGCCAACTCTTGATGGCTTCAATTTTGGCTTCATCCACCTCAATACCCTGTGGAGTGACAACATAGCGAAGAAAAGAGACACGGTCCGTGCAAAAGGCACACTTCTCAAGATTACCAAACAAACGTGCATCCCTCAATGCATTAAAAACAGCACGCAAATGGTTCAAGTGTTCATCATTAGACTTGCTATATATCAAGATATCATCAAAGTAGACCACCACAAATTTCCCAATAAATACTCTTAAAACTTCATTCATGAGACGCATGAAAGTGCTAGGTGCATTAGTTAATCCAAAAGGCATGACTAACCACTCATATAAACCGAACTTAGTTTTAAAAGCTGTTTTCCATTCATCCCCCAATTTCATTCTAATTTGGTGGTACCCACTACGCAGGTCGATCTTTGTGAAAATGATAGAACCACTCAACTCATCAAGCATGTCATCTAACCTAGGAATAGGATGACGATACCTTATCGTAATGTGTTAATGGCTCTACAATCAACACACATACGCCAACTACCATCTTTCTTAGGAACTAAAAGAACAGGAACAGCACATGGGCTAAGGCTCTCACGCACATACCCACGGTCCAGAAGGTCTTGGACTTGGCGCTGAATTTCTTTAGTCTCCTCCGGATTTGTTCTATATGTAGCACGGTTTGGCAATGTTGCTCCTGGGATTAAGTCGATTTGATGCTCAATACCTCGAATAGGTGGCAGCCCCGGGGGTATCTCTGCTGGAAACACATCTTTATACTCCTGCAAAAGGTTAGTGACAGCAGGAGGCAAAGAACTTGAAGTATCGTCAAATGAAAACAATGCTTCCTTGCATATCAAAGCATAGAAAGGAGAATCAAGCTCATTAATATCAATAAGATCAGATTTGGTAGCAAGCATAACACCCCCCTTCAATTTAATTCCCTCAGACTTAGAGCTAGTTACTTTCTTCTCTTTCTTAGTTGGGAAAACGGTGTTAGCAACTTGCTGATTTTCAGATTGCAGTGCACTCTCCTTGCTATTTTCAGCACCCTCTTTCTCACATTGCATAATTTCAGTGGGTGTCATAGGAAGTAAAGTAATTTTCTTTCCCTTATGCATAAATGTGTATTTATTACTTCGACCATGATGGGTGGCATCGGTGTCAAATTCCCATGGACGTCCTAATAAAAGTGAGCATGCTTGCATAGGTACCACATCGAAATCAGCAAAGTCATGGTATGTACCAATGAAAAAGTGCACTCTCGTAGATTGTGTTACCTTAACCTTACCGCTATTGTTGAACCACTGAATATGGTATGGATGAGGATGTGGACGTGTGGTCAAGCCAAGTTTGTTGACCAAGTCTGAGCTCACCAAGTTATTACAGCTTCCTCCATCAATTATGACGCGAACACGGCGATCCTTGACAATGAGGTACATTTGGAACAAGTTATGCCGTTGTAGTGTCTCCGCTTGTTCCACTTGAGTGCTCAACACGCGTTGTACAATTAAGGCCTGATATTTCTCTGTGGCGGCCGTGCCTAGAATCTCCTCGCCATCACTTCCCGTCTCATCGTCACCTGCATGGTTAGCCCCAATGGCAGAATCATCCTCAACATCAGTAGCACTAACATACCCACCGTCCTCTGTAGCAAGGAATGTCCGTCGCGGGCTTGGACAGTCCCTCATAAAGTGGCCCTTCCCTTTGCAGTTATGGCAGATAGTCCCGGGGGAGCGGCCCGTGGAAGCAACCGATGAAGAGCTCTTTACCGGGACAGGGGAACCTGCTGATTTACTCTTCTCCTCTGGTGCTTGTGACGATGCTGGTGCTGCTGAACGTGCCCTAGACATGTAGGGGGCAGCAGACCGTGCAGGAGGAGGTGGAGCTGACTTGACCGTTCCAGGCGTCGATCTTGTGTCGCCGAAGTTGCTCTTTGGCTTTTGCTGCCTTCCCTGCAATTCTTTTTCTGCCAACATAGCAAGCTGGAACAATCTATTGAGAGAATTATAATCCTTATAGTCAACTATGTCTTGTATCTCACTCCTTAATCCCCCAAAGAATCTTGCCATTTTATCCTCGTCATCCTCAACTACTTCACAACGCAACATTCCTATTTGTAGCTCTTGGTAGTACTCCTCAACAGATCTATTTCCTTGGTTTAAGCGCTGCAATTTTTTGCGCATTTCACGTTTATAGGTGGGAGGAACAAATCTACTACGCATAGCTCTCTTTAACCTAGGCCATGTATCCGGTGCTAAACCAGCTTTTACTAATTCATTCCACCAAATGATAGCAAAATCAGTAACCTCGCTTGTGGCTTGTCTAACTCTATGAATTTCTGGCACTAGATGGGAATTGAATTTTTATTCGACTGTCATCTCCCAATCTAAATAAACTTCAGCATCATAGGAACCAGAAAAAGATGGTATACTGAACTTAACATTAGCATAATAATCATCATGTGCACGTCTAGGACGAGGATTTGTGTCATTACCTCCCCTACCTTGTCGGCGTGGCTGTCGTCGTTCTTGATGTACCGCGTGAGGAGCGGGGCGACCTCCAGCTGGAAGTCCTGCTCTGGCGGCAGCTCGGTCATACTCATCCTCATCTTGATCAGTGTCATCCGCCTCGAGATCCTCCGATTCAGCTCTATCGGAAGGTGGCTGCTTCTCTAGGTTATCTATCCTGGTGATGAGGGTGGCGATACTCCTCTCTATCCTCTCTAATCGATGCTCATTATCTTGGTTGCTCTTGCTAATATTTGCATTGATATCTCGCAGCATCGTTTGAAGCTCTAATTTAGAAACACATTCATTTCCATCATCTTGATGTGCCGCTGGTGATCCTGTCATGGTTAGTGAAAACAAGGAACACACAAATGTATAAAGCTCCTACGAACTACTAGGATGTGGAGTCGCTCTCACTCAAGAGTCTAACCATGCTCTTGCAAAGTTCTTACCAACGTAGCAGGTGGTACAACCGGTGGCTTGTTCGTGATACCGTTGAAGACGTGAGTGTAGCGATTGCCGGGTTGAAACTGTACTGATCAGAAGAGAGTGGAGCTTGGAAGGTCAATTTGGTAGCAAGGATTAGCAAAGTTCGACAACAGTTAGTAAAGCTCAATAATAATTCAAGGTACTTGTCTCAGTTGCTGGCCTAAACGTGTTCCTAGAAACGAGTATAGGCACAGAAGTATACCAAAGTACCAAGAAATAGAAGTATACCAAGATTTTTTTTTCTTCTTCTTCTTCTTCTTCTTTTTTTTTCTCTTTTTCTTCACTATTTTTTTTCTTTTTTTTTCACAAAACTGCTCAAAGAATCAAGCGAAAGGGAAAAAACAGACTATGTGGGAATAAAACTTCCAGAACTCTATTTTCCAAGGCGAATTTGGCCTCAAAGATTTTGTCGAAACCGACGAAGTGGGTGGGAATCAGATGCAACTTTTCGTTCCGGTCGTTTTGACGGGTGGTAGAGCTCAAACGGAGTTCGTATGACAAAGTTATGGCCGTTTTACCGAGGCACTATGAATTCGACTCCGACTTAGGTTCAGAGTTGTATTCGGATATCTCAAACCCTAAGTAACGGCTCGCGACTAAGAACACAAGTCTAAACCAGCAACCGGACGTTGATTATGAATCAAAACTCAGCAATACGACACTGTGACGAAATTGCAACGGCTCGGAGCTCTCGGACAGTGAAGGTGATATGCCCTAGAGGACTACAATTTTTTTGGCTATATCTGGAGTTCTGGGACGATGGCAAAACTAATTGGATACAATGATACCTGACGGGCAACCGAAGCTCTGATACCACTTGATGCGCACGGGGGTGCCCGATCTTCCGTCAGGAAGGGATAATCACGATTGTGGAGAACTCGACGTTGACGATCCGGCTTCCAATCAGAACTGATCCGAACCCTGCGATCGCTACACCACGGCTCCGTTGGTTATCAACCACGCGTGAACGCGGTGGACCTCACCAAGAAGGCTTATCCCTGCATGCGAATCGAGAACACAAGCAAGAACACAGTAGAAGCAATCTCACAAACGAGATGATTGTTTGATTACTCGAAGTGGGGTTCTACAAACTGATGAAATCAGCGAGACTGCGATGGCAGAATAATTCTAAGCAAAACCCCCCCTAAACAATGACGGCTATAGAGTATTTATACCTAGGGTTTCTGAGGGTCTCGCCCTAAACCTGGGCTTAAAACCCGAAACGAAAACAAGGCCCGAAGTGGCCCAAAACGGTGTCGCAGCACCTGATGACTTATTCTGACAATTCCAAAGTCTCTATAATTAATCACAACGTGGCATTAGATCCATTGGAAAGGTGTCGTTGTTATCTTTCCAACGCATATAAGAACTCTTCAATCGGACTCCGTATGAGAAAGTTATACCCCATTTATGTAGGTGCTGTCTGCTGAAAACCGAACCGAATTCGGAGTTGAAGTGGAGTCCGACTTGACTTGGGGTGGCGCCTCAACCTCTTGTGGCTGGTCCAGTGGTGTTTCTCCCATGTTCCTAAGAATCAAAATATCACCATTAAGTAGCATCCCATCCTTAGCCACATAATTATGGATAGCAAGAAACGAACGCACCTCATGATTAAGTCGTCGGGCACGGGAACGGGTGATTGGTCCTTGGATGATAGCCTGGGAGATGTCCTCATCAGTAGCCCCTCCATGAACCTCATCAAGAAGTACAATGGGTGAATTGCGTCAGAGTATGATATCAGATGATTCATGAGTGTTTCGAATTGCTCAATATATTCAGACACTACACCCGACTGTTTCAGAGAGTAAAACTGCCGAATCAATAGCTGATGTCGATCCCGGCCAAAACGAGTGCAAAGTAATGTGCAAGATGACTCCCAATCGAGGGCCCCAATTTTCTTCTGGACCGATTGCAGCCAAATTGCCGTAGAACCGGTAAAGTGCAGTGTCGACATGGGAACGAAATAGGATTCGTGTATCTGGAACATAGCGAAGTACTGCTCACACAGAGTCTTCCAGAGTTTCGGATTTTCACCCGAGAATTGGGGAAAACTCAGAGACGGCAAAGCCTGGGCCATGCCAGCGATGATCTGCCCCGAAACGAATCCCGACCCTGGAGACGAATCGAACAAACGAGCATGCATTGGGGTCTGGAAATTGAGCGTACCATTGGCCGGAGTCGCCGCCGGTAGGATCGGATCCCCCGACGACGTGCTCCGTGGAAGGTGTGACGTGCCGTGGCCACCGGGCCCGTGGATCGTGTCACCCGCCGCTGGGTCGGGGAGTGGTGCGGTCGCCGATCCACCTTGCACCGCAGCCAGGAAGGGCTACGCGCCTTGCAGGACGTGCACCGTCTCCTGAAGCCTGTTGAAGTGCGCTTCGAGGTCGGGCTTCCACGCCGTCAGCGCTGCCACTTGCGCCGACTAGTTGTCGAGTTGTACCTTGATCTCTTTGATGTCCGCGCGAGTCTCATCGCTCGCTTTGGTTAGGTTCGCCTGGAACTTGTCGAGGTACTCCTTGAGCACCGGATCCATGGTGGCGAACAGGTGCTGGCGATCGCTTGCCTGCTTGCGCGTCTCCAGATTGTAGAAGGGAGGTGGGGTGGTCTCTGATACCACGTGTTAAGGTACTCGCTTCACTATCTCTCAATATCAGGGAGGAATTGTTTGGTACTGCCGATTACAGGAATTGCTTGAGGAAGAAGAAGCAGTTCGAGCGAGAGAGAGAGATACAAGTTTCAGCCGCCGCCGGGTGCCTTCTGATCCTAGCCGGGATAACTCACACATACCTACTTCACACGCTTATACCAGCAACGCCACCTACTCCCCACTGGGTCCGAACATGTAGGATATCCACTGCGGCCCAGTGAACTTATGGTTGGGCCGCCGCTCGCGTCTCGGCCTATTGGACTGCCGCTCGCGTCTCGGCCTGTCGGACTTGTCAGGTAGGTTGCTAACACCTTTACTTCTAAATACAACAACAAAACGATCATATGTTTTCTCATGCTGGAATTAAAGATTATGTGCAAATTACATCAAAGACTTGTACGTTCTACATTTGAAATAGCACGAACATAAGGCTGGAATTAAACTCATCTGCATTTCTTTCCACCCTCTTTAGTTGAAAACATATCACCAAGGCCACGAAGAACATGGGTCGCAAGCAGATGTTGCATCACTACCAGCAGATCCTGAATCATCACCTGAGTAGCATGACACATCAGGATCTTGCATGTCCTGCACCTTCTCCAAATGGACTATCACATTGTACCACATCATCTTTCGATCAAAAGGCATCATATCTTCTAACTTGTTGCACACTGCTTCTTCACGAAATGGGTCCGCGGATTCTGGGATCAACAATGTTACTTCTCTTGGTATCAGATCAGGGTCAAAGCTCCAACCAGCAACATAGAAATTTGACATTTCATACTTGCTACAAGCCAAGGGCACAAAACGATCTACTGAACATGAAGGAGATAGCAGACTTGGCAGAACTAATATTTCATGCATGTGCAGGTATACCCTCTAAACGAACGAACACCCGGAATTGCATACTCTCTAACTTGCCAACCTATATCTAGACCAAGGAGCAAATTGAACAAGACTTGATGATACAACAATACTCTTCCCTTGCAGCAATCGAGCTCTGTCTGACGGTCTAGTAAATAACAAAAGATGCATCCCGGATGCATGAAAGGAGACACTGAAATCACCAGCTTTCACATCAAAATGATTTTGTACCTTCAACCTAACATTTGAACCAAATACCACGGAATCAACAGAACTTGCAACAAGGGACATACCAAGACAGTCTTCTGAAGATTGGAGTTCCTCGTCGCGCTGAATAAGGCAAACAGATCATGAAGGTCTATTTTCTATAGAACCGGAAACTGACCTTGTCCTAACAAAAGCACTCTGAGGATTGCAGACAACCCCCTCGGGTAAAGGTGGAGGAACCGCTGATGCTGTCAACATGCACATCTCAGCAATGTGGCCTTCGCAACCACAGCGGTAAAAGAAACTTGGATTCATGCAGTAAACGGATATGTGTCCGTACCGCAAGCAACTCAGGCAGCACCCTTCAAGAGGGTGACGGAAAGGACTAGCCACATATCCTAAGGGGGGAGCGCGAATTAAGTGGGGAGCTAAGGTCTAGTTGAGTTCGCCATGATGGAATGTAGTATGAAACGACTCTTCACATGCCCTATATAACCGTGTGTGTGGTATTTTTCAATACGGGCCTCATAAACTTATATCGGCCCAACATATAGTGTACAGTTGACATGATGAAAAAGCCCACCAACAGCGTCATATCAAGCAGGAATTTTATGTGATGAGAGTTGGTCTCAAATTTTACATCATGGGAATAATACGCAGGAAATTTATATTAAGTACTACTAATGCGACATAACTAATCAAGATGGATTATGGAACTGCTTGAATGTGACACAGTCGCCCACAGCTACACGAGGTTCATCACCTAGAGCTTCTACTCTCATAAACTCAAATTCAACTCCAAAACACATATATTTGTCCATCAAGCAACCAGACATCTACAGAGCAAGCAGTGGGAACATAGCAAGTCCCATTTGCAGTCTCGGCAATCTTGAAATCAACCTTGCCCAGCAGTTTCTGCGTTGCAACCATAGCAACAAACATTCTTTTCGCTTCCTTACTCTTTCCTGAAATATGAACCCACAACAAGTTTACATTCTTCCTCGTGCAAGACAGACCTAAGTGCAAAACGAACTGCACAAGCCGCATCAACATGATGATCTGCTTCATCGTTCGGGTAATCAAAGTCTACAAAGGACAACGCCGTTGGGCTATTCTCTGTCTTTGCCTTCTTGCTTGAACAACCTGAATCCATATGCTGGCTACAACACAAGCCCCAAGTAAGCAAACTAACTCAAACCCCAAAAAACCAAACAATAAGCAGCTAACACAAAACCCCAAATAAGCAAACTAAGCAACTATACAAGGAAACAATGAACTGACCTCTGCGGCAAGACCAACCGAAGAAACCAAATGAACTCTTTCATTGTCTGAAGAAACCAACCGAGTTCTTATAGGCATACAGGAATGGGCGCATAAGCTTTACCACCAAATGTTTCACGCCAAACGACAGATTACTATCCATTACCGATTCCAACTGAACGAAGCTCAACAAACAATGCAGGAAATACTTCTATCTCAACAAGGGGACCCACAAGACAGCGTTTACATAAAGTGATCTGAGAATTTATCTTAATCAGCTACCATTGACTTTTCTTACACAATGACCAATTCTAACTCATGCCCGAATCTAACAGCACATCCGACGACCAAGGATGCATGCGTAGGTACCATGATGAGTAGCAAATCCACACTCGTAGATAATAATCCTCCTTATTGCTCTCATTCCTTTAAATCTAGCTCGTATCCCTAGGTAGATGAGTTCTGATCCAATGGTAAGCCACATTGGAGTTGCAGCTCTTTTTTAACCGAAAGCTAGAGATTTCATCAATCAAGCGGCAAAAAATCTGCCAACGAGGAGCTTATAAGATAATCCGGGCTCAAACCAAGCCATACAGAAGGTTCACTTAGCGTATAAGCATATTTTCCACAGCAGTGGGCCACATTATTAAGCTTCCCCTTATCAAAAACAATGTCAAAATAGCTAAAAGATTTGGAAAGCTCCCCAGCTTTATGAATGCAGGCTATCGGAGATATTGTCCTTCCTTTGCTTCCATTTAACCACAAGCTGCTAACAATCAGCTTCAGCAGCACCTCTTACCACACTTATTCTAGCCCAAAACTGATCCCGTCCATGTACAAGCTTCTGCGGCGAGAAGGTTTGAAATAAAACAGTAGGATTTTTCAAGCGCCCCTTCAAAGTTTCCATTGCCCCGCCGGGCGACTGACCCCGCACCAGCTATACGCAGATCTGAGTCGATAGCACCATCAATATTGATTTTTTGATTCCGTGGGGGGTTTTGACCACTTCTTGCGAAGCATAGCTGTCGAACTTGTAGCTCTATGGAGCTAACAATTCAGACCCAAAACCAATACCAGATATTCCTACGACATAAAATATATTTTGTTGTCACAAGAAAAGAATGAACAAGAGTGTCTTGTTAGCGGTGTCAAGTAGTAGTAGTCCAGTTGCCAGCCAGCCATCCTATACACACCTAAAAAGAAAATGGAAAAATCTTCACATCTGCAGTCCGAGATGATGCTTCGCTTGGCCGACTACGGAGCTATTGATTTTTGCTTCCATTGAACGTCAGATGTACATCCCACTGCTTGTTTCCCGAATTTCCATAAACTGGTAACCGAACACTCGGAAACAAATTGACGCCGCAACAAATCAAATCAAGAGAAGCGATGTCACCGCCGGCGTTCCTCCCTAGAGGCAACTGTTGTTCGCCCCGCCCACGGCAACACCCTTCGGCGGTGTCCTCCATGAAACAAAATGCTGCCTCCTCGATTCCTCCCCATCCGTGACTCCAGATTTCCACCCACGGCAGTGTAGTAGCGTCCAGCTCCACTGTGCCCCCGACAGCGTCCATATATCCTCCACGGAACATCTCCTTCCTTCCTCAACAACCTATAGATGACAATTACGACTTGTTTCTAGGCGGGAGGCTGGGGTCGACCTACTCATCGATATCGTCGTCTCTACGACGCTCACCTCCAACGTCACACTCATCTCTGCGCATGCCGCCACGGAACAAGACCTATTCCTCCACAAGACGTTGCATGATATCATGCGTCGCGATCTGAGATTTTATTCCATTAAATGAGATGACAACACATTACAATTGGTGACGTGTTCTGTTTACCATATGAGACGCCGCTTATATGCTCAATACGGCTTAGGGCTAAAACCAAACTTACTCTACATATGAACCACAACATATGCCTCACATCGGTCCATGGCTCTCACTCATCTAGCTCTACATAAGAACATGTCTTATGACTCATGGCTGGCGTAAGACCAAACAACAATTTGCCATTCCAGTAATCAAAATAAATTTTGAACCTTGTAGAGAAGTAGTGACTTTTCCATACAGCACTAAACACAAGCACCCTTGAGGAGCCTGGGACAAAGTCGCCACATCCTAACCTAGCCGACATATGCATCTCGAGCTAGTGGGTGATGAGGACATGACCCCTTTGGATATGACCACACTTGTTGTTCTTCAAGTTCCAGTTTCAGTAACATGTGTGAATTATCAGGTGAGCTCGTTTCTACGAGTTAATTCTAATTATATGAAATTTATGTTTAATAAGGATATGGCTCCTATTGATATGCCCACTGCCACCTCTATTTCCACTACTTCAACTACATCCGCTGCTCGAGCTATAAAGAACAAACAGACGTTCGTCAAGATCGTCAAGAACAAGCGAGGATTCAAATTCAAGCTCTCGGGAAGAGGAAGGAATGAAGTTCATGTGTCTATGAAGATGTCCCATATGAATTGATGCTGTACAAGGAGTCTTTCCACGTTACTTTTGGTCCAAGAAGAGTTAGAGATAGAGTCCCATAAGATCTGGACTCTGATTCGGATTGCTGAGATAGTCTTGACTTTAAACGTTTTTATCTCAAGCATACGGACTCCGATTTGGGTGATCTTGGACTCTCTGGAAAGGTTATCTCATGCTCTTTCAAACCTATTCAACCCCATATCCAAATTTCTTACGAGCCGATCGCAACAACCAAAACAATTCGAGACTGGCTGTGTAACAGATCACCTCTTGTCTTTATACACCCCCTATGATTTTCTCTTTAGTTTTTGGGTTTCATTGAGTTGTTTAACTACTGCGACATTATCGCATTTACAAGTCGTGTAGGACTACCGTCTGGTTTAGATCGCCAGTGGAATCCTAATACACTTTCTTCTATCTTGTGCCAATTTAATACTCGCAATTTCAGATTACAATTTATCATAGTTCTTACTGGTTCTTCGGTTGCTTGCAGGAACGCGAACTTCGTTGTTTAGGTTGATCATGCCTACAGCAAGATCTATAACCATTGGAGGTTGGTTTAGCGATTGCTAAGGCGTATTGTCGTGTACGGTATAGTTGCTTGCAGGAACGCGAACTTCGTTGTTTAGGTTGATCATGCCTACAGCAAGATCTATAACCATTGGAGGTTGGTTTAGCGATTGCTAAGGCGTATTGTCGTGTACGGTATAGTCGGATCGTCAAGGTTAAACTCCACAAAATCGATAGTTACCTCGAAAGATTGGGTCACCGTCTCATCAATGTTACTCCGTGATGAGTATTTAGAAATAAATTGCCTGGTGATATTTGGAGTAGCAAGATAATGATAAAGTGAAACAGCGAGAGTTGGCCCTGTGTATGGGATTTCAATTATGTATCTTGTAACTCTTTCTTTAGGTTTTGAGTTGTTATATTAATTTGTTATTTTTGGCACCCTATACACCATGTGTATATGCTTTTAAAGTGTATGGTGCAGCCGTAAAGAGTTGCCATTGTTCTCACATTTCGTGGAGTAGGATGGTTGAGGTCGAGTGACCTATGGCTGAGATGCATTGGCCAGCTATTCAGGGTGTGTGCGGCGACCCACATACTACCCTCTTGGATAATATACCGATCTTTGATATATTATAGACAAAGTGCCTTCTCATCCACAATATATCGTACAGAGTAGCACATCAAAAACATTGCAGTGGTCCATATATTACAAACTTAATTTACAAACTTGAAAAACAAACACAAAGTCTTACAAACTTATTCCCAAAAGTACGGGGAATTTAAAACCGTTATCACTTGGTTGCAGCAAGAGTCTTATCTACAACTCTCGACTCACTCGACCTATACTTCTACTCAGTGGTATTCTTGTCGCGGAACTCGATGTAGTAGTCGACGCCTTCGTCTTCCTTTGTTGACGTCTGCTCTTCGGGAACTTCCTCTTTGACCTCGACGTACACTACTTCTGCCTTCGCCGCTGGCTCACAGTCTAATCAAAGGAATTAGAGTAAAGGGATGAGTACAAAAGGTACTCAATAAGTCCAAGAATAGCAAAGAGGTGTTTGATGCACTATCTACTGAGAACAGCAATGCTCTCCAAAAGTAATGCAATTTTGTAAGGTAAGAGAGTCAAGTTTTTAATTTAAGAGACTATGATCTCATGCCTTACAGGCTGCTAGGATCCCCGATGGATCCCTTTCCTGCCTCGTTCGTAGTTCCAACCAGGAACGTGGAGTGACTAAGCCACACTTCTTTACACTCTGCAGAGGTGCGCAACTGTACCCACAAACGACTAATAGTCGTGGTGTTCACGTCGTCACATGCACAACCAGACCGTAAAGTCACAGAGCTGTTTCACCACCCGCTCAGTCATACCCCGCTTCATAGTCCCACATAACAGGCCAGGTACTACCGATCTCACATTGATACTACAGATCCAACACATTGTGGTTAACCCACGGCTAACACCACCTTCCCAACAGTTGATACTCCAGATCCAACTATTGAGGTCTTCCTTTCCAGGGGAAGTATGACCTATGGCAAAGGTACTTTGGCTCAGCCCCACCCATACAACGTATGTGGTATGTGCGATCACTACGGCGCTTAACCACAATTGATCATTTGTTAGTTTTACCTTATATGAACAAACCCGTATGATAAAATCCACCTTCCGATGTGCCTCAGGCACCTTCCCAGGATTTCACCACACACCATTATCACGCCCAAAAACCGGCGATCAAATAAATCAACAATTGCTTTATCTTCAGAAAATAGGTTTTCATTTTGTGCATGTTATAGACAAGAAGGAAATTTTATAAAACATTCTCAACGGATATGAACAATAAATTGGACTTGCCTGGTGATGGATAGGTAGTGGAGTTTGACTGGTCTGCTGGCTGAACTCCGGTTTCTGAAGAAAGAAAAACAGTATAGTCCGATAATGACTAATCCAGTAAATTCCAAGGATGAATGCAAATGATATGGCAATGCATGAATGAGAGGATGTCTACATAGTAGAATACTCCAAAGAAATCTTAGACATAATTCCTTTAAACACTCTGATAAGGATTTATGATTATTTTAAAAAAACCAAACTTTAATTATCTCCAAAATTTATGTTGGTTTTAAATTTAAGTTAATATGATTTTAGAACCTAATTTTCTTGAAGAATTTAATTTATGATTTAAATCTTTTCTCTAAAGAGTAAGAACATACTTAACTTAATTGGAACAACTTATTATTTTAGTTAAGATTGAAGTTTCTTTCTTGAAAGAAACTTTATTTTAACTTAGGCAATTGTCTTAATCTTTAGTCAGTTGTTCATCATGTATATGAATGTACATCTATTTTCATTTCTTTACTTCTTTTTCCTAAACGAAGAGGATTAATTTAACTTAACTTCATTTTTCTGATCAAGAGAAATATTTAGAAATTAAATTCTTAAATATTTTCTTAAAAAGAAAAGAAGAAAGAAACTTGCCCGGCCGGCCTAATGGCCACGGCCGGCCCACTAGGCCCATCCAGTGCCCTCTTCTCTCTCTCAACCCTAACCTAACCTAACTCTCTTCTCTCTCTTTTCCTCACCCACACGCCGTCGGTACCTATCGCCGCCGCCTCTCGGTTCGGTTTCTCAGCCGGTGTTACCGCGCTCCTCCTGCGCCCGCTGCTTCTCGCATTGCCTTATCCCAGACACCGCCGCCTCTACTCTTGGCCTTCCCCCCGCCGATGCTGCCCCTTTGGGCCGCCCCGACCGGTGCTTCTCGGAAGATTGCCTCGGCGACATTCCAGTCGCTCCTCTCGGCCGCCTCCTTGGTCACCTTGCCACGCCACCTGAGGCGGTCCGTGGCCCGGCGTCGAAGCCCGCCACCGGCGGCGCTCCGCTGGGCCCACCCCTCGCCGATGGTGCGGTGGGGTTGCCGTTGTCGTCCACCACAGGTAAGTGCTCTAATTCCCCTCTCTTCTTTCTAGCTCTTCCATTCATCTCTGCCATGGCTCAATTCTAAGGCTGCTAGTGAACAGTTAAGGCCTAATGATGATTTATGAGTGATTATTATCTAGATTATTAAATCAATATCGTGCCTTCATCCATATGGATTGCCCTCATTCACTTGATTAGTCGAACTGAATGAACAGATGCCAACCTTGGTACAGTTTACTCTATACTGAAGCTCTGGTTGAATTTCAGATTTGCTATTTTAGCAATTAATTTAAGAAGGACAGATACTAGACTGATCTTAATTGCTTCCTGTTTTCTCCCGTATGTGTATGTGTACATTAGTTTGTCAAACTGAAGGACAGATGCTAGCTTGGTCTAATTCATTTACTGTCATCATGTTTTTGTTTGAGAAAAGGTTTTGAAAGCAGGTAACAATGTTAGATAAGAACATATGCTACACTGGGTTCTAGCTAGCTAGTAATGATGTTTGCTATATGAAGTACAGAACATATATATGTTATGACATATGTGTTTTATGCATTGATAAGAATAGACCTACTACACTAGATCTATATCATTTTTATGGTGATTTCTTTATCTGAGATAACTTCGAGAAGGTACAATTGGTAGGAACAAATATTCACTTGAGTTGGTGTTTTTATTTTATTTTAAATATGACAGGAACAGATAACTGCATTACAGTTGCCTACTAGTTGCCTTAATATATGTGATGATTTATGCGAAAAAGGACTTGAGAAATGGTATAAAGATAGAAATCTGATAAGAACAGATTCTGCACAAGTTGCCTAATAAAACCTGATGATGAGATTAAACTGAGGGTCCCTATCGACATGTTAAATCTTTTGGCATGTATATGTATAGGGTTGTATGCTTTTCAATGATTCTTACCTTGTCTGGTTTGAACAATGGTAAGACTTGGCTCCCTAAGCTTTGCTGGTGGCCTTGTTTCCTGGAGCTTGTTGATTTCTTGGCTTAGCTCCTGAACTTGGTGGCCATCTCCATGTTGCTCTCTGCTCTCTGAGGAATGGGGTTTTGGTGATGACTACTACTGGAATAATGGTTCTATTCTATTGCCTTGGTACTATTTCTACCGAGGCTTCTTAAAGTCTCCTTGGTACTAGCATTGCCACCTCCTGCTTGCTCAATTGTCAGCTGAGTTGATCCTTACCTCGTCTAGTTGCAATGAGATATGGTCTGGTTGATCTTTTGCTTGGTTACCTTATGAGCTAAGCTATTTGACTTAAGGTCAAAGACGGTGCACGGATGGATAATTTACTCGATTGCTGAGCTGCCTTATCTTCAGATTTTTTTAACCTTTTACAAAAACCTTTTAAAAACAAAACCATTGGAGGCAATGTAGTATAGGTGGAAATACAATTATTTTCATATTCTTACCTCTTTTCTCCTTATACAAGTATACACATATAGATTTATTTGATGAGGGTCTTAGCCATGTGGCCCTCGGACACTTTTTAAAATAAAATTGTTTTACAAAACTATTTTTAAAACTAAAAACCATTTAGGTTCACTCGGCACTAATTTGCCCCCGCAACTAAACCTGCAGATGTTGGCGGAACTGTGCCGGTGAGACCGCATATATTTCAAACCCTCGTTTTCGAAAACCTTTGCCTCCTATAGTAACAGCGTAAATCCAACGGTCTCAAGTGCACATACTCGATGACCTCGGATGTCGCCTATATTTTCGAAGACTTCCCCCCTCTGACTCTCGGTGTTCTACTACAACTCAAGACTCGAAGGTTAGGTTTAGCATTAATATATAGTTAGAATATTTCATTATGTACTTTTCTTTTCTTCTTCTTTATTCATTTGTAATAATGTTGTACTAATACATTTGTATCATAGTCTTTAATTAATAAAGTTCCAATGTTATTTGTATTTGAATGTGTATAAGTGATGAATGCCATGATCACACGTATGATGCGAATGCACAACAAAAATCCCACCTCTCATCCTAACTCTCGACGTAGCTTGATAGAATAGGGTCAACTCAGCAATGCGAGTTGGCTTGACTTCCACCTCACGCCTCTCATGACTAACTCAAAAACTAGGGTTCTCATAGTGTGGGTATTTGTACCGAGCTCTTGAGCAACCCACTAGCTGTGTTGTTGAAGCCGGCTAGGTTAGGGTGTTGGTATATTTACTGGCCTTTTCTGAAATCATCTTACTTGACATACTTGAGAATGACGTTAAGTCTTTATGGGATTTTGGAACTACATTTCACTCTTGTTTTGACATGCGTCTTTGTTTAGCCTGGCCAATGGTGACACATATGCCTGAGGTGCATATGAGATGTCGGCCCAGTATAGGATTGTTCGACGGTTTTGGATGCCTACATTCTTATTTGTATGGTATGCTGGGCAGTTAGTCAGGTATTCAAATGACACATCATTAATAAGTTGGGTGTAATTCCAGGGTCTTGACATGCTTGACAACCGGTATTTAGATGCTGGTGAGGCTGTGCATGCGCTCATGGTGAAGCCGTGCCGAAATGACGCTAAGAAGGATCCCGACACATGCAAGTTGGTGCATTGGACTTTGGCAATGTCATGAAGATGTTACCATGGTCGTGAGGCTTGGTGGCTCGCCAGAGATGCCGGTCCGATGGTCGTCAGCAGAGGCCGGAACAGGGAAGGCAGCATGGACTTAGGAGCTCACTATGATGATGCTTGGAAGCTTACCGAAGGCAGGGAGAGACAGAGTCGAGGTAGACGCTGTGGCTAGCAGTGACAGAGTGACGTCATCGACGGAGAGGTATGTGGTTTGCGCGATCGCTACGGCGCTTAAGCACAATCGATCACTTGTTGCTTTAACCTTATATGAAACAACCCGTGTGATGAAATCCACCTTCCAATGTGCCTTCGGCACCTTTCCAGGATTTCAACACCCACCATGATCCCGCCCAAAAACCGGCGATCAAAATAAAACAATAATTGATTGATCTTTAGAATATAGGTTTTCATTTTGTGCATGTTATAGACGAGAAGGAAGTTTTGTAAAACGTTCTCAACAGACATGAACAAGAAACTGGACTTGCCTGGTAACAGATAGATAGTGAAGTTCAACTGCTCTACCTATTGAACTCCGGTTTCTGAAGAAAGAAAAACCATATAGTTCGATAAGGACTAATCCCAAAAGATTCCAAATGTGAATGCAATGACATGACATTGAATACATGAGATTCGCATTTTGAAATGCAATAACTAATGTAACCATTCCTCGATGCATTACATATATATTAACCCTAATTGTTAGTTAAACTTTCATTTCCCTTAATGTTTGTAGTTACAATGAAACGAAACACTAATTTCTTTGATTCCTACCTTGACTAGGGTTTAAAACTACCATTAACCATACTTAAAATTGCTTAAGACAATAGTTTAGAAATTTTCAATTAAATATGTGATTTAGGTATTTATTCTATTTTATTTTTCTTTTAAACAAAAAAGGATAAATAATTAACTTAAGTGGTAAATCTAAAATTCTTTTGACTTTTCTTGACCTTTAACAGATCCATGTATATATATATAGACAAACTTTTCTTTTTTAAGGAATTAGATTAATTGGGTTCCCTATTTTTATTTTTATTCCTTTAAATAAAATTTTATTTAAACTAAGTTGATCTGTTTGGTCCTTTTAGTGGGCCTTTAAGCCACTCGGTCTCTCACCCACAACCGGCTCCTTATCTCTCTCCTCATCTGAAATCCCTAAATCCTCTCTCTCTCTCCCGTGCTTCTCATCTTGCTGCCCTGGATGTGTCGCCTCCGCCCTGGTCCAATGCCGCAGCCAGCGCCGTTGCGCTTCTCCACCTTCCGCCTCTCTCCCGCCGGTCTCTCTCTCTCCCGCCGGTCTCTCTCTTTCCCGAGCTCTCCCTCTTCCAGGCGCGTACTGCTCCTTGGCTCCGTTCAAGACCGGCGCTGTCCGGTCGCTCGCCTCAAGCCTTTCCACCGACCCTCTTTGAGTGGTCGCCGCTGCCTCACCCGGACACGTCGCCCCCTTAGCTGCCCCACCACGTCGCCCGAGGTGGCTTGTGGCCTGGGTCGTAGCTCGCCGCTGGCAGTGCTCCGCTAGGCCCTCCCCTCACCGGTGGCGTGGTGTGGTTGCTGCCGTCGCCTCCTCTATAGGTTAGTATCCCTTCTCTCTTTTCTTTCTTCTCTACCGTGGCTCACTTCTAGGGTTCATAAATGGCTGGTTTGATTTGGGGATCTTGGTAAGCTCGGCTAGGGCTTGGATACTATGCTCAATTTTGGCTATAAGGGCAGACTACTACCTTGATCTTAGCTTATTCCGATTTCTGCCCCTATCCACATATACATTATGTGTGCCGAATAAAGAACTAAAGAAAAGATGCTACATCTACACTAGCATCTAAAAACTGATGAGAACAATTACACTTGATCTTGACTTCCATTTTGTCTTCTACATGAATGTTGATATCAGTTGTTACTCTGAAAGAACAAGATGCTACTTATGATACTTAGCCTTTTTTTCTTGATGCCCAAATGCACATATATATATATATATATATATATATATATATATACAGTCAGATTGTCTTACTAAAGGGCAAATATTAAACTTGATTTTGGCTTCTCCTTTATCTTTATGCATATACGATTATACATGCTGCTCTGGTCTATTTAAGAACAGATACTTGCTTGGTCTTGGTTTGTTCTCTACTTTCACCATTAATTAGGTATCTGCATCAGTTTATTAAACTGAGGAACAAGTACTACTTCTTGATTCTTGGTTGCTATTCGATCTTTCTTTGACTG
The DNA here is from genome assembly GCA_019208055.1 of Stipa capillata. NCBI lineage: Eukaryota > Viridiplantae > Streptophyta > Magnoliopsida > Poales > Poaceae > Stipa > Stipa capillata. The sequence goes on from JAGXJF010001299.1 coordinate 262,118, forward strand.
ATTACTGATGAGATTAGATACTTATCTTGAATTGGTATTTTTAAGACTGATAAGAATAAATACATTACATGTTGCCTATTAGTTGCCTTGATAAACACTGTGATGATTTTCTCTGAGAGAAACTTGAGAAAGGACTTCGAGAAGGGTATTATGATAAGAACATATACTATTCTTGAATGGTTATTTTGGAAACAGATAAGGACAAAATACTACCATGCTGCCTAGTTGATTTGGTTTATGCAACTATTGACTATCATTCCTCATGTGCATTAACTCATTGTGCATTCTCCTAGTGAGTATAGTCATGAGCAAACCCACAAATTACTCGCTAAGATGATCATAGTTCATGAGTATCCATTTAGGATGGTAGAGCACACATGGTTCAACATTTTGATGAAGTACTTAAATCTTTCTTATCAGTTTATTGGTAGAAAACCCATAAGAAGTGAATGTTTGAAGGTTTTTGAATCTGAGAGTGAAATACTCATGAAGAGCCTTAAAGGTTTTGACAGCATAGTATTAACCACTGATTTGTGGACATCGAACCAAACACTTTCTTATATGTGTTTAGTTGCACACTATCTTTACTCTTATAAAGATGTCAATTGGTGGCGGTGGTCGGTCTACTATTGGCAGATCACCATTTGGACCCAATAGAAATGGTTGAAATGAGAGTGGGTGTGGATGATCTAATATAGCATAAACAACAGTATAATCTTTTTAAACGTATAGTATATATATTTTTTAATCCATAGCAACGCACGGGCATTGTGCTAGTATTGATAAAGATTGGAATATGCAATGTTGTGTGCTGAATTTTATTGAGTTAGACCCTCCACATACTGGTCATGTGATAGCTCAAGCTGTGTTTGAATGTGTGGCTGCATGGAAGATAGAGGACAAGATCATCTTAATCACTCTAGATAATGCATCCAACAATGATGTAGCTGTCCAGGGTTTAAAGGCTAAGTTTGCTGCAAGAGGCTCACGTTGTTTCAATGCAAAATATTTCTATGTTCGTTGTTTTGTTCATATTATTAATTTGGTAGTGAATGATGGGATAGCAAGCATATCACATTTGATAACCAATTCAGAGAATCTGTGAAGTATATAAAGAAGTCTCCATCTCACTTTTACAAGTTTGTTGAAATTTGCAGATCCTTGCATTGACCATTGGAGAAGGACTAAAACTTGATGTGTCCACAAGGTGGAATTCAACATATAATATGTTAAAAACATGCATTATCTACAAGGAAGCATTAGTGTCATATGCTGATTCACATGCAAACTACAAATGGGAGCCCACATGGGAGGAATGGGCAATGTTTGAAACTATTCAACCAATACTTGCATCTTTCGCAGAAGTCACTACTGCATTTTTAGCTTCCACATATCCCACTTCAAATATCTTCTATCCTCACATTATCAATGTGAAAATTGCATTAAGAGCTACTTGTGCTTCTAGTAATGAACATTTGAAGACTATGGGTACTACAATGATGTAAAAGTTCAACAAGTATTAGGAGAAAAAAATAATCTCATGGTGATTGCAACTATTCTTGGCCCAAGGTACAAGCTTAAATATATTGCATGGGATTTTAAGATGATTTATGAACTGGAGAAGGCTATTACCGAGTACGAGGATGTGAAGAATGAATTAGAGAAGCTATATGAGAAGTATGAGATGGACCATAACATGACACGGCGGCTTTTCATAAATCTGGTGCATCATCATTCTCCACTATAGACACATAATAGCTCTTTACGCTCAAGCTCAAGCGAGTTTCAGTCCTGCTCGTTTTCATCTTCCTTGGAGCTATCAAGTAGTGAGCTTCTCATATACCTAGATGAGAAGAATGAGAGCTTGGCAAATAAATGTTTTAATTTGCTTGAGTGGTGAAAGTTGAATGCACATAGATACCTGATAGTGTCAAAGATGGCAAAGAACTTCTTGACTATACAAGTCACCTTCGTGTCTTCAGAGTCCACTTTTAGCACCGGGGGTAGAGTTCTAGATGTACTGGAGTTCTCTACGGCTAGCTATGGTGGAGGCATTGGTGTGTGCTTCTGACTGGATTAGAGGTGCCCATAATGACAAGAAAGCTATTATGTCTGTGGTATGTTTATTATTAATTATATAATTTATTTCATAATTTTTTGTTATTTTTTATCTATATCATGCACAACTCGATTAATCTGAATTTATTTAGGTAGAAGATGATGAGGATGATGTCGAGGTTACTCCATTTCCAAAAAGCATGGTGGAGAGCAACTAGGTCTACAATGCTACTACTGCCAAGTTCACATATAGAATATCTAAAATACCAAATGCATATAATTGGTGTACCATTGTTTTATTTGACATGTAGGATGGATTGGTTCCATCTCTTGGTTTGGATTTTCGAAGAATGGAGACTGAAGGATAAGAGTAGAGCTTCATATTGATGGTGGCATGATATGATGTCCTTTGTGTTTTTGAATGTTGAATTATTCATGTTGAGAGTTTGAGACTTTACATTTCATACCTTGTTGGACATGGACTTGGTGCATATATGAATGCTGAACTTCAGATTTGAGACTTATTGACATGTTGACTGCATCACTTTTTATGTCATATGTGCTCGTGAATTGTATAATTATTTAATATATGTGTGTAAATTATCATTATTTTAGCAAAGGTCATGCCAAATTTTTTTAATGCAACGAGCCTAAACAAGCCTACGAGTAGCTCACAAGCTTTTTTGCTCGACTCAAGGAGCTTTGCGAGCCGAGGAGGAGGCTCGAGCTCGGCTCGTTGTGCCTCTGAGCCGAGCCGAGCTCGAGCCTCGCCTCACCGAGCTTGAGCCGAGCTGCGAGCCTCAAGCTCTCTGTCCAGCCTTAGGTAAAATGGAAGAGTGGGGAGGGATTCATATAGGCCGGCCAAACCCCCACAAGGCAGCTCATATGGCAGGGCTGTCGACCTAGTAATTCGGGTGAGGGCCGACCGACCTAGTTAGGAGATTAGGCCCGCCTGATCCTCGATTGATGATTGTGCTTAGTTTGCAGATGGCACGAACGGGGAAGGAGTGATCAGCTCTCCCCTTGGACTTCTTGGCGTGCACGATCCTCCCCAAATAAACAAATAAGCATCCCAGGCATTTTTGGATGGTTGGTCGACCTAATAGGTAGGGCCAGCTAACCCTCTGGTCTGGCCTAGCCTGACCCCAAGGGTTTGGCCGGCACCTACTCCGCCATCCAACGATGGTTCGATGGCGGTGATTTCTGGGTCGGGATGGTTCTCCTGACGATGATTATATTTTTGGTATTTTTGGGAAAATCCTTTATTTCTTGGAAAATAAGTTGATGCACCAAAACTTGTGGAAATAGGTGAGTAAAGACACTAATTTTTATATAAATACCACAACATCTTTCCTTTTACAAGGGATTTAGGGGTTAAATATCGGAAATATCGTGCGTCAACACACCGTCATGCTCAGAGCTTTGCTTGTCCCAAGCAAAGCTGAGTTGGAAAACCTCGGGTGGAATCAGGAGTTGCTTCAGCGAGAGATCTCCCCTACAAGAGTGTAGATAACAACCAAGCACTGTATACAAAGATAGAGTTAGAATAACCTGACTAGAATATATGCCTAGTCATTTGCTCCATTTACCTGAGGGGCTCTTGTCATGTCAAACTTAGGCTCTTCTCCAGGAGAGTTGAGGCAAGGAACAATAGTGTATCAATGTCGAGGTCATAATTTCCCTTTGGGTTTTGTCCTCCAGAGTTCTAGGGTGCAATTTAAACGACATAGGAATTTTTCCCACACTGAGTATTGACATTTGCTTATGTTTCTCCAGGGAAACTCTTGATCGCTCAAGGTATTTGTTTTCCTTACTAGGACAAGGAAGGCCACATAAATCCTACTTCTACAAGGTTTGTATGTGGAGCTTGGTAGGGTATATAATTTTTCCTCTTGCAACCTAGGTGTTGTTCAATAAAGAGAGTGTTCAGACAATGGTTATAGAATTTTGGAATCTGGTCAAGTGTGAGGTGGAAATGCGAGGTGGATGATATGGTGAAGGGATAACTCACGCCATGATGTTTGAAAATATTTTCAGTATTGAATGAGCTGGGAAGGTCTAGGTCCTTCAAAAAATTTCATCCCACGGTATCCCTTTTTTGAGGAAGGCAGGCTCTTATTGTTCCTAACACTACATGTATTTTTTTACTCAAGGGTAGAGCCTCCCCTGTAATGCGAAGGGATTATTGTGGGATTACTAGGGTATGGTTTTGAAGACCTGGACAAATCGATGGTGTTTAGAATAGCAGATTTTGTTGGGTGGAAATGACAAAATGTGGTACGCAAAAAGAGAATGGCTAGACTCTGAGGACGAAACCAAAGAGTGAATTTCTTGATCAAACTCACTAGGATTAACAGGAGTACAAATTCTAGATGGCTCAAAGATTAGTAAGGCTTAATTTTTACAAGGCTGGTGGTAGGATTGGAGTTTTTTCTATGGAGCGGCCAAACTAAGAGGGGTTTCCTTTGCATGATACACAAAAACTAAATTTCTAACCTTACTCAGGTTATTATTCACAAGCCATATTGCAGTGGTATATCCTCATACTACAACTGACTCAGATTGTAATTTTATCATGTGAAAGACTCAAGTTTCCCGCAAATCAAATGAAACAATGGATTAACATTATGACTTGTCGAGACACTCTAATTCTAACTAAATCCAAAGGGCTAAACTATGATCAAGATTCTTATGAGGATACTATGTAGAGCAATTATTCATCATTTCCGGAAGGGTAAGGTGGCATGTTTTTTATATAAAAACTAGTGACACTGGATTTATTCTATCGAAAAAGACACTACTCTAGATAGAAAGACACTGCTGGTGCATTCCTGGATCGCACCGAGGCGCTGGGTGCTGATCATGCTGAGCTGGTTGTCTGTTTCTAGACCCAGCTCATATGTTTATCTTTAGGCGCTGGCCGATCATGCTGAGCTAGTTGTCTATTTCTAGATGCAGCTCATATGTTTATCTTTCTTGGCGCTGCATCTCGGTTGTCCTAAGGTTGATCTGCTCTATTCTCTATTGCAACGAGGCAATACTTGCATATGTTAGGGGTCTATTTGGTTTCAAAGAAGATGCATCTCCCCCATACACATCATAGCTGTACTGATCACCGAAGTTGTGTTAAGTACTGTGATGGACTTGTTCGTTCTACTCATGCTCGTAGTTGGAATAGTGACCCAAACTGTGATCACCTGAGTCCTCAAGGCTTATGTCACATCTCTGTTAAGTGGTGGAGGTCTGGCCGCGACCTTGGAATCTTGTTGAAATGTTGTGCCACGGAGGCCATGCAATTAGTTCCACTAACATTTCCTTCCCGTCCCATGGGCAAGCAAAAGTTCTCCAGCGTGAAAATGCTCAACTGTTGGTTGGGCAACCAGAGATAGCTCCGCTTGCTGTAGTACAGCATTCAGAGCTCACCCGTGCTATTTTCTAGGTGAAGGATGTATGCCTAGGAAAAATGATGATAATCCAGCGACCAACGGTCGTCTGGCAAGAGAGTGCAACTAATAGCTTCCAAGGGACCTACGCAACGTGCAATGTATGTGATATAGGAAGTGAACAAAATCTACTAGTCCTTAATTGAGCAATCCTTGGTGAAAAATGACAACCAGTATTCTACCATGCCCAAAAGTGGGTTAATTGTTATGGCATGCAACATGGCATAGAGAAATTGCATTTCAATTAAATGAACTGGTCGAGGGTCTTTCTTATCTAGGATCGTGCAAGCTATCAAGCGGTGCAAATATGAATATTAGAGCACCGAGCATGTTTCTTATTGGTAGAAGATAGACGTCCCCAAAAGACTTCAGAGTTAAAATCGTGGTAACTCTCCAAGTTGGGGGCTGCCCCAACATCAAAACCAAAGATGGCACAAAGCTAGGCATATGGGACAACGTAATCAACCCCAAAAAAAGGGAAGGAAGATACACTGTGCTCGCCATTTTTTGAAAGTAACAAGTAGAAAGAAATTCACGGTTGATCAGTTTTGAAGAAATCTAACCAACCTATGGTCCTTAAAGAATGACGGACATCATTTTTAATCCCCCCTATTGATATTAGCACATCTTCATCAATAATGAGTATGTAATAAAGAGTAAGTTGTAGCGTGCTCGTAACTTTCCCCTTCTTGTGATATCTTCAGGATGACACCCTTTGGATCCTTTGTTGTGTGAGAGTGGCTGTGTCGGCTTGGCAACGGTGATGCTGCTGGTGAGGGAGTTTTGCTGCCGAGAATTTCTTAAAGAGGCTAGCCATACCTGCAAGGTTAGTTTATGCAGAGCAACACGATATTGTATGAAGTTGATGTTCAAGTTGTAAATGTTTCTTTGCCTAGATCATTTTCTGTCACTGCGATCCTTTTCTTATTCTTTTGTTTTCTCTATCTCAACAGTAGGCTCAAAATTCCAACACTAGATGTAGCAAGGAAGGAAAAAAATTAAGTGAAGGAAGTGGTGAATGTGTGAGGAAGTGAGGGGGTGCTGCCCCCTTTTATAGGGGAGGTCGGCCAGCTAGGGGGTGAGGGCCAGCCAAGGTGGCAGCCCCAACTTTTTCTCCCACTTGCATAAATATTTTAACTCTATTCTATCTTTAATTTTCAGCCATGCATTCTCATTATTAGGATGGTGAAATAGCAACCTAGCTGTATGTAGGGAACACTAGGGTGAGTCATTCACCAAGTAAAGTTTGTTGGATGAGATTGGCAAGATGCCGCCCCTAAGATGGATTGGAAACACTAGGAAAAGAAAGCGGAAAGATAATTTGGGGTACCTCCCGACAATGCTTTAGTTCAGGTCCTCCCAGAGGTGGAGATACCTACGATGCTATAGCACGGACTTTCCTCTTGTTCCAAAATTTCCTTGGTCTTGTCGGTGGTGATAGCAGAATTCTGGCATTTGAGTCCTCGATCATGGCACATCTTTCTGTGCGAGAATAAAATGTTAATCACTGTGTCTCCCCATTGACATTGAGGTGGATCTCTCCATTACCAACATCAATGTTGTCATTAGCTGTGTTCAGGAAAGGTCTTCCTAGGATTAGTGGAGTCCTTGCATCCACCTCCATATCCAAGAGGTGTTGGTGGATCTTCACTAGTACATTTTCAGTGATACCAACTGGGTAGTGGATGGACTGATCTGGAGCTACAAACACTCTCCATTACCAACATTAGCGTTGGCATTAGCTGTGTTCAGGAAGGGTCTTTCTATGATCAGTGGAGTTGAAAGGATCTCAGGAGTCGACTAGAGGGGGGGTGAATAGGTCGGCTCTATAAAATTAAAACCTAATTGGCTTTACTTAAAGAAAATGGGCCAATCCTAAGCAACTGAGTCAGGCAACTGACTCTCAGATGGATAACACAGATAAATGCAATCAGTGCAGAGCAGAGACACTTATGTGCCAACTGAGTCTCAGGTGAGTGACTCAGCTGGGTGCAACAGATAGGCAAAAAGTAAAGGAGACAACTTGTTCTAAGTGTCAACTGAGTCTCAGGTGGGAAACTCAGTTGTGTGCATCAGTGAGTGAACAATGAATATCAGCACAAGTGAACACAATGACAATGTATGACAGCACAAGTGAACAAACCAAACAAATATGCAAGAAGACACAAGGGTTTGTTTTACCGAAGTTCCCACTTAAGCAAGTGGTACGTCTCCGTTGAGGAAGCTGCTTTCACAGCCGGCACTGAATCGTGCTCTTTCCTCGTTCACTTATCTTGTGTGGAATCCTTTTGATCTCACCGCAGCGAGACAGGCAGACCCAAATCGCCTTCACAACGCTTGGAGGCAGCCACACAAGACTTGGCTTGCTCACCAATGGCTCCAACTTCCCGGTCTTGGAGCAGACGAACTCCAAGAGCTCTCTCAGACTCTTGGAGGAACCAGTACCATGAACTCTCTCAGTTCTGAAGCACTCAGGATGCAAAGCAACTCTCTCTCACTGTGGATGCACGCAGGCAACACTCTCTTGGAGACTAAGAGCTCTTTCTTCCGACAGCAGGGTGCTTTCTATGGTAGAGGTAAAGGTTGAGGTCGAAACCTCCCCAGGTTCCCTATTTATAGGGTCCCTGGCAGCTAGCCGTTACCCTCATGCCACGTCAGACAAAGAGCCACCAGACACACCTATCTGAGACTCAGCTAACATACACTAGGTAACCTACTAGCCACGGCTGAGCTACCCACCTGAGTCTCAGATGCCAAACTCAGGTGGACTCGGTTGCCTCAGGCAGCACCTGAGCACAACACTGGCCGGCTCACTACAAGCCTAAAACTGATTCAGGAAGACAGTGGACTCACCACTGCCACTGACCAGCTCGCTCAGAACCTTGGCACTGGTTCCAAGCTAACAATCTGAAGACGACAGCCCTTGAAGACGCACAGCGAACCCCTTGACGCAGATCCACCAGCTTCCTAGCTCCTCCAGGTCTTATCCAGCTTGCAGTCACGGTCCTTGAACTCCATCAAGCCACCATCACCTCGCTTGCCCTCGAGCACAGCCTCGGCTTCCTCGCAACTGAGCCTCAGGAGACTAGCTCAGCTAGCCCTTCTGACCTTCACGGTTCCTTGCTCTTTTTAGGCCTCATCATCACTCAGATGTTGTCTTGATCGATCACCTGTTCATCTAAACTCCTGTTCACACTCATTGTAAACGTTAGATACAGGTGAGGGTTGCCATTAACCATCAAAACCAAACCTTGGGGCTAGATAATCATCCTCCCACACTCCTTGGGACTGGATGCACTTTCAATCTCCCCCTTTTTGGTGGTTAGTGGCAACCCCTTTAAACATAGCATTCAATGTATAAAAGGGTATGACATTCAACCAAGTTTAGTATATACTCCCCCTAAAGCTGTGCATATAAGAGATTTGTGTTTGAATACAAATGCACAGTTCTGTTTAAACATGGAGAGTAAATACTAAACAGGATTGCCATGAACATGACTGAAAGATTAAGCACAGCGGAGAATAGCAGTCATGTTGAATAAGTACTCAGCAACAGATGTACAAGGAATAGCATGCTTGAGTACGAATCTAAATTCTCTTAAAATAGATATTATCAGAGCAGATCAAATATTATCAGAGCAGATATCATTGGAATATATATTATCAGAGCAAATAGATATCAGCAATATGTATCAGAGCATATGAATAAGCAATATGTTATCAGAGCAAATACAGAGCATCCAAAATGTATCAGAGCATCATATGAAAAACAGAGAATGTCTTGACATACATGCACACACATGCACCTAGCCCTTAGCCCTTTTTACATATACATATGCTCTCTAATCACTCCCCCTGAATCTAATCTCTCCCCCTTTGCCACTAAACACTAAAAAGAGATAGGAAGAAGATCTTCAGGGAGCTGGCTTCTGTTGCAGAAGAGATAAAATCTGATCAAACTTGCTGCTGACTGAAGCCTTGAGATCTGCCATATCAGCCTTGAGTTCATTCTTCAGCTCGGCCATTTCTTGCTGCAGCTCATCTTGCCTTCTCTTGATAGCAGAAATCTGGACTGGCACAACCTTCTTGATAAAAGCATCAACTGCAGCAGGGTTGTCCAGACGTTGAACCATGGGCACACTATCTGAGGAGAGGCCAACTGAGACTGACGCCTGAAGCTCAGCAGGAGGTGATGGTTCCCTAACTGAGTCTCGGGCAGGAGACACCTGAGGCTCAGGTAGGTCTGCTTGGGGTATCACTGCTGGCTGAGGAACTCTGACTGATGCTCTGGGAGCTGGCTCAGGTGGCACTGAGGCACTTGGGCTGAGAGACATCGAGGATGCTGTAGAAGGATTTCTCATCTTCATTGTCATCCTTTTGGGGTCTGAACTTGCTGAGATAACACTTCTTGTCAAAAGAAAAGGATGAAGATGCTAAAGATGTTCTCTGAAGGATCATATGCATTAAGTATGAGCCATATCTCATCTTGTCTGTTCGGTTCTTCTGGCATTCATTGATCTCAGAGAAGATATATCTGGCAACATCAAACTTTTCCTTCTTTGCAATCAGCTCAAGAATTCTCCAGACTGGGTTATAGATAGCATCTGTTCCTCCACCCTTTGCACAGATAGACACATTTAAAATCTTCACAATGTGTTTTGGTGTCTTCATGAGTCCCTTAAAGTTCTGAATGTACTTGGGGACTACACCTTTGACTGAGGGAATCACAAAGTCAGTGGGGAAGAATTTCTGCCTTGTTTCATTTGGCACCCAATCTGGTTGCAAGCTTTTGTCTTCTTCTGACCCTTTGGAGATGCTTATCTTTGGTAGCTTGGGCCCTGATGGCAGATTGAACAATTCAGCAAATTCTGGAGCTGTGATGCACAGCAACTGACCTCTGGTCATCCATAGCATAAAATCTTGGTGATCTTGCTCAATGAATACTGTTGCATAGAATTCCTTGATCACTTCAGAATCATATTCTTGGTTTATGCTACAGATTTGATCTAATTGAACAGCAGCAAAGATATCTTTCAGATTGCCCAAACCATTCTTGGCCAGATTTGCCCAATCTATGGGCATACTGTCAACAAAACCTTTCTTGGGAATCAGGAGATGATAGCTGGACTGCTGCTGATCATTCCAAAATCTTTGATCATTACACCTCCTCTTCTTGATATTGCCTTCGCTGTCAAAATATGGATTTGTTGTTCTCATGGCAGTGTAGTTTGAGGTGCTTCTTGTGTCCAGATTTATGATAGCCAGACTAGCATCTGCCTTTGGAAGCTTCTTGTGTGTTGCTGCAGACAGAAATTTCATCTCTTGAGAGTTTGTCCTAGCAGCTTTAGCAAAGATTGCAGCATACTTGACTTCCAAAGACTCATCTGAGTCTCCCTCCTGAGGTTCAGCTGAACTGGCTTCTGAGTCAGAGGAAGATGTGGCATTTCCAGCTTCTTTTTCAGAATCTTCTTCTTCAACATCTTCTTCCACACCCTCATATTCTTCATCTGAATCATCTGGCTTTTGTTTCTTCCTGCGAGGAGAGGGAGGATGAGGGTCACTTGGGCTCGAGTAAGAGTCATCTGATCCATCTGACTGAGACTCAGCTGATTCAGCCTGAGACTCAGTTGGCTCTTTTGGTGCAGACTCTGGTGCTGAAGATGTCACTGCTCTCTCTTGATCAGTGAGCTCTTGGTCTCCTTGAGCAGGAACTAAATCAGATAGGGACTGAAAGACTGATCCCATGCTTACTGATATTCCAGCTGAGGGATCGGCTTGAGACACAGGTGGATTAGCATCAAAGGATGTTCTGAGCTGGGTCATAGAATCATCTAGATTCTTTTCTAGCTGCTTTCCACTGGAATCTAGCTCTGCAAGGATTTCTTCTATAGATTCAAGAGCAGCTTTCTGTTGGATTTCTACTTCTGCGGGAACAATCTCTAGCCCAGCTGAGGATACTGCCTGAGACTCAGCTGGCACACTCGGCTGAAGGGCAGGAGCACTTTCTTGATGAAGAGGGACTGCTGAGATAGGAGCAGTTGAACAATCTAACTTGTTAATCCTCAAATTGACTGCAGCTATCTCATCCTGCAAGACCTTCTTACGAGCTTCATCTGAACAGGAGATCAATTCCATTGTGAAGGCATCTATCCTTCTCTGCAGCTTGTTATCATGATATTTGCTCCATAACTCTTTGTACTGCAAAGAGAGCTGAGATGCAAGGAGTTCCATTTGCAGAATCAGAGCTGTTTTCTCATCTCCTACAGCTTTCTCTTCTCTTCTCAGCAACTCATGAAGCTCTTCATTGATTGCCTTGTCTTTCTTCCATATATCCTTTTGAACTGAGACATCTTTAGGAATATCAGAAGAGTCAAAGATTACTTTCTTGATATCTTGAATTCTTGAATTTAGAGCATCTCTTTCGGCTCCTGAAGTAGCTGGCAACATCCCAACTAACTCATGCAATTTTATGGCTAGAGCACTGTGAGATTTTCTCTTCTCAGCTTCGGCTCTCCATGCAGCCTCTTCTTCTTCTTGCTGCTGTTTCTTACTCTTGCTGGTTTCAATTACAGTTTCTGACCGAGGCTTCTTAGGAACTTTGCTCAAAGATAGGTCAGCTGGTCCACCAGCAGCTCTGGTTCTCTTGAGGGTGTCCACAACTGGTGCCCTCATAGCTTTGATGGCTGCATCTTTTGCAGAAGCTTTCTTAGCTTTCTCCTCTGCCTTCTTCTTCTTAGCTTCAGCCATTCTTGCTTTCTTTTCATCTGCAAGCTTCTTTCTCTCCTGTTTTTGCTTTTCCTTCTGTTCAGCTTTTACAGCTTCAAGCTCTTTCATTCTGGAGATGGAATCTTTTACTGCCACATCAAATTGGCGTTTCTCCTCTTCCATGGCTTTCTTCTTGGCTTCCTTCTTGGCCAATTCTGCTGGAGATATGGGGATTATAGCAGCACTCTTGGCTTTTTCCTCAGCGTCAAGTTTCTTAGCAAGTCTTCTTGCTTTCTCTGCCTCCCATTCTTCTTGGTTTTTCTTTTCCAAGATCTGAGTTCTGATGGCAAGGGGAAGATCATCTGTGATATCCTCAGGCTGATTACCAGATCCAGACATCTGCATAGGTAAGATAGGATAAAGAGTAGGTAAGGGGTAATCCTATTGCAGAGAGAAACTGACTGACCAACCTAACTGATACTCAGGAGAGTAAATCAGGTGACACTAGGAAGGTTTTACAATTTATCTCATGCTACCTGACTTAGCTACCTGAGACACAGGTGAGATAAAGTGCAAAACTCAGGTGTAGAGACAGAGCAACCTAGGTTTATCGAATCTTGCTGAAATCTAGAAATTCAGAACAATGTGCTGCAAGAATTCATTCTGGAGGCTAAAGGAACAACATCTCTATCTAATTCCGCAGCTAAGAGCTACTCGAGAACGTGGAATTCGCATAAAGGCGGAAACCACCCTAGTTCCGTGAAGAACAGCTCGAGGAGACTTACGATGAGGAATTTGGATGGAGATGCAGGCGCTTGATCAACCGAAGAGCTTGAGGGAGCTTCGACGAGCGAAAAGAACGGCGGAGAAGCACGCGATCGTCGAGAATCAATCGGCGGAGAAGTGCGCTAGGGCTTAAGAGACTCTGAAGCGGGTTTAGCGCGGACCGTTGCAGAGTGGGGTATTTATAACCCGAGTGGCCCTATGGCACCTGAGAGACAGCTGGCTACTACCTGAGACTCAGGTAGAACTGAATAACTGAGCAGAGCTCTAAACTTAGTCTATTTCCTCCGGATTTTTGGAAGTGTTCAACTGAAACTCATGTGAAAGACTCAGTTGACAAGTTTTTCAATAGGATTACCAGAGAGAATTCAGAGATAAGAAATGAAAGCAGATTAGGGATCTCTTTTCAAACACAGCTTGCCAAACAATCAACAATACAAAGCTAAAGCTGTGTTGAATTGAAATAGATAATAAAATCCAACTTATTTAGCTCAATGGAAAATCCATGAGTTCAATAAGGTGCAAAAATCAGCATGTTATCTATTAAGACCTATCCCACCTGAGGTTCACCAGAGACTCAGGTGGCTGACTCATGTAGAATGCAGAGCATGTAAAATCCAGAAATGCAAACATATGTACACGTGAATCATCATTTCCTCACTGCACGTTCGAGATATCCATGATATTTAGCTCATGCCTAAGGGTGCAGAACCTATTTTCATCTAGAGGCTTGGTGAAAATATCGGCTAGTTGAGCTTCTGTCCTCACATGACACAGCTGGATATCCTTCTTCTCTACATGGTCTCTGAGGAAGTGGTGTCTCACTTCTATGTGTTTGGATCTTTGGTGTTGGACTGGGTTGTTGGCTAACTTGATTGCACTTTCATTATCACAGAGGAGGGGTACTTGAGACATGGATATGTTGAAATCCTTCAAGGTCTGCCTCATCCATAATAATTGAGCACAACAACTACCAGCTGCTATGTATTCGGCTTCTGCTGTGGATAGGGCTACTGAGTTTTGTTTCTTGGAACTCCAGGACACAAGGGAGCGCCCTAGAAATTGGCAAGTACCTGAGGTGCTTTTTTCTGTCAACCTTACATCCTGCATAATCGCTATCCGAATAGCCAATTAGCTCAAAGGGTGCACCTTTAGGGTACCATAAACCAAACCCAGAGGTATGAATTAAATATCTCAGTATTCTACGAACAGCAGTGCGATGAATATCTTTAGGATCAGCTTGAAAGCGTGCACACATGCAAACACTCAACATAATATCAGGTCTAGATGCACATAGATATAGCAGAGAACCAATCATAGACCTATACTCTTTCTGATCAGTAGACTTACCTTGTTGGTTTAGATCAAGATGAGCATTTGTTTGCATGGGAGTTGATATAGACTTAGCTTTGTCCATGTCAAACTTCTTGATGATGTCCTTAGCAAACTTCTCTTGGGAGATGAAGGTTCCCTGCTTGAGTTGTCTAATCTGCAGCCCTAGGAAGAACTTCAATTCTCCCACCATGGACATCTCAAATCTTTTGATCATCATCTTGCTGAACTCATCACTTAGCACACGGTTAGTACTACCAAATATTATGTCATCGACATAAATTTGGCATATAAATAAATCCTTGCCCTTAACTTTAGTAAAGAGTGTAGTATCAACAAGCCCAATTTTGAAACCATTATGTATAAGAAACTCCTTCAGAGTGTCATACCAAGCACGAGGGGCTTGTTTAAGGCCATACAAAGCCTTGTGGAGCACATATACATGATGGGGTCTCTTTGGATCCTCAAAACCAGGGGGCTGTTCTACATACACAAGTTCAGCAAGCTTACCTTGGAGGAAGGCACTCTTGACATCCATTTGATAAAGCTTGATGTTGTGATGGTTTGCATAAGCTAGAAGTATCCTGATAGCTTCAAGCCGAGCTACAGGTGCAAAAGTTTCACCAAAATCCAAGCCTTCTATTTGAGTGTAGCCTTGAGCAACCAACCTTGCCTTGTTCCTCACGATTTGGCCGTCTGAGTCTTGCTTGTTGCGAAACACCCACTTGGTTCCTATGACATTGTGATCCTTGGGTCTTTCAACAAGTGACCAGACTTCATTCCTCTCAAATTGGTTCAGCTCTTCATGCATAGCATTAATCCAGTCTGGATCAGATAGAGCTTGACCTACATTCTTGGGCTCAATGGTGGAAACAAAAGAATAGTGAGCACAAAAATTAGCAGTACGAGAACGAGTAGTCACTCCCCTATTAATTTCACCGATGATTTGGTCTACAGGGTGATCCTTCTGCAGCCTGCTGATCACAGGGGGTTCGGGTTCAGCCACCTGAGTCACAGCTGGAGGTGAGTCAGCTGAGGGTATCTGTGACTCAGTTGGCTCTTCCTGAGACTCAGCTGGGTGCATGGAGGCTTCTGAGTCCAGTTGATCATTGGCTGGGTTGTACTCGTACTCAATGCCATGCACTTCATCTTGCTCATCATCTGGGTCAAGTAGCTCAGAGACACCTGATGAAGCTGGTTCCTCAGCTTGAGGCCTAACTTCACCGGTTGACTTGTGAAGAATATCTACTCTCCCTGAAATATCATTAGCAACTTGCCCACCTTGTGAGCCATTAGATTCATCGAATGTCACATCTACAGCTTCTTCAACAACCTTGGTGTTGGTGTTAAAGACTCTGTAAGTGTGAGATTCTGTGCTGTACCCAATAAAAATTCCTTCATCAGATTTGGGTTCAAATTTAGAAAGACGTTTGCCTTTCTTGAGAATGTAACACTTACAACCAAAGACTCTGAAGTAGGAGACATTTGGCTTCTTGTTGGTCAGCAACTCATAAGGTGTTTTCTTCAAGAGTGGATGAAGATACAATCTGTTGATGTTGTGGCAAGCAGTATTGACAGCCTCAGCCCAAAACCTTGCTGGTGTCTTGTATTCACTTAGTAGTGTTCTTGCCATCTCTATCAAGGTTCTGTTCTTCCTCTCCACCACTCCATTTTGCTGAGGTGCATAGGGACCAGAGAACTCATGCTTGATTCCATGCTTGTTCAGGAAAGCTTCAACTCTTGAGTTCTTGAATTCTGTCCCATTGTCACTTCTCACTGCCTTCAGGTTGATATTCCATTCATTTTGGACTCTGACAATGAGATGCTTGAACCTCTTGTACACCTGTGACTTGTCCTTCAAGAAAAATACCCAAGTGAAACGTGACAAGTCATCAACAATAACAAAACCATACTTGTTACCTCCAATGCTCTCATATGTAGTAGGACCAAACAGATCAATATGTATGAGATCAAATGGAGAAGTAGTGGTCATGATATTCTTGGGTGGATGAGGGCTTCCAACTTGCTTCCCAGCTTGACAAGCACAGCATGGCTTGTCCTTGTTGAATTGAATCTGCTTTAGGCCTAGGACATGCTCCTCTTTACTGAGTTTGTTCAGCAGCCTCATCCCTACATGACCTAGCCGCCTGTGCCACAGCCAGCCTAACTGAGCTTTGACCATCAGGCAACATGGCACAGCTGCTTCCTGATCCTGAAAATCTACAAGATATAGCTTATCTACTCGATAGCCTTTGAAAACTTGTAAGTCATCTGTTAGTTTCTGAACATAAACCTCTTTAGGATAAAATGTGACTTTCATGCCAGCATCACATAATTGAGAAACAGATAAGAGGTTATATGAGATAGACTCAACAAGCATTACTTCAGTAAGAGAGTGTTCCTGAGAGATAGCAATTTTACCACAACCTAATACCTTGCCTTTTGAATCATCAGCATAGTTGACATACTTGCAAGGGAGGTTGTCTCTTCTTATCTCAGTGAACTCCTCTTTGCCTCCAGTCATGTGTTGTGTACAGCCACTGTCCATGACCCATTTAGTTCCACTGGAGGCAGAGCCCTGCATGATTAGTTCTTAGACTTAGGAACCCAAACAGATTTGGTTCCCAAGTTGGCAGGTCTCTTACTATAAGCATCAATAGCAGAAATAAGCTTAACAGATGAGTTCTTAGCAGATATAGCTTTGGAAAGCTTTGAGAACCTCTGAATCTTTCTCAGATTCTTATCTCCTGCAAGCTCAGATGGAAGGGTTAGCACATTTGCATTGCACCTGAGTGAGCCACCTGAGACACAGGTGACTACAGATTTTGGTACCCAGATACTTGGTACTCTTTTGTATTCACTCCAAGGCCCAACATACTTTGCCTCAATCTTACCATTCTTCCCAGTTCTAAGCACATAGCTGGGGATTGAGGGAATTCTCATATAACCACCTGTTTTCCGGTGATTTCCTGCAAGAGAGTTAGCATCATATTTTCCCATTTGAGGAACAAAGTTGTTCTTCAAAGATTTCTTGTTAGCAGCAGGGGGAATATATGACAATTTATCTTTGCCAAGCACAGGAGTGAAACCAAGTCCCCTTTTACCATTGTTCTTGAGAACTAAGGTGGACTGGAGTCTAGCAAAGTTTTGCATGCCAATGTTAGCACTGCATAAGCCTATTCTCATGAGCCTTTTCAGCTCCTCATGCTCCTCCTTAAGCTCATTAAACTTTGCTGCATCAACAGAGTTAGTAGCAGTTGAAGTACTTGATCCACTGGGTGAATCAGCAACAAACACTGTACTGGAAGTAATAGCATTGATGCGAGATGCACAGTTTAAGCAGGTTTCTACAACATTAGGGGGATTAGCATCAGGAATAACAATAGAGCAAGCTGAATGGGTTTCCTTAAGCTTATCATGCTCAGAAGTCAGAAGCTCATGTGATAACTTGAGTTATCATGAGCCACCTGCAGCAAGTAAACTTCTTCATCAAGATCAGCTTTAGCATCTTGAGCATTATCAAGGGACACCTGCATATCAGTTAGTTTGTCCCTGAGAGAGATGTTTTCCTTTCTCTCTTTCTGAAGAAGCTTTTCTGTCCTGTCAAGAATGTCCATTAGCTGAACATAATCAGGGAAGTCATCCTCAGTTAATACCTTGTTGCCTTTAGCCATAAGGCATAGGGCTGGAGTCTCAGCAGATGAAGGATCGGCGTCCTTGTCGAAGAGAGAGTCTGACTCAGGTGTGCAACTGAGTGACCTGACTGAGCCATCGCCTGACTCAGCTGGGCTACTGAGTGATCCATCTGAGACACAGATGGCTAACCCAGCTAGCTCAGTTTCCTCTTCTGATTCTTCTTCAGACTCTGAATCATCTGAGACCCAAGCTTGTCCCACATATGCTCTGGCAGCAGAGGTCTTCTTCTTTCTGAAGGTAGGTGGCTTCCCTTCCTTGTATTTCTTCTTGACAATGACCTCCTTCTTCTTGTACTTGCCCTCTTCTGGTTTCTTGCTCTTCTTGGGGCAATCAGCAATGAAATGTCCTGAGTCACCACACTCAAAACATTTCTTGTCGTTGAGCTGCTTCTTCCCTTTGAATCTTTCAGCAGAACCAGAGAACTTCTTTCTTCTGTAGAACTTTCTGAAATTGCGAGTGAGCATAGCAAGTTCAGTTTCTTCATCAGTGGACATCTCTTCATCCAAATCTTCTTCATCACTGGAGTCCTTGAGACTGCCCACTATGTTGAGAGCTATGTCCTTGTTCTTGCCAGAAGTAGCAGCATGCTTCTTAGAGTGATTCAGCTCCATCTCATGAGTAAGCATCCTACCAAGCACATCAGTGGGCTTCATCCTGTCGAAGCCATCCTTTTCCTTCATCATCAGACGCAGAGTATGATAGGGCTTGGGAAGGACAAAAAGGAACTTCTTGATCACATCTTCATCTTCAACTCTGGTTGATCCAAGGGCCTTCAGCTGATTTGTGATCATTGTAAGCCTTGTGAAGATGGAGTTGATGTCCTCTCCAGGTTGATAGTGGAAGTTGTCAAGATCATGCTCTAACACATCCTTCTTGGACCTCTTCAAGGTATCACTGCCTTCATGAATGGCCTGAAGGGTGTTCCAGATATCATGGGCTGCATCAAAGGTGCTGACACGGTTGAAATCATGTTCCTGCAGCCCCATATAGATAGCATTGGCAGCCCTAGCATTGTTCTTGATGTTGATCTTGTCTTGATCAGTAGGGGTGCTCTCATTCTCCACTTTAAGACCTGTCACAACAATGTTCCAGACATCTGGGTCCAATGCAGTAAGGTGCATTTGCATCTTCCGCTTCCAAAAAGCATAGTTAGTGCCATCAAACATGGGAATTCTACCCTCGTAGTTCGACATCCCTTAACTCTGGCTGTTAAGCCAATATGAGCAACGAGGCTCTGATACCACTTGAAAGGATCTCAGGAGTCGACTAGAGGGGGGGTGAATAGGTCGGCTCTATAAAATTAAAACCTAATTGGCTTTACTTAAGAAAATGGGCCAATCCTAAGCAACTGAGTCAGGCAACTGACTCTCAGATGGATAACACAGATAAATGCAATCAGTGCAGAGCAGAGACACTTATGTGCCAACTGAGTCTCAGGTGAGTGACTCAGCTGGGTGCAACAGATAGGCAAAAAGTAAAGGAGACAACTTGTTCTAAGTGTCAACTGAGTCTCAGGTGGGAAACTCAGTTGTGTGCATCAGTGAGTGACAATGAATTCAGCACAAGTGAACACAATGAACAATGTATGACAGCACAAGTGAACACAAACCAAACAAATATGCAAGAAGACACAAGGGTTTGTTTTACCGAAGTTCCCACTTAAGCAAGTGGTACGTCTCCGTTGAGGAAGCTGCTTTCACAGCCGGCACTGAATCGTGCTCTTTCCTCGTTCACTTATCTTGTGTGGAATCCTTTTGATCTCACCGCAGCGAGACAGGCAGACCCAAATCGCCTTCACAACGCTTGGAGGCAGCCACACAAGACTTGGCTTGCTCACCAACGGCTCCAACTTCCCGGTCTTGGAGCAGACGAACTCCAAGAGCTCTCTCAGACTCTTGGAGGAACCAATACCATGAACTCTCTCAGTTCTGAAGCACTCAGGATGCAAAGCAACTCTCTCTCACTGTGGATGCACGCAGGCAACACTCTCTTGGAGACTAAGAGCTCTTTCTTCCGACAGCAGGGTGCTTTCTATGGTAGAGGTAAAGGTTGAGGTCGAAACCTCCCCAGGTTCCCTATTTATAGGGTCCCTGGCAGCTAGCCGTTACCCTCATGCCACGTCAGACAAAGAGCCACCAGACACACCTATCTGAGACTCAGCTAACATACACTAGGTAACCTACTAGCCACGGCTGAGCTACCCACCTGAGTCTCAGATGCCAAACTCAGGTGGACTCGGTTGCCTCAGGCAGCACCTGAGCACAACACTGGCCGGCTCACTACAAGCCTAAAACTGATTCAGGAAGACAGTGGACTCACCACTGCCACTGACCAGCTCGCTCAGAACCTTGGCACTGTTCCAAGCTAACAATCTGAAGACGACAGCCCTTGAAGACGCACAGCGAACCCCTTGACGCAGATCCACCAGCTTCCTAGCTCCTCCAGGTCTTATCCAGCTTGCAGTCACGGTCCTTGAACTCCATCAAGCCACCATCACCTCGCTTGCCCTCGAGCATAGCCTCGGCTTCCTCACAACTGAGCCTCAGGAGACTAGCTCAGCTAGCCCTTCTGACCTTCACGGTTCCTTGCTCTTTTTAGGCCTCATCATCACTCAGATGTTGTCTTGATCGTTCACCTATTCATCTAAACTCCTGTTCACACTCATTGTAAACGTTAGATACAGGTGAGGGTTGCCATTAACCATCAAAACCAAACCTTGGGGCTAGATAATCATCCTCCCACACTCCTTGGGACTGGATGCACTTTCAGGAGTCCTTGTGTCCTCCTCCATATCCAAGAGGTGTTGGCGGATTTTCACTGGTACATTTTCAGCGATACCAACCCGGTAGCGGATGGACTAATCTGCGAGCTACAGACACATTTTTGAAGGACAAATATCAGTAAAGTTGAGTTAATCAAATACCAATTTAGGCATGATGCTGACGCTTGCTCCTAGATCGCAAAGTGCTCTCTCAAAGAATTCAAATCCAATGGAACATGTGATCATGGGAAGGCCTGAGTCACTCTTCTTGGCAGGGATAGCTTTCAAGATTGCTACGTTGCATTCCTTCGTCAACTTGACTGTCTCAGAATCAGGGATTGGACGTCTGTTGAGCAATATGTCTTTTAGGTACCTCACATAAGTCGAGACCCGCATGGCATCTAGCAATGGGATATTGACATAAAGTTTATTAGTTACTTCAACAAACTTACCATACTATTTGTCTGAGTTGCTTTGTAGGTATGTGGAGCGAATGGCAGCACAGTGCTATCAAAGTACTCATGTGGGCTGCTCTTGGGAGCAGATGTAGAGTTTTCTTGTGGTTGATCCTCCTTGTCCAACATTTCGTCTTCATGAGTCTTGGTTTCTTCTGGCTGCCCCAGATCCTTGAGCATTTGATTGGACCTTGTAGCAACAACGTTGACTTGCTCATGAGGATTGGCCTCCAGCTATACTAGTAGAAATCCTGCATTGCTTTCTGGAATGGAAGAAGCAAGCTTTGCAATTTGGGTTTCTAGCATTTTGCTATGACTGAATTGCTGCTGAATAGGAGCAAGATTCTCTATTTTTGCATCTATACCCTCTAGGATTTTATCATTACCACAAAATTTCTTGCTAATGCTTTCATTAATTCTAGATTGAGCTTCGATATATTCCTTAAGGGCCGGATCAAGAGTGACAGTACAAGACAAATTTGGAGAAGGAAAGAAGGTGTTACCATTGTTACCCTTGTTGCAAAAGTTGAGGTTCGGTTGGTTTCTCCAGCTGGATTGGTAGCCTTGGTTCTTACGGGGATGATTTTTGTTGACGTAGTTAACATCCTCATGCTGTCTTGTGGGATAGTCTATCCCCATGTGACCCACGATTCCACATTCTTCACAAGTCATCCTTATGTTGGCTGCTTTCACGATCTCGGTGGTGCAGGAAGAGTCTTTATCCTTTTGCACGCAGAGCTCTTCTACTTTGGCGCGAGGAAGTCCATGCCTTGCAGTGAGTGAACTCCTCTAGTTTGGCTTTTTTTGTTTAACCATTCTCTCATCCTTGGTATCTGACCATCTTGCCAATGAGAGACTTGGCTCGAGTGACATTGAGTCCCATAAAATCTCCTCCATCGGTAGCATCAAGATGTTCGCGTGCGCTCCTCATGAGTCCATTATAGAAGGTTTGGATCAAAAGCCAATCCTCCATGCCATGATAGAGACATGAAAAATACTTACCTGAAATCTCTCACATGCTTCTGTGATGGATTCATCATGAGTCTGCTGGAAATTAGTGATCTTGTTCCTCAGCTGATTGGTTCTCTCGGGAGGGAAGTACTTGGTGAGGAAAGCATCAAAACACTTTTCCAAGGTTTTTCCGAGAAGAGAGAATGAAAAAAAACCTAAGATGGATGGTGTCGGCAGCAACATTCTTCAGGTTGAACGTGCTACGGATCTCCAAGAACCTCTAAAGGTGCATGCTGGCATCTTCCGATAGCTTACTACAGAAGGGATAATTGCTAATCATATGGATGAGGGCTGGTCTAAGCTCAAAGTTCTCAGCCCCAACAGTTGGCAACGTCACAAGGGGGACATTGTTGCTGCTTGGTGTGGAGTACTGCTGGAGGGTCTTCTCGACCGTAGTCCCTGGTGGGTTACCACAGGATTCAGACTGTGAGATTGGACGAGGACTCTCCGGAACTGAAGGAGGAGAAGAAGTTGCCAGATCGCCAAGTGGTTTTGCTAGTTATTCTTATGCCCTGTATATCGGGACCCGAAATCGTGCCTGACATAAAAAAATGATGTATTGCCAAAGACCGACTAACCACCGAACATAACATACACAATTACAACGTATGCATCTATTACTGTTGGTGATCTGACATCGGACTAACACATCATATGCTCACCAAAGTCATGTGCACTCACTGTTGGTCAAGCCGGCTAGAAGTAGACATCATTAGTTAAGTCAAACAAAATTTCAAACACCCTTGTAGAGACTTGACGCCTCTCTCTCATGCGACTAACATTGCAATCACTTAGAGGAGCCCGACACCTGTGCCCACACCCTAACCTAGCTGGCTGAAACATAGCTCGTGTCATACTTCACATCCCTTACATTTGGGAAACTACATATCTTACAATCAAAAGACCCAGAGGTCACAATTACCAGAACAGTTAAACATCAAAAACATGAATATCAACCCATAGATACAAGCTAGTATAATTCAACCCAAAAGAACCCACAAAACATTCGCAAGTCGATAGCTAACTAGTTAACCAATCAAGCATTGTTCTAATATTAAAAATTGAGAAAATTAACAGGAGTTGTATAATATATTTTTAAGCAACTGTAAAATATTCAAATCAATCAAAATTGTATTTGACTGAATTTCACCCAAATCTCTAAATTTGCACCAAAGTGGGTTTCAACTGCATGTAAGTGCAATTTACTTCCAAAAATTATGAATTTCCAAGGAAGGAATCACCACAAGGTAAATAATATTCAGTTATGCCATTTTAATGTGATTTGAATGATTTTCACTTGATTAAAATACTTCTTGTGCATAATTTATTCTGAATTTTTCTAGGTGCCACCCATGGATGGTACTAAACCTGCCAGGGTCTTGCAAGGGGTTTTTATAAGACATTAGTTGGAAGAATTATGTTGTGGTGGTTCTTTGGTTTATCTTTTTGAGAAGAAGTTGGGGGATGATAGAAGTTGTTGTTTATAAAATGCATGGGTCAAGAGGAGTGGGTTTTTATTATGCTTAGATCCTTACATAATACTAGTTACAAACTTGGGCTGTTACACTATAAATATTTCGATCCGCAAGCACATGGAAGAGCTACTGTAGCATTTCTCCTCAAAAGTGTTCCATGTTTATCGAATCCACGGGAAGCAAATAGGTTTGAGCAGAGATGTCAGATTGTAAATATTTTGCATATATGTATCCAAATCTCTGTCAACTATAAAGTATAATTCTTTTCTATATAGATATGTGTAGATAACCATCGGGTAAAGAGAGTATCAATCTATACAATTAACATCTAAGAGGGTAGATAGCAAGCCGGAGTCTAGTAGCAGGTAGGTATGTACTTTAGTTATTGTTAGGTCAAGATTCAACGCTCTGGATAACTGGTATGAAGGTTAGGCACTGTCAACGACTAACCCTAACAATTAGAAATATAGCTGGAGAAAGTCTCGGAAGACTCTCGAGATGTTCCTCTTCTAGTTCAGGCCCTGACTACAATAAGGCGAAGTTTGGCTACACATAAAACTACTATCTCGACAGGATCACTCTAGTGGTAGGCTCTAGCTAAAGGAAGACCCTCAGCACAGGTAATCCACTCCGTATCCGAACAGTAGCAGGCTAGCCCGTAGGCTACAAATTTCAGTCCTAGATAGTTTAAACTTGAATCCATGGCACACCTACCAAAGGCTAAAGGATTACCCTACTCATAGGTCCTAACTTTAACAACTAGCTCCGATGGAAAATAATTCAAAAAGTAAAATTGATAAATAGAGATACTTAAAGGATTACTATATTAGTACATGGAACTTCATACAATGGTAAGAAAGAGACATGAGACTGGACATCAACCAGGTTACCTAAGAGGATTTCATCGTAACTTTGGCTCAAAGGCCGACTCTTCCTCCTAGCTAGTTTCGACTCCGGTGTCGCCTATTCTACTCTACCTAGAGCTACAAGTGAGGTGGAACCTCAAAGAGGAGAAGAAATGGAAGTGGTGGTGGTGAAATGGAGGATTGGGGGACGGATTCATATAGGCTGGCCGACCCCCACGTGGCAGCTCATGCGATAGGGCTGACCGAGCTAGTAAGTCGGTGAGGGCCAGCCGACCTAGTCAAGAGATCAGCGTAGGCCAATCCTCAAACGATGGTTGCGAAGGGGGGAATGTGACCCGGCTCTCCTGCGAGATTTCTTAGCACGCACTATCCTCTCTGGATAAACGGATAAGCCCCCCGGGCATTTTTGGAGGGCTTGCCAACCTAGTAGGTAGGGCTAACTGACCCAAGGCGTCTGGTGATGGTTAAATGGCGGTGATTTTTGGGTTTGAGAGGGTTCTCTGGATGATGATTATATTTTTGGTATTTTCAGGAGAAATCATTTATTTCCTAGAAAACAAGTTGACACACCAGAACTTGTAGAAATAGGTTAGTTAAGACACTAATTTCAATATAAAAACCAAAATACCTTGCCTTTTATGAGGATTTTAGGGGTTAAATATTGGAAATATTGTGCGTCAGTAGGTTATTGATTTGGTTCCAAGTTCTCCAAAGGCTGTAACGTTGGTGTGTGTTGTTAGAGTTCGATTCCATCTAGGCTTCCCTTGTTATCGTTCTAACCATGAAGATTGGGAGTACTCCGTATGAACTTGGTAGCAGAGTCAAAATTTTCATGGTTCGGAACTTGTATCCCCTCTTCTCCCTCCAATTTCTATCCTTTTCTTGGTTATTCTTGCTTATTTCAAAAATCCCACAAAAGCAGTCCGATTTGAAATCTAGATGCAATTCAGAGTTTTGGGTTGAGTTTTGGTAGGTTTTGATCCATTAGATCTTTGTTGTACTTATTGATCTAACCTTCTTTGTGTTTCTTTGGCTGATTTCATTGTTTTCCCTTCCTATTTGGTGTTTTTGAATCTACCCAAAACCCCAAGTCCATGCCTCTATTCTTGGCCAGAGGATCTAGAACTCCCTCCGAGTAACCTTGATACTCAGAGCTAGCAATTTCAGGTTACAACACTTCATGGTTTTGGGCATAACATTCACATCTAGGCTTCATTTTCGGTGAACTAGGACTTGTTTCAAAGCTTTCTACGAGCTCTAAATCACCAAAGTAGAATGTGACTCACGTTGTTGATACCAATTTCTGAAGCAAGGCCAAACTCTACAAGAAAGGTAAAGGTCTTTAGAGAAAGGTAGATTCTTCGAGAAAGATTTTCCTCATTGCATATCTTTATGAGGCAATCTATCCTTTGTGAATACTTTGATCCTATGAAGACTTGCTCTTTGATGATTACTAGGACCTTGTACACTTGTGCTACTTAGAATATCCAGTCCCAAGCAATTAGCAATCATTAGTCCTATAAGATCTTGGCAGAAAGAAAAAGTGGAAGGTAAAGAATCAAAAAAGGAGTCAAAAATGAGAAGAAAGAAACAAGCAAGTGCCTTGATCATCTTGTTAGAGAATACATTCTTGAAAAGAACCAAAGTAAGAACAATATTTGTGCAATACGAGGTTATAGTCTTCTTTAGGAACATCTTGTATACTAGCTCATTTTCTTTGGTTGCAGAAGTTCCATTATCTTTGTGTGAGTTATCTTGTGCTTCACTTATGTCATTTGAGATCAACTCTTACTGCTTTGTTTCTATTGCGGTTCACTAACTATTATTGTAATATCTAAAATTCCAATTTCTTTGTGTGTTGCACTAACCCTATCCAAGATCCACATAAGCTTTGTTTATGCTAGTGCATTGTGAAAGGATCGTAGGTGCCGACTAGAGGGGGGGGGTGAATAGGAGGCCAACCAATTTTAAACAAATTCTTCTCTTTATCAAGATTAAGGCTTAACAGGTTTAGGGAATGAGCTAGCTGTGTGACAGGTCAACTACTCAGGCAGTATTTGATATGTAAATTAACACACAGCTGTCACACAGGTGGCTAACACAGGTAAACAGAAATCTCTAAACAGATGAACAAGACAGATGGCTGTGTAACAGATAACTGGCAGAGGTATGAGCTAAGCAATACAGCAACTGTGACACAGCTAGATTAACACAGGCAATGAGAAAGAATTGCAGCTAAATTGAATATGGTAGTGAATCACATAAGCATGCAAATCAAATGAGCAAGTAAGTACTGAATGTAAAGTGCTCAGAGAAACAAGGGATTTTTCACCGAAGTTCCCACTCTTTTCAGAGATGGTACGTCTCTGTTGGAGAGGCTACTCCGAAGAGATCACCAGCACTAAATCGTGCTTGTTCTCCAAGTACCTGAGTTTTTAGGTCCCTTTCTCTTGCTTGTGGAAGTCCTTTAGCCTTGCAGCAGGTAGACTTTAAATCACCTTCACAAACTACTGCACTAGCCCACACAAGTTTGGGTAGTCCCAGCAACTCCTACATCCGTCTAGGAGTAGACACTCCAACAAAGAATCTGCAACAACAACTCTTGGAGGAACCAGTGCTCACTGCTCAAAGCTCTAACTCTCATTTGAACTAAGACTTAGGAAGGTTTGCTTCTGTTCAGGAGAAAAAAGATTTACAACGGTCGAAATGGATTGCCAAGATTTGGCAGAGGTTGAGGTCTGAGACCTCCCCTGGTCCTCTATATATAGAATCCATAGGTACCTGACCGTTACACTCATGCCAAATAAGATTAAGTGGGTCACCGGTGACAGGCATCGGTGACACAACTAATCACGATGCACAATGGTAACCGGCTCAGGCAGACCGACACCTGTGTCACCGGAGGCTGACACAGGTGAAACCCTAACTGACGTAGCCTCACTACTCAGCCCGGTCTTGGCACACTACATGCCCTTAGCGCACACACTAACTCTGATACCTACTTAGGAGAGAACCTCCAACAATCTTCTGACTCGGCAGACAGACTATTGTAGTGCAGTTCCCTTAGCATTTACAAGCTCTCCCTTGGCACAGAGATGTACTTGAGTAATAGAGCGGTAGTTCACCTATGAGACAGTTGGTTTGGAGTTAGTGAGCAGCTCATAAGGAGTCTTCTTGAGTAGTGGATGTAGATATATCCTGTTGATGGAGTGGCAGGCAGTGTTGACAGCTTCAGCCCAAAATCTTGGTGAAGTCTTGTACTCATTGAGAAGTGTTCTTGCCATCTCTATCAATGTTCTGTTCTTCCTTTCCACTACACCATTTTGCTGTGGAGCATATGGACTTGAGAATTCATGCTTGATTCCATGCTTGTCCAGAAATGCCTCCACCATAGAATTCTTGAATTCACTTCCATTGTCACTCCTGACCTTTACCAGATTTACCTTCCACTCATTTTGCACTCTGACTATGAGATGCTTGAATTTCTTGTAAACTCTGTGTCTTCTCCTTCAAAAAGAACACCTCAAGTATAGCGAGAAAAATCATCTACAATGACAAAACCATACTTGTTACCTCCCAAGCTCTCATATGTAGTAGGACCAAATAGGTCAATGTGTATGAGCTCAAAAGGAGTGGTGGTGGTCATGATGTTCTTGGGACGATGGGCAGCTCCAACTTGTTTGCCGGCTTGACATGAGCTGCAGGGCTTGTCCTTCTCAAACTTCACCTTTTCCAGCCCTATGACATAGTCATGTTTGCTCAGCTTGTTGAGAAGCTTCATCCCTGCATGTCCTAGCCGCCTGTGCCACAGCCAGCCAACACTGGTCTTGGCCATGAGGCACCATGGAGCTGCTGCAGGCTGTTCATTGAAATTAACAATGTACAATTTTCCAGACCTGCATCCTTTGAACACTTGTGAATCATCAGATAGTTTAGAGGCTATAACCTCATCAGGATAGAAAGTGACTTTCATACCTGTGTCACACAGCTGTGACACAGACATTAGACTATAGCCTATCTGATCCACAAGCATAACATTTGACAAGGAGTGATGTTCAGATATGGCAACTTTACCAATGCCATTTACCTTTCCCTTGGAGTTGTCTGCATAGACCACATATTTGCTTGGCAGATTCTCATTGGTGATCTCTACAAACTCCTCCCTGCCTCCAGTCATATGTTGTGTACATCCACTGTCCACAACCCAATCAGTTCCACTGGAGACAGTGTCCTGCAAGGTCAGTTATGAAACTTAGGGACCCAAACTTGTTTGGTTCCCTTAGTGGCTTTATCATAAGCAGAGACAACAGTAATAGGGTTAGCAAGTTTGTTTCTAGAGTTCACAGCCTTAGCAATGGATGATATAACATGAATCCTCTTTGGCTGACTATCACCTGCAACCTTAGGCATAAGGGTTAGTGAACGGTGCAAGCTACCTGTGACACTTGTATTCTCACAGCAGTGTGAGGTACCAGTGACACAGGCAACAATAGCCTTAGGTACCCAGATAGCAGGTGACCATTTTTTCAGGTGCTTGCGACCCACATACTTGGCCACTATCTTGCCTTTACTGTCCTTTTGCAGAACATAGGATGGGTTAGATGGAATGTTCACCACATTCCTGTTTTTCTGCTTGTGACCAACAAAGTTGTTGTCATTTGTACCTGCCTGTCTCACAAACTAGCTGCAAGATTAGGGTCTAGTGATAGCAGGCAGTTTATTTTTGTTCATAGCAGGAGTATAACCCAGGCCCTTCCGGCCATCATTTTTTCTGAGCATCTCAGCTCTAATCATCTGATAGTTTTGCATGCCAATGTTGGCAGTGCAAAGACCTTTCCTCATTAGCCTCTTAATTTCTTCAAGCTCCTCCTTAAGCTTGTTGTGCTCAGCTGCATCCACAGAGTTAGTTGGAATAGAGGTTGAAGCCTCATTTGAGTTATCAGTTGCAACACCTGTGGATGTTAGAACATTTATGCGAGTAGCACAATTTAAGCAGGTTTCAACAGTTGTAGGAGCAGGCAAGGATATAATATCAGAAGCAACAGGAGAGTTAGTATCATCAATGCATTTGGCATGCTTTGCCTTTAGCTCCTCATGCTCCTTGAGGAGAAGCTCATGAGCTTGCTTAAGCTTGTCATGAGCAATCTCCAGGTTTCTCCTGATCTAGCCTGAGGTTCTCCCTGTCATCCATAACCTCATCGCAGGTTTCTCTGAGCTCTCTGAGCTTATCCCTTAGGGATATGTTCTCCTTCCTCTCCTTGCCATAAGCCTTATCTGTTCTTTCCAAGATACCCATTAGTTCAGCATAATCAGGAAAGTCATCCTCAGTAAATACCTTAGATTCTTTGGCCATGAGGCAAAGAGGAGCAGAGATGGATGACTGCTGGTCAGCCTTGGCATTGATGTTGGAGCTGTGTGACTTGGCTGTGTCACAGCTGGCCACATCAGCCATGCTGATGGCAATGCTTGCAACTTCTCCTTCCTCTTCTGATTCTTCCTCTGAGCCTGAATCATCAGATATCCAAGCTTGTCCAACATATGCTCTTGCAGTAGCTTTATTCTTGGCATAAGTTGGATGCTTGTTGTTGAAAGTCTTCTTCCTCCCATGGAAGTCTTTCTTCTTCTTATATTGACTGTTGTCCTTCTTCTTGGCTAGACAATCAGCAGCCAAATATCCTTCTTTACCGCACTCAAAACATTTATTGTCCTTGACCAGCTTCTTCCCTTTGAATCTGTCACTTGAGCCAAACTGCTTCTTCTTTCTATAGAATTTTCTGAAGTTTCTTGTGAGCAGATTTAGCTCAGTTTCTTCTCCACTGGTCATCTCCCCATCTAGATCATCACTGCCTTCACTTTCAGGTAGTGAAGCTGAGGCAGTGGTCTTCAGTGCAATATTCTTCTTGAGTGAGGAGGATAGACTGTGCTTGCTTTCCTGCTTTAACTCCATTTCATGTGTTAGTATCCTCCCTAACACCTCAGTGGGCTTCATCTGATCGAAGCCATCTTTCTCTTTCAGCATCAGAACGAGAGTCCTGTAGGGCTTTGGCAGCACTGATAGGAATTTCTTGATCACATCTTCATCATCAACTCGATTTGATCCAAGTGCCCTTAGCTGATTTGTGATGATTGTGAGTCTTGAGAATAGGGAATTTATGTCTTCACCATGTTCATACTCAAATCTTTCCAGCTTTGATTCCAGCAGGCTTCTCTTGGACTTTTTCAGAGTGTTGCTGCCCTCATATATCTGCTCTAAAGTGTCCCAGATTTCTTTGTCAGAATCCATTGTGCTGACTCTGTTGAAGTCATGTTCTTGAAGGCCCATGAATATGGCAGTGGCAGCTCTTGTATTATTCTGGATATTTCTTTTATCGTTGATGCTTGGTATTATGGTGACTTCCAACCTGTAGCCTGCATTCACAACCTCCCAAACATCTAGGGTCTATAGCGATAAGATGCATTTGCATCTTTCTTTTCTAGAATGCATAGTTAGTTCCATCAAAGATAGGGATTTTACCCTCATAGCCCGACATCCTTTAAACTCTGGCTGTTAGGCCAATTCAAAGAGCAACCTGCTCTGATACCAATTGAAAGGATCGTAGGTGCCGACTAGAGGGGGGGTGAATAGGAGGCTAACCAATTTTAAACAAATTCTTCTCTTTATCAAGATTAAGGCTTAACAGGTTTAGGGGATGAGCTAGCTGTGTGACAGGTCAACTACTCAGGCAGTATTTGATATGTAAATTAACACACAGCTGTCACACAGGTGGCTAACACAGGTAAACAGAAAGCCCTAAACAGATGAATAAGACAGATGGCTGTGTAACAGATAACTGGCACAGATATGAGATAAGCAATACAGCAACTGTGACACAGCTAGATTAACACAGGCAATGAGAAAGAATTGCAGCTAGATTGAATATGACAGTGAATCACATAAGTATGCAAATCAGATGAGCAAGTAAGTACTGAATGTAAAGTGCTCAGAGAAACAAGGGATTTTTCACTGAAGTTCCCACTCTTTTCAGAGATGGTACGTCTCCGTTGGAGAGGCTACTCCGAAGAGATCGCCAGCACTAAATCGTGCTTGTTCTCCGAGTACCTGAGTTTTCAGGTCTCTTTCTCTTGCTTGTGGAAGTCCTTTAGCTTTGCAGCAGGTAGACTTCAAATCACCTTCACAAACTACTGCAGTGTGCTAGCACAACCCAGTTTCACACTTGTGGAAAACTGTTGTTACAGGGCCACTGACCTCAAGGCATCAGTGCCACTATCCAACACTCTGAGCATTTGAGCAATAGAACCTCCAATAATCATTGCTACTTCATCCCTCTTGATAGTACAGGTGTTTCCTAAGGACTCAAGAAAACTAGCAAACCTAGGCTTCAGCTTTCACCAACTGTAGTCACGGCCCTTGACGCATCAAGCCACCATCACCTTGCTTGCAACTCCTTGCACAGCATCGGCTTCTTCACAGCTGTGGCACAGTTACCTAGCACAGCTATCTCCTTGTCTTAGAAACCACCTTTGTACTTTTGGGTGGTCATCCTTTTCTAGATGAATCCTCTTGCTGGAACCTACTCATCCTGCTTACACTCATTGTAAACATTAGATTCCAGTTTAGGTTGCCATTAACCATCAAAACCATTTAGGGGCCTAGATGCTCTTTCACATTGGAAATTGGACTCTTTTTAACAACATGTCTTGAGGCCCTTGATTTCCCTCGGCGCTTCGTTGATCGTTCATCCAAGGGAGGGTAAGATCTTCAGTAGTAAGGATAGTGAGGTTTAGAGAGAGTTCCTTTTTCACATAGTCATAAATTTGCACTTGCAACACTAACAATATTTATGACTGACCATAGAGGGGATACCAAAACGATAGACAAGGACAGGAAGATGCAAAACACTCCACAACTTCATTTCAAGTTTCGTGGGCTTCATCACATGTAGAGAGTGCTCCGCGTGCATCTTCCTCAATGGAATTTACCACCAAGAACCACAAAACCCTAAGCTCCAAGGTCTTGAGAAGAAGACATTACAAATAGATAGATGAAGATGAAGAAAACCACATAAGCACATATTGCCAAGTTGCTCCCCCACAACAAGGTTGCCAAGATAGTGAAGATGCGAAGCTCGACAAGTCTAAGTCCCCCAGCAGCCAAGACCCCAAAGATCACATAGAGATTCCATTCTATGCAACTTGTGATCTGGAGTACCTTGAATGGTAATGGTGGATGGAGAAGTTCCTCGAACTTCAACGGGTACCCAGAAATCAAGAATTCAAGCGAGCCACGAAAGATGACAACGCATACGCTTCAAGATGGTTATGTCTACTTTCCATGAAGGAACTCATCACGGATTGGTCAAGCTTAAATATGGTCAGGCGAGAAGAGTCTATGCCATCCAAGGACTTAAGGGAGCTACTTCCCCAAGTGTAGTGTGTCAAGCAAGGAGCAAGTTGGTCCAAGTCTACTTCAATGAGACGAAGCGAGCGATGCAACGAGCCGGTGACTTTAGTAATGAAAGTGTATCTTGGCCCCCTAAGTGGGTTTTGATAATTAACTACAAACCATTAATAAATTAATGTATACATCAAGTGTGATTAGGTGATTTAGTCCCCCAAAAAATGATATAAACAAGGTTGATGACACCTAAAAAGATCTAAGGTAGGACAGCTTGAAGAAATGAAGGGTAATGACCATTTTCTAGCCATTTTAGTGGTTCGAGGAATAACATTGAGTTTAAGGAAAGCTGGTGAGAGTGCCTTGTTAATACTCAGCTAGGAATCAAATTTTCTATCCAAAGAGGCCCTTATCCTTAAATTCTCACACCTTCAGCAAAAGTCGAAACCTCTGAGATCGAAGTTGGAATTTTTGGGTTTCGTATATCTGTGGGGAATCTGGGAGCTCAAAGCCTCCGAGTTGCCCATCTGCCCAACTTCAGAATGTTGGACATCCGAGTTTTGTGTACGGAAACACTAGGTTCGGGTTTCGAGCTTTCATAAGACCCTTCAACTCGAAAGTCATAACTCCTAGAGTTTCTGGAGTGTCCGAGTGCCTTTGTGGACATCTTAGAATCTTCAAGTCGGTATAGTAGAATCTCTTTATTTCCGACTTCATATGTTGGAACTTTTGAGTTTTGTGTCCAGAACCTCTAGGTTCAGTTCTGACCTTGCCTAAGTCCCTTGAGCTCAAAAGTCAGAACTCCCAAAAGTTTTCAGAATGTCTGAGATCCTTTTGTGCACTTATCCTTCAAAATCTCAGATTGCCTGATTCTGTATGCCGGAACCTACGAGTTCGTGTAATGATCACGCTCTGATGGACCCTACAAATTGTAGTGTGTCTGAGTGCATCTGTCGGAACTTCCAAGTTCACATTCTGTTCTCATTGGTTGAGCACTTTGAAACCTCAGAAGCTTTGAGTGCAATGTCAGATCCTCCGGAATTCGCTCGGTCTTAGCCTTGCTCAAGGCCATTCAAATTTTCCGGGGGGTTTGTGTTCCAAGTTGGAACTTTCGACAACTACTCATGTGTTTTGTGCTTTGAAAAAAGTAGGAGTCTAAGATCTGCTTCTCAACTTGCTATATTGTTGTTACTTGAAATGTTGGAGTCTCCGGGTTCTTATCAGAGCCTGCGCATCTTGCCCCGTATAAGCAATATAGCCATTGATTTGAAAAATGTCAGATCATCCGGGTTTCAAAGTGGAACTTTCGAGTTTTGCCGCCTTTTCTAATACTGCTAGATTTTGAGGGTTTTGCTATATATACCCCAAACCTCTTTGCACATATTGCTCTTAACTAATATATTCCTCTGCTCTCCTAAAAAAACTACATCTTTCCTCAAGCCCAAAGTGAGATATTTGTGATTAAATCTTTGAGAGAGAGAGATATTGATCTGTTGTTGAGCATCAAGAAAGAGTCCATCTCCGAGCTAAAGTGATTGAAGCTTATTACTCTTGGAGATTGGCCTCTCCTAGATGGTTAGGGGTCACTTGAGAGCCTTCGAGAAGTTTATGCCGAGCCCTAAGAAGTTTATGAGGATTTGAAGCTCGCCTACCGTAAGATGAAGAGGTGCCACAAGTGAGAGGGGGCCTCACATGTTTTGGTGCCGGCTTCAATCATTGAATCAAGCTTCCTCATCAGAGACATAGTGCCTCGCCAAAGCCTCAAAAACAAATCCGTGTCTTCTGTGTGATTGTGTTTTTATATTCCTCCATACTTGCTTGTTTTCATTTTATGCTCACTAGTATGCATAGGATCACTACCTCAGGAAAGAGCACTACTGACGGGCGCAAAATGGACACCGCTGATGGGTTCCGGGCCCGTCAGCAACCTCCTGTCAGTGGAAGTAAAACTTCTACTGACGGGCATTCCACCCGTCAGTAGACATACACTTTCACTGACGGGTGCACAGAGCCCGTCAGTGGAAAGCCATGCAACGGCCTTGGGCTCCCACTTTCACTGACGAGCGATAATTACCCGCCCGTCAGTGGTGTGAGTTTTCGCTGACGGGCGTTTTTGGAGAGCCCGTCAGAGAAAGTGTTATAACAGTTTTTTTAATATGAAGCAATTAGTATCTGAATATCTGAATATACCAATTAGTATTCATATCTGAATATAGCAATATGAAGCAATTAGTATTCATATCTGAATATAGCAATTAGCATCACAAATATTAAGCATATATATATATCTATATATAGCAATTAATATCAGACATATTAAGTACATTCAAGCAAGTTTACAACGATTTCAGCCAAAAAACAAATGAATTTAACAATGTTTATTCTCACTAGCCCTACTAATCTACGTCTATGACGCTTGGCTAGTACTTCCAGTGCGGCGGTAAGCGGGTAATTGGACTCCCACGTAGAAATCGCCGCTTGGCCGGATAACTTCGTTGTTGATAACGTACGCGAAGGTCTTCTGGATGCGGGCAAAGTCCTTCCTCCAGTCGTACTTATCGTCGGCCAGGTCGTGTATGAAGTTATTGAAATGATCCTGGTTCCATTGCGGGTTGCGGGATATGACGAACGCGTCTATATGAGCGCAGACGTAGTACCCACATGTAACGCTATTTTCTAGCTGTTGCCTGCAAGGGAAGTTGAATTTGTGGATCAGCTTCTTGCTCTTGCTTTCTGCTCCTCCCCCTCGCAGGTTGTATTCCCAAAACACGGCTTCCAGAACTTCCTTAATTTCAGAGTAGTCCTGCTTGGCACTTCTTTGGGAATCAAAATAGTATATCATTCTGGAAGGCTTGTGGATGACAATGAGGATCCAGTGGTCGTTGCGTAAAAGGTAACGAAGGAATATAAACAGACGGGGATACGTGCTTAGGAAATACAAACTAGGGACGGTAGTAAGTAACTTATGGGGGGTTGTAGGGCATGAGTTTGTGGTCCTTGTCCTTATGGTATATCAATGACTCCGTGAGGAAATTTGTTAGGAGTGGCTTCGCTTCTCGTACATAGTACTCGTTCATGACGACCGGATCCACTATTCCAAAAGCGCAGTTGGGCAGACGCCTACACTCTTGGGCTTGGTAAAGTGCCCACAGCCTGACGAGCATGGTGTCGAGCCGGAAGAGGTTGAACAAATTAAAGATATCTTCAAAATTGATGTCAAAGGTGTCATGGTGTCTGTCCAGGAAGAAACCGAAACTTTTGGCACCTTGACCTTAAAGTGTAGCTCATAATCATCCCGATTGCGTGACCTCATCATGATTGTGTCATGGAGCAGTTTCATCTGCGCGGGCAACCTTTGCACCTCATCATCTGGGAGCAAGGGCTCACCTGCCTCGTACACTAATCGTCGAGGCTTCTTGACAGTTTCGGCAAATGTCTGGAAGGATAAGGCCTTTTTATTCTTATCCTTGCTTGCCTCCTTCGTAGTGGTGCTGCCCCACCTGTGTGGTCTTTTTCTTTTCCTCTCCGGCTCCGGAGAGGAGGCCCTCTTGCCTCCCGTCAATGCTTCGCCCACTGCGGCATTGAGCGTGCTTGGAGATAAGACCTTCTTTTCTGCTGCGCTTGGGTCATGGCGATGCTTGGAGCGCTTTTCACGAGGCGGTGAGTCCGTCTTGGGTTGTTCCTCCTCCTGGGACGGAAGGATCGTCGTGTGCTGCTGCCCAGCAAGGTCGTCATCCCGATCATCGAATGAAACCGGCGTACTGCACAGGCCGAGCGGAGACGGGCCGGCTCCGGCTGATGGAGAGGGGATAGTTGACGTACTAGGAGATGACACTCCGGGGATAGTTATCTGGCTCTTCGGCCACAGGATGTAGTACCCCTTGCAGTCTCCTAGCTTCGTGACATCCTCTTCAGGGGCGACAGGGACTGCGACGTCACTGAACTCGGCGACGACGCGGTCCACCTGCATCCTCACCATGTGGGAAGGTATTGCAACGTTGTGGTATGTCGCGCCCTCCACCGTTGGGAAGACTAGGCCGTGTGCAACCGTCTTCTTCACGCCAGGCAAAGGGATTGTGAGGTGGCATTTCGTGGGGCCCTGCATAATAAACAATGTGCCAAATTAGAGCATTATTATCTGTACAATTGTATTAATTAGAGCCCTCATATAAGTGATTCATGGTGGCGACGAAGCTTACAGCGATGTCTTCGATGGGACTTGGCGACTCGGGGGCATTGTCGGAGGCTGAGGCGCAGCTGCTCCATCCAGCAGGATAGGAGCCTTGATGTCCATGAGGATGGACAGGTGGCCGAGACGCATCGTAGTCTCTAGACGCTAAAAATTCTTGGGCCACCAACTTGCCAGCCTCCTGGGCTGCCCTTATCATCTCTTGCATTAGAGATGTTTGCCTTCCTCTCCTCCTCTGGCGGGCAGCCTCGCGGTCCTGGGGAAACACTTCGTCCAAGATAGCCCCGCTCCCGATCCCTCGGACATGCCCTGTCTTCTCCCTCATCCCTAGAGCCTTCGAGAGATGGTCTTCCCACCTCTGGCTCTAGACAGATTCCTGGGAGCTGGCAGGCTGCTAGGACAGCTGCCTCTGCAACGTAGACGGCACAAATCGCACCTTTATCGTTGAGCCTACCTGTGTGCCGTGAAACTGGAACACCTATAGGTTTTTGATCACGCATGTAATCCATGCAGAACTCGACGCCCTCTTCGGTAACATAGCCTTGGATGATGCTACCTTCTGGATGCGCTCTGTTACGAACGTAGTGCTTGATAACCCCATTGTACCTTTCAAACGGGTACATGTTGTGCAAAAACACGGGACCAAGGTCCAGTATCTCCGGGATAATATGGATCATGAGATGTACCATGACATCGAAGAATGCTGGAGGGAAATACATCTCAAGTACGCATAGTATGACAGTGATCTCAGCCTTCAGTTTCAGGGAGCGTTGCACTGTGATTGACTTCTGACAGATAGTGTTGAAGAAGTTACAAAGATCCGTGATCGTCTTGCGGACACCTGGCTCCATGATACCTCTAATTGCGACAGGCAGTATCTGTGTGATCATCACGTGGCAGTCATGAGACTTCATGCCAATCAGTCGATGAGTCTTCATGTCAACAAGTTTTCGAATGTTTGCGGAGTAACCTGAAGAAACTTTGACACCATAGAGGCATTCCCAGAGGCTATGGAGCTCTTCTCTACTCAGAATGTAGCAAGCAGCAGGACAGCTGGTCTTCACTCTGATACCATTCTTCCCCGTCTTGGTCGTTTCTCTGGTTGCCCATAGCTCAGGTCTTATATTCATGTGTTGCATGTCTGCTCGTGCCTTCGGCCCATCTTTTGTCTTGTCTGGAATATTGAGCAAGAGACCAAGCAAGCTGTCGCAGACATTTTTCTCGACATGGATTACATCAATGCTGTGACGTGTGTCTAGGTGAGGCCAGTAAGGTAATTCCCAGAAAACGGATTTCCTTTTCCAGACGCCCTTTACCGGCGGTTGTTTCTTTCCTTTTTCTGGCTCAACTTCATTCATTTCATTCAAGAGATCATAGATTTCTTATCCGGTCTTCTCGCGAGGCTTTGGACAGATTTCTTTTGTTCCATCGAACCTTTCCGTGTCCTCTCTCCATGGGTCATTCATGGTCAGCCACCTTCGGTGTCCCATGAACACGATTTTTCTAGAGCCCTCTAAGAAAACACTCGTCGTTTCTTCCATGCACTTAACACATGCTTCGTATCCTTTGGTGCACTGACACGCATTGTTCCCGTACGCGGGATAATCTTGCACCGTTGTGAACAACAGGCCTTTTAGAGTGAAGAACTCTTCTCTGTCCGCGTCCCAGACCTGAGCCCCTTCTTCCCACAGCGTAGCAGTTCGTCCTTCAGTAGCTGTTGATACACGTTAAGATCCATTCCAGGTTGTTTTGGCCCTTGGATGAGAATAGATAGGTGCATGTACTTCCTCTTCATGCACAACCATGGAGGGAGGTTATAGATCCAAAGAACAACGGGCCATGTGCTGTGTCTGCTGCTCATGTTGCCGAATGGATTTATTCCGTCTGTACTCATACCGAACCTGATATTCCTCGGATCACTACCGAAATCTGGGTATTCGGCGTCGACAAGCATCAGCTGGGTGTCTCAACACCCCGTCCTTTCTTCTCGCCTCTTCATGCGAACGCATCAGCTTTGCCTCCTTGTTACCGAATAAACGGTTCAGACGGGGGAGGACTGGAAGGTACCATACAACCTTTGCAGGGGCACCACTCGTCACTTCTTCCTCGTCATCGTCTTGGTTTCTGCCCCGCTTATATCGAGATGTGTTGCACACCGGACATTTGTGCAGCTCTCTATACTCCCTGTGATAAATAATGCAGTTGTTTCGACAAGCGTGGAGTCTCTCTACATCCAGTGGGCAGACCACCTTCTTGGCTTCCTCGGTGCTCGTAGGCAACACGTTCTCCTTTGGAAAAACCATCGCAAGGTAAGCCAGCATCTCATCGAAGCTTGCGTCCAGACAGTTGTGGGCTGCCTTGATCCTTAAAAGTTCTAGCATGACTGACAGACGCGTGTGCTCAGGATCGCAAGTGGGATACAGCGGTTTTGTCGAGTCTTCCATCAGTTTCGCAAACTTTGCGACCTCTCTTTCATCCTCGGAGTGTTCGACCACCTGGTCCGCCAAGTGACTATCCCTCAACATTTTAGCCAAATTGTTCCCCGCCTCCCCCGTCAAGTCATCCCTACATTTCGAAATATGGTCTTCATCTTCTTCTGTGTCTCCATGTATGGCCTCTTCTTCTAAACATTCACGAGTAGCTAAAATTTCTGTCTCCTCCTCACCATGACTTGTCCAACGTGTATAACCTTCCATGAAATCTTTAGTCAACAAGTGTAGCTACAACATGCCTCTCTCCCTGAACATTATCGTGTTCTTGCATACAAAACACGGACAACACATCTTGTTCGCACCCTTTTTCTCCCTATCTTCCTCGGCCACATCTAGAAACCCATTCAGAGTATCGACGAAACTCCGTGTTGCCCTTTCGCCGTACATCCAACTTCGATCCATCGATCCCTACAACAATAAACTGATTGATTACAGTCCAAATTAACAGAACAAACACAAAATTTATTCTTTTCTTTCATGTACTACATCGTACCAAAGAGAGCTCGCTAGCTAGGGCCGTCAAGGAGCGGACTCGAGATAGAGGAGGGGAGGGGAGAGGAGGGGAGGAAATTAAGAGATCGATGGGAAAATGGGTGGAGAGGAGTAGGGGGTTAAAAGAAATCTAGATATAGATTGAGGAGGGAGGGAAGGAGGAGGGGAGGGGGAGAGAGAGGGAAAAAGGGGTGCAAATTAAGGAGGAGGGACAAGATTGATCTAGATCTAGATCTAGATCTAGAGGAGGAGGGAGAGAGGAGGGGGAGGAGGCCAAAGGGGGAGAAGAGGGAGGAGGCTAAGGGAAAAAATTGGAACAAAAAGGGGAGGAAGGAGAGAGCAATTGGCCGGAGCTTGCAGCTGGCCGTTTGAGGCGCGCGAGCTCAACAGCCAGCTGCAGGCACCACCAAGCACAATTTATAGTCACAGACGTATCACTGACGGGCAATACGTAAGCCACCCGTCAGTGATAAGTATGCCCCGGAGGCATTCCTGGAGCCCACTTTCACTGACGGGCATCTTTAACGTGCCCGTCAGTGAAGGTATGTGTCAGTGGAGAAGCCAGGGTGGCCCTCCGTTCCTGATTCTACTGACGGGCAACACAGCACCCATCAGTGAAAAGCAAACCATCACTGACGGGCGTGTTAAACGTGCCCATCAGTGCTGGTATGTGTCAGTGGAGAAGCCAGGTTTGCCCTCCGCTCCCACTTCTACTGACGGGCTTTTTTTTTGCCCATCAGTAGAAGTTGGTCGTCTCCTCCAGTGCATGACCAGCGCTGACGGGCCCGTATGCGCCCGTCAGGGATTCATCTAATCAGTGACGGGCCTCGGAGTGCCCATCAGCGATTGTCTTGTAGCAGAGATCATTTCTGAGGTAGTGGATTTACATTTGGTAGATGTTTTTTGTGATCTCCTATTCATCCCCCCTCTAGTCGATAGCCTAAATACTTTCTATTGGTTTCAAAGCCTCGTGCTCTCATATTTTTGGTTTCACCACCTACAAAGATAGGATGTCATCTAGCGAGGGGATGCATGTGGGGAGAGGTCCATACTTTGATGGTTCAAACTATGCTAGTTGGAGACATAAAATGAAGATGCACTTAATGGCCATTAGCCCAAGCATATGGTGTATCATTGTTGATGGCTATGTAGTGATGCATGAAAGAGAGCTCACCAAGTGTGACCACCGGAACATCCACCTCAATGTCCAAGTGACAAATGCCATCTTCAATGCACTGAGTGATGCATTCAACCGGATGAGCACGGTCTAGGATGCCAAGACCATATAGAACACACCCATGGAGATCCACGAGGGTACCTCCTTCCTTAGGGAGTCCAAGCTCGACTGCTTCACCATGATAGAGAATGAAGGCGTGAATAAAATGTTCACTGTGCCTTAGCACATTGTTAACAAGCTCAAGTTCCTCAGGTGCCTGGAGATAAATGATCACTTCCACATCAAGAAGATGCTTCAAGCCCTCTCACCCAAGTACGAGTACTTAGTGATTCTCATCCATGAGAGGGATGACTTCAAAAAGTTAAAAGGGATGACTTCAAAAAGTTGACTTCCACTGAGGTGCTTGGAAGGATCATAGCTCATGAGATGGTGATCCAAGACAAGGAAGAGCTTCTGGCCTCCAACTCAAGAATTAAGAGGAACATCGTCTTGAAGGCCAAGCATGTTGTTGAGGAAGATTCAAGCGATGATGAAGAGGAAGATGAACCTAATGAAGATGATATTGCCCTATTCGTGGAAGATTCTCTAAGATGTTCAAGAAGGGTGGTGCCGACAAGTTCGTCGGCAAAGGGAGAAGTCACAAGTACTCGAAGGACACAAAGAAGAAACTCATCAAGAGGGCATGCATCGGGTACGGCAAGATGGGATGCTTCATCGCCAACTTTCCCAACAAGATGGGCAAGAAAGATGAGAAGGAGAAAGGGTACAAGAAGAAAGAGTGCCATGGGAATGGCAAATTCATCTCAAGAGAGTGTTGATGTGCCTTGTCCCAAGTGTGCTTCTTCATCCATGAATTCTCCTACTATTGCTCATGTAGATGTCACCAGTGCTTCTAACCCCATATCATCCGAAGCGAGAGTTGTGAGTGAGAATGCTAGGTTGAAGGTGCAACTTCAATATGGGTTGCTAAAGTGCTACAAGGGTAGTAAGACCACAAGGATATATTGAGCCACCAAAAGAAGAACTTCAACAATGAGGGTTTAGGCTTTACCCCAAGGTTCAATGACAATGGTAAGGTGTGGACCCCTTGGCAATACCCGAAGACTAATTTCATTCAATGCAAGGAGAAGTAATGCAAGCTTCTACTTTTGAGGGTCATTCGGCCAAAAGGGGTCATCTTAACCTCATTGGTCATTTTGATGCTTCACTACTACAGAAAATGTCAACATTGACGGGCCAAAAACACACATCAGTGACGGGTTTTTGGCCCGTCAGCAACTAAAGGTCAGTAATGACTCGTATTATCAGTGACGGGTAATTTACCCATCACTGATAAAGTCATCACTGACGGGTTAAATATTTACCCGTCCATGATGGTAGAGTCATCACTGACGGGTAATTTTTTTACCCGTCAGTGATGACGTTTTCACAGGTGACGAAAAGTCATCACGGAGGGGTAAAAAAATTACTCGTCAGTGATGACTCTACCATCACTGACGGGTAAATATTTAGCCCGTTAGTGATGCAAGTCATCACTGACGGGTACTTTTTCTACCCGTCAGTGATGACATTTTCAGAGGCGCAAAAAAAAGCCCTACCCGGGCACTACCGGGTAGGGTTTCACTAAAACAGCTATAACTTTTGCATACGGTGTCCGTTTTGGGTCCACAACCACTCAAAATGACTGTATCGATGAGGTACAACTAAAAAATCTACTGGTCTTTAGACCTGTACAATTTTTCACATCCAAATTTGCTCTCTAAGACTGACTTTTGCCCCTCCGAATGAAACATCGCCTCTTCCGACCATCCGTTGAACTTCTTCCCGAGCTCCAAATGCAGTAATTTTTGTGGATTCCGAACTGTGAGGGAGTAGAGCTGCTACAAAAAATACGGGAAAAATTTTAAAAATAAAAAAATTTCACTCCAAATTCGGCCTACCGAATCCTCTGAACGAATAATCTCCGCTACCGAACCCTCCGTTCCCTCGGTTGAACTTCTTCCCGAGCTCCAAATGCAGTAATTTTGGTGGATTCCGAACCGTGAGGGAGTAGAGCTGCT
Organism: Stipa capillata; assembly: GCA_019208055.1. Lineage (NCBI taxonomy): Eukaryota > Viridiplantae > Streptophyta > Magnoliopsida > Poales > Poaceae > Stipa > Stipa capillata. The sequence continues at coordinate 305,508 of JAGXJF010001299.1, forward strand.
ACAAAAAAATATGAGAAATTTTTTTAAAAATAAAGAATGTAGGCGCTAGTGCCCAAAAAGACATAAAAATTGACTCGGGAGGATCTTTCTTATCTTGAATCCAACTAAAACTCCCGTGTAATCTCCACCATGTTCCTACGGGGATGGTGACGTGAGGAGGATATGCTCCCTTGTGGTCGATTTGGATGGGAAGGATGAGAGGAGAGGAGGAGAGGAGGAGAGGAGGAGAAGGGTGGAAGGAAGGAGAGGAGGAGAGGAGGAGAAGGGTGGAAGGGAGAAGAGGAGGGTGAAAGGGAGAAGGAAAAAATATGGATCTGGATCTGCACTGAGGGGCACTGAGGTGAATTATATACCCCGCGGGATTCTAAAATTTTGGGTTTTGAAATTTCGTGGCGGGATTCACATCACGGACGGACCTCTTTTAACCCGTCAGTTATGAGTTCCACATCACTGACGGGTCAAAAAACTACCCATCCGTGATGACAAAATTTAGGGTTTTGAAATTTTAGAGTTGGTGGAATTCACATCACGGACGGGTCTCTTTTTAACCCGTCAGTGATGAGTCCACGCATCACTGACGGGTCAAAAAACGACTCATCCGTGATGACAAAATTTCGGGTTTTGAAATTTCGGAGTTGGCGGGATTCACATCACGGACGGGTCTTTTTATTACCCGTCAGTGATATGCTCGACATCACTGAAGGGTATTTATTTTGCCCGTCTGTGATGATGTTTTTATCAAAACCCATCACTGATGGTTTTCATCACTGACGGATATTTCTTACCCGTCAGTGATGGCAGGGTCCAGGATGACGTGTTTTGTAGTAGTGCTTCTTATGGGCTTAGAAAGGGCACAAATGGTAAGAACCAAGCCAAATTTGTTGGTGCGAATATTGGTGATCATGTTAGTAAGAGTTCCATTTGGGTGTCTAAATCTCTTGTGTCTAACTTCTAAGGACCCAAGAAGGTATGAGTACCTAAAAAATCCTAAACTTGTTTACTAATACTACACTTTTGGTTGAAAAAATTGGGTGCTCGCTAAATGCACAAATCATATGACCAGAGGGAAGGACATGTTCACCTTTTTCGATAAGTAGAGGATCACTGTTGATACACGATATTTCTGACATTTAACCCTCAAGAATCTCGTAAACGGCAAGGTATTATGATCTTTTTATACAAATTTGCATCTATATTAACCTATTTCTACATGTTTTGGTGCGTCAACTTGTTTTGCAGAAAATAAAGAATTCCTCTCAAAAAATGCCATCGTCATCTGGATAACCTTTTTTGAACCCATCGACCGCCGCCAATGTCTATCCACGGAGCACTATCGCTAGACACCGGAAGGGGGAAGGTGTCAACCACCCATTTGGGTAGGTCTGTCGGCCCTACCCCCTTGGATGGCCAGCCCTGACTGCCAGGTCGGCCGGTCTTGCCTACCAGGTCGTTTGGCCCAGACCTGGAGGTTAGTTGGCCCATCAAATATATCCAGGGAGCTTACCTTTTCCCTCAAGGGACTTGATGCACGCCAACATGCTTCACGGGAGAGTTAGTCTCGCCTCCAACCTTCATGTCATCCGGGGACAAAGCTAAGCCTTTGATCGAGGATCGGCCAGACCAGACTAGGTTGGTCGGCCCTAGAATTCCACTAACTAACTGGGTCGACCGGCCCTGTCACGGACCCGGAATCCACATGTGATTAGGGGAAAGCGAAGTCGCCAAGGACCGAAGGACACGTCAGCCCGGTGGCACGGTACCTGCGCCGTACGCACCGAGGCAGGACGATCCGACACCCGCCACATGCGAGCCGGCCGGAAGCGACCAATCTTCCCAGAACCACAAATAGATTCCCGATACCAGTGAAGGGGTAATACCGCGGGATAAGCCTGTGCTCCGCGATAGTCATAGGAGGACTAGAGCTCGGGATATGTATCCCCTCAACCTAACCTAGCCTCGAGGTGCAACTCTGGGGGGAATCCAGCTCTGCTCTGCCGTCAGCGCGAGGCGTGACGGTCATGGGAGGCTTAGCGAGTATGGGACGAATCCCCTGGATCGGCCCAACCAAAGCTGCACGGGGACTAGTGGTTCGCTCACCTCTGCCATCACGAAACGCAGTCCTAGCACGCAATAATACCACTGCACAGTTGCCCATATACTTCATCACATACACGCATTGTACATGGACAACCACAAGTAACAACTCGGATACCACAGTACAAACTCTACATTACGATATTAATAATAACTGCCCACGACAGGACGACATATTACAATAGTCTGTTATATCCAAACACATATCCGAGTACGGAGAAGTTAAACAACAGCGGAAGCAAAATAAATGAGACCCACGGCGGCATAGTGACCGCTGACCAAAATCCACATCTATCCCATGAGTCGAACACTACCGAGGAAACACTACTTCAGACGGTATTCGAAATAATCCCGGTCCATCGGCTCACCTGCAAGCTCTAGGAATAACCTAGGTGAGTACAAAAGTACTCGCAAGGCTTAATCGTGCTTGATTAAATGTCCTACACATACTAGTTTAGCAGAAGGTAAACATGATGCTTCTCAGAGTAACAATATACAAAATTAATAACATGGCATCAACAGGGCAAATAAGGACAAGGTAAATAACAAATTAATTCAGATAAACAATCATATCATAAACCAATCGCCCCAAATCCGATTCATCGAGTCCAAATCCAATGGGGCAACCTATGTATATATATCCAATCCGATCGACTCAGTTAACCAATTCCAAATCCAAATGGCAGCCCCTAACCACTCCAAATTTAATCATCCCGGATACGTAATTAAATCCGAATTGATCATTCAAGGACGCATTGTCAAGAATCCGACTTATCCACCACTTGTCAAGATCCAATTTATCCAACAAAGACACATTGTGACTTGATCTCTCGGACCGTTACCGACAAACCCAACCCCTGACGATATACATGAGTGCATAACCGCAAGGAGGTAATGATCCTCCAAGGGGCGTGGAGGCTTATGTCACTATACCTCAGTGTTGGTTCTCGCTAACGATCCCATGTTATAAGGGATGGTGACACGCTGAAGATAAGGCTGGTACGGCGACAAAACTTCGAGCTCCTGGGTCGCCTTCATGCTGCAATTAGCACCAACCGTACCCATTGTGCACGCCCTCGGCTCTCACAACTCACTTAATGATTTGGGTTTGAAGAGCCAGCAGATGTTCTCGACGTGAGACCCATCCTGCTCGTATTATGTGCTTAACATCTCCTAATGACATCCAAACTAAACATACCCTTATGACGTACAACGGAGACATACACATATAAGCACACATAAAAGAGGGCATACACAAGAGTACGGAAGGTAAAATGCAACAAGCTCTGCTTGCCTTGATCTGGTTGCCACTGAGCTTGCGGGGAGTCGTAAGTCGGGTGGTATTCTCCTTCAGGCTCTGCAGCGAGCGGTACCGGAAAAGAGCGAGAAAGGAAATGCTTTAACAACCAACATGTATGCATGTATGATTGATGCGAGCTACATGCGCTTATGGTGTACAGTGGTTGTCGAGGAATTATTACTTTGTGCAAGATTTTGGGTTAGCTCATCAGAGGCTTGTGTGTGGTAGCTAGCTAGAATGCATGCATGGCAGGTTAAGGGGCTCCGATGGGTTTAGAGTTGTGTCGTTAGTAGCAAGGCATGGTATTAAAGCTAATGGGGTCGGTAGGGTGAAGGTAGGCTGAAACAGGAGTTCAACGCACTGGTAAACTCCTGGGTCGGAGTGACGATCTGTCGTGTTAGGGTTTGGTGCTGAGTTAGAATAGTAGGAACTAGCGAGTGCATTAGTGGGTGATTATGTTTCAATGTTATATATATATATATATCGCGAAAGTAGGCGAGGACACAAGTTTAAAGCTACTAACACTATATGTTCGGGGTTACAGGTGTTAGGTTAGGGTTTTCGCCAAATCTACGATAACAAGACTAGCTAGGGTGGTAGGGGTGGTATAAGTTGAACCTAGGTAACGATTTCACCCATTATGTACATTCAGGTTCGCAAGATAAGATTTTAGGGTTTCGTTGTTGATTTCTCATGCATGTGCGATAACGGGTGTAACTTTGAGTTAGGGCTAGGATGGGAGGTTACTATTTATTGTGCATGACCACGGTTGGAATGTTCTTATTAGGAAGATGGTTCGTGATGTGAGACCACGTGACTGGAATCACTCGAATCGGATCTTTGGTCGCTAAGCTGGGGTTGATCGACACTTGGGTTAATCCGAGAGCCGAAATATACTAACCCTAATATCCTATTGTGCATGTGCTCAAATCAAGGTTTTGTTCCAGCCAAATCGTAGAGCTTTTCACGAGGATTCCAGAAAGTCCAAGTTTGCTCAAATCCGATTTACGGATCAAGAGATATCGTCGTTTGAATTTTATCGGAAAAACAATCCAACTCTAACCCTAATCTGCGCCAACTTAAATGCTACATCCACCCGAGATGTACCCCGTGCCTAAATCAAACTCCTACGCGTACCCAACAATTTCTACCCTCAGATCCCACACCTTAATCCTTCTCTGGGCTTACACGTGGGGCCTGGCTGCAGTGCTGACTGGGCAGCTAATTCCCAGTCAGCTGCCTACGGGGCAGGCTTAACCAACAGGAGGGCGCCACCTCATTCTCCCCTGATCTCCTCTCTCTCTCTCGTCCTCTTGGTCCGGTGGCTTAGGGCGGCGGCGACCTCACCGGAGGTGGCCGGACTAGGGCCTTAGCAGGGGAAGCTCGAGATGGGGGGGCGGCAGAGTCACCAGAGGCTCACCCGGTGCTGATGCTCGGTAGTTAGACGGCGGACGGAGGCCGGGGGTGAGCTGACGTCGAACGGGAGTGGCGGCGGAGAGTGGTCGGCGCGGCGAGGGATTCCCGAGCGAAGATCTGCAAAAATGGTGAGATGGGGAGGTGAGGTGGAAGGTAGGGGTGCTCGGGAATGAAGAAGGGGAGCTCGGGGCCTTCGGTTGCTAGGGAATCGCTCACCGGAGTTGATGACCGGAGCCAGAGAAGATGGTCACGGCGCGGGAGCACCTCGGCTCAGATCTGCGAGAGGAAAAGGGCGGAGAGATTAAGGAGATGAAGGGAAACTCAGAAAAGAGGAAGAGGGGACCAGAGGACCACCGGAGGAGCGGTGATTTCTCACCGGAGTAGAACCCGACGCCGGAGAAGAAGGCGGCGAGGGAGGAGATTGCTTGGCGGTGGGGGCTAGGGTTCTTGGAGAGGAGCGGGGAGCACGGGCTGCCCGAGCAGGGCATTAAATAAGGCGGCGGCGGCTGCTGTCGGAACGGGGCCGGTCGAGGCACCGCCCACCTCCACCAGTCGCCGGCGGGGACGTGGAGAGGGGGAGCTGGCAGGTGGGGCCGGGCGACGGGGGTGAGAGGAGGGGAGGCTGACCGCTGGGGCCGCAATGGCAGGGAGGGGAGAGGAGGCTGCGGCGGGAGCTTTGCGGGCCAGCTCGGGCGGCCCAGTAGGGTCGGCCCGACCGCTTTGCAGGCTTTTCTTTTTATTTTTCTTTTCCTTTATAACAGAAACACTTTTTGCGTTATTTTATGTTTCAAAACAGTCCTAAAATCCTGAAATTTGGAGAGGATGCTCAAAACATTAATAGGAACATACTGTAGGAGTTTGGGGTTGATTGGACACTGTTTGGTCTAGGTTTTGTATTCAATTTTGAATTAGGGCTTCATATTGGATTTAGACTATAGTTTAACTTTAATTATTTCCAAGGTTCTTGTGAATTGATAGAGGACTAGGGTTTCTATCCTGAAGGCTAATTATGCATCTTGGAATCTGGCACCCACGAGAAGTTGCTCCTTTTCTCTTAACCCTAACTTTCGACACTTTTAGAGTTTGTATTATCGAGGCTAGGTGTAGAGTTTTGGGGAAAGGTTCACCCATGGGGTCAATACTTGTTTGGATAGTACCAGTTTTTAACCCTCGTGTCCAACCCGATTTTCAATCCTAAAGTGAGTTAAGGATTTTCAATTGACTTGGGCGAAGGTTCCGGAGAGAAGAGGGGAAGTTAACCTAGTGACTCCTTGAGAGGGGATCGTGGATCCAACTTCCTACTAGAGCTATAATCGTTATTCGATACTTCGAATAAGTTGATTGGTGTTTGCAAATTTTATCCATCGAGGATGAGATATGTACATATTCAATAGAGTTTCATCATATAGTATTTTAGTTTTAATCAGGTGTGTGTGTGCGTGGGTGTTTATACAGAATGAGGAATGCTATGTATGCATGAATGCAATTCGAAACCTAGATTGTCTGATTTGGGTATGACAGGCCCCCTCGCAGATCCTACCACACGGAGAGGATTGGTGAACCCGCCCAAGGTCGACTGGCCTATAAAAACCTCCTCCCTCTCCCTCATTTCATAACCACCACTTCATTCCTTCCCCTCTTTGAGGTAACACCTCACTTGTACCTCCTCCCTCTACCGTGCCACCATCCTATACTGCTACCGCACTGCCACCACTGAGTTGCTACCGTGTCCCCACTTTGCTACTACTGTAGTGTGCCACGACAACTCTGTGGTGCTGCTGTTGTGGCCCACATGCTCGTACGGCTGTGCGCTAGCCTATCTAGCTGCTGGACCCCTTTTATACCAAGCCATCCCGGGGTGCTCACTCCGCTTACACTGCTGGTTGTGGTGAGTAGAGGAGTGAAGAGAAGTGGAAGGTGGAGTAGATTGGATGCACTACTGCAGAAAGGGCCTTTACTGACGGGCAGTAAACCCCCTCTACTGACGGCCTGAGTGCCCATCAGCCTAGGAATGACAATGGAGGGGTGCCCTCCACTGACGGGCGGGCTGCTCGTCAGTAGCGTACGTGACTACTGACGGGCCCAATTTGCCCGTCATCGAAAACCCCTCCAAGGTTGGCCGTGGCTCGCCCTGGAGGCACTACTTCAGATTGACCCTCTGCTGAACCACCTCCACTGACGGGCACACAATGGACCGTCATTGGAGGGGATCCCCACTGATGGTCTCCTATCCGCCCGTTAGCGGAGAAGACAGCCAGGCTGGACTTAACGACCAGCACTGACGGGCAACTAAATAGCCCGTCAGTGAAGATGCACCAAGGGTGCCATAGATGACGCGTCCTTTTCACTGACGGGCGGTAGACAAGCGTCCGTCAGAGGAAAGTACATCTCCACTGACGGGCAACCTTAGTTGCCCATCAGTGGAGATGAACAAAGGGTGCCACAGATGATGTTTCTTCTCACTGGCAGGCGGTAAGTAAGAGCCCGTCACTGACGGGCTCCTTGCACGTCCGTCAGCGACCATAGGTTGAGGGCTGACTATAGAAGCACTGACGGGCCCTTTTTATAGGTCCGTCAGTGGTGATGTCGCTATATAAAACCAGAGGTGGCGCTCGCTGCTGGCCAATGCTTGCGCGCCCATACGCTGCCGCCGCCGCCCCCCACCCCCCACCCACAAACACTCCTCCCCTCTCCCCAACCCTCCTCCTATCCCTCCTTTCTTCCTCCCCAAGCTCAAGATCTCTCTAGATCTAGATCTAGATCTTCTCTTTTCCTTCCCAAATCTTTCCCTTTCTTCACCCATTTCTAGATCTCTCTCTCTCCAACCCAACAAGATCTCTCATCTCTCCCTCCTCCTCTCACTCTCTCCATAGATCTCTCTTTCCTCGCCGAAAAGATCGCTAGCGCTCGGTAATAATGCTCGCTAGTGTTCTTTTCATTTTGTATATGTATTTGATGTGATTTCCGGTCATCGAGCCGAGGCCTAGTGTTTTGTTCTTTTTCGTCGAACTGATTAGTTTCGTGTCATAGGGATCGATCGATGGATCGCAGTTGGATGTACGACAACCGGGTGATAGAGAGTTGGGCTATGGCTTTGAATAAGTTTCTTGATGTCGCCGAGCGAGATATGAGGAGAAAAGGTGGCACGAAGATTTGTTGTCCATGTCGTGATTGTAAAAATTTGGTAATGTTCGATACGAGAGGGAGGGTGATAGTACACCTGGTGCTTAAGGGTTTCATGTCAGGTTATACACGTTGGATATGTCACGGTGAGTAGCACGAAGGTCAAGTGTTACAGCAAGATGCCGAACACGGAGAGGACGAAGAAGATGAGAGGAGTTTCGAACCTAACATCGAAGAAGAAACGGGGAACAATTTGGCCGATATGGTGCAGGACGTTCACATGGTGGAGCAGGTGGTGATAGATCCTGAGGATGAAAGAGAGGCTGCTAAGTTCACGAGAATAGTTGAAGACTCGCAAACCCCGTTGTATACCGGTTCCGATCCAGAGCACACGCGTCTGTCGCTCACGCTGGAACTTCTAAGGATAAAGGCAGCCCATAATTGTCTGGACGAAGGCTTCGGTGAGACATTTTGCAAAAGTTTTTCCCAAAAACAACTTGTTGCCTACGAGCACTGATGAAGCCAAGAAGGTTGTCTGCCCTCTTGGATTGGACGTGCAGAGGTTCCATGCGTGTCCGAATGACTGCTTTATTTACCGCACGGAGCACGATAAGCTGTACAAGTGTCCTACGTGCAACACATCCAAATTCAAGCGGGGTAATAACCAAGCCGATGATGAGGACCCAGTGACGAGTGGCGCTCCGGCAAAGGTTTTGTGGTATCTTCCAGTCCTTCCCCATTTGAAGCGTTTATTCGCTAACAAGAAGGAGGCAAAACTGATATGTTGGCACGCCGAGGGGCGAAAAACTGATGATGGCGTGATGTGACACCCTGCCGATGCCTCACAGTGGCAGGCAATCGATGCCCAATACGATGATTTCGGAAAAGATCCGAGGAATATCAGGTTCGGTATGAGTACGGACGGAATCAATCCATTCGGCAACATGAGCAGCAGACATAGCACTTGGCCCGTGGTTCTATGGATGTACAACCTTCCTCCATGGCTGTGTATGAAGCGAAAGTATATACACCTCTCTATTCTTATTCAAGGGCCGAAGCAACCTGGGAACGATCTGAACGTGTATCAACATTTGTTGTTCGAAGAACTAGCTACACTATGGGAACCAGGGGTCCAGGTCTAGAATGCTTACCAAGAAGAATATTTCAATCTGAAAGCGCTTCTGTTCACGACGGTCCAAGACTATCCCGTGTTCAGATATCAATCCTGCCAGTGTGTTCATGGATACAAAGGATGTGTGAAGTGTTTGGAGTTTACAACAAGTTTACACTTAAAGGGCTCCTGTCGACGATCT